>JARBWK010000012.1:115438691-115916191 GCA_030556195.1 Anolis apletophallus | reverse complement strand
GGAGCGAGAGCAGGGCCTCCCCGGATGATCTTAGATTACGAGGTGGGACGTAGCGGCTGATGCGTTCGGACAAGTAAGCTGGACCAGAACCGTATAGAGCTTTAAAGGTCAAAACCAGCACTTTGAATTGAGCCCGGAATTGGACAGGCAGCCAGTGGAGCTGACACAACAGGGGGGTGGGATGCTCCCTGTATGTAGCTCCCGTATTCATGCCAAGTGTGGTCCAGATCCATCATTATTTGCGTCCATAGTGCATTCTGGGTGTAGGTGAACTACAACTTCCAAACTTAAGGTCAATTCCCAAGCAAACCCTTTCAGTACTTTCTGTTGGTAATGAGAGTTCAATATGCCAAGTTTGGTTTAATTCCATTGTTGCAAGAGTTCAGGATGCTCTTTGATTGTGTGTTAACTATAAATTGAGCAAGACCTTCGTGTGTGTCTTTCTGCCGTTCCTGCCAGGATATCTATGTTGAGTTCATCGAAACAGGCCCAGGTTTCACACTGAGTGTATAAATACATTCAAAAACATAATAACTATATGTATTACTGTGTTAGAGTGTCACTTTGTGTCCTTTTGGTTGGTGGTGTGCCCCAGAATTTTGGAAATGTAAAAAGTGTGCCGCAGCTCAAAAAAGGTTGGGAAACACTGGCATAAGGGCGTTGACTGGATGTTCTATGGAGTTTCTGCTCTATTATTATTAGCCTTTCATGGCCTTACCTATGCCCTGGGTGGCCATCTGTTAGGGTTTTTTTAAAAAATTGTTTTTATTATTATCCTCATGGGCAGACCCCCAACCATAAAATTATTTATTTGCTACTTCATAACTGTTTTTACTATTATTACAAAGACTGAATACTGGCCATCTGTTAGGGGTGAACTCTACCAGGCCTGGCGTTGAACCAAACTTGTAATTCCCTTGACCAACAGAAAATGCTTGAAGGAGGGTTCCAGGATGTAAACTCAATATTTCAAATGTGGCTTTAGGAGAAGGAGCAAACTTCCATGTAGTTTCCCCCTATGGCCATTATTATTATTATTATTACAAAGACTGGCTGGCCATCTGTTAGGGGTGCTTTGATTGTATTTTTCCTGTATGGCAGAAGGAGGTTGGACGGGATGTTCTATGGCATTTCTGCTATTATAATTATTGTGTTGTTGGCGGAGGTGGAAGAGGAAGGGGCCTGAGGCTGTTGGGAAGTGTGGGAGTTGGAGTCCAAAACACTTGGAGGGAGAGCCCAAGTTGGCCTATGCTTTCTATACATACACATACCTCTCTCTCTATACAGACAACATACTCTCCTGATCTAACCAAAGTCAGGCAATGTTATAATTTTTTGCAGGCCTCCCCACCCCTCCCCTGGGCGTGGCCCCTCTCTGCCTGCCTTCACCGCCTTTTCCCCTTTGCAGGTGGATGGTGGGCTACGAGGAGAACAAGCAGAAGACGGACGTGCATTACAGGTCAATGGGGGGCGAAGGGAACTTCAACTGGAGGTTCGTCTTCCCCTTCGACTACCTGCCTGCGGAGCAGCTCTGCTACGTGGCCAAGAAGGTGAGGCAGCCCTTGCATTGGCTTTGCGTTGGCCCATCTCCTTCGAGTCGTGCAACAATTTATTTATGTATTGACAGTATTTATATTCCGCCCTTCTTCTCACCCCGCAGGGGACTCAGGCGGATTACAATGTACACATACATGGCAAACATTCAATGCCACAGACCAGGGGTGCTCAGAAAGTCGATCGCGATCGACTGGTCGATCTTGGGACCCAGGGAGGTCGATCCCAGGTGGATGGGATGCTTCTGAGGGGGCGGAGCCATGTTGCGCCAAGCCCCGCCCCCTCTGCCGGCTTCAGCATTTCCACTGCTTCTCCTGGGTAGGATAATGCCAAGCCAGTGGTGGCTATCTATGCCACCACTGGCTTGGCATTATCCTCTTCTACCCAGGAGAAGCAGTGGAAATGCTGAAGCCAAGGGGAGGGGCCAAGCCCCCCAAGCCCCGCCCCTCCGCCGGCTTCAGCATTTCCACTGCTTCTCCTGGGTAGAAGAGGGTAATGCCAAGCCAGTGGTGCCAGATAGCCACCACTGGCTTGGCATAACCTTCTCCTGGGTGTACCCTGGAGAAGCTGTGGAAATGTACCCTGAAGCCAGAGGGGGCGGAGCTAAGCCCCGCCAAGCCCCGCCCCTCCACCAGTTTCAGCATTTCCACAGCTTCTCAAGAGTAGAAGGGGGTAATGCCAAGCCAGTGGTAGCTATCTATGCCACCACTGGCGGCATTACCTCTTCTACCCAGGAGAAGCAGTGGAAATGCTGAAGCCAGAGGGAGGGGGCGGAGCCAAGCCCCGCCCCTTCCCAAGCTCCGCCCTGTTCTCTCTTGGTAGATCTTTCTGACTTGGTTTTAGTTTAAGTAGCTGGCATGCTGAAAAAGTGTGGGCACCCCTGCCATAGACACACAACACATATAGACAGACATTCAGAGGCTATTTAACATTCCTACTTCTAGCCACCAAGGGAGATGTCGCTTCACCGTCCATCTGCGACAATGATGAAGTACTTTTCCGCATTCCTCGCATGCTTTTGCTGGAGATTTTTTTTATGACCTCGTAAATTTTGTTAAATTAGCCTCCCCACACATAGCTGGTACCTAAATTTCCTACTTGACAGATGCAACTGTCTTTTGGTTGCAAAGGTCGACAACAAGCTACACAATTGGCTGGAAGCTCACTCCGACTGGATTCAAGCCATGCCAAGGAGGAGGAAGGTAAACAGGGTGAGGAGGCTCAGCCTACGCAGAGATCCATCCACCTGCCCCTCCTTCCTCCTCCAGTATTCCCTCGCTACTTGTATACAGTTGTGTATTTGAAATTCATTTTGTAAAGGAAAACCGTGAAACACCGAGTCCGCAAAAAGCGAACCGCGAAGTAGCGAGGGAATGCTGTACACAGTTGATGAAGCTTCTCAGGTGCAGCTCCTGAAGCAGCTTCCCTGTTTTTGTTTTGGCACCACCAATATGACCATATGATGCAAATCTAATGCACACGCAACCTAATTTTGGGATCATAATTTAGCCCCAAAAGGTGAACGTTAGATTCGAGTAAATACGTATCTGATACAGGATTCTGGCCAATAGCCCTATGTTTATTATTTATTTATTTAAATTTTTTATACCCCGGCCGGCCTTCTCCCCTCCGAAGAGGGACTCAGACCGGCAAACAGCAAGTATTCAATGCTAACATTTAAAATCTAAAAACATCATAAGTTTACAATAAAATTTACAATACAATACAATACAATAAATACATTTTAAAAGCCTTTTGCCAAAGTAAAATCAAGTCCAACTTCATCCAGATATTCGGTCCGTATCAAGTGGTTGGCGACTTTAGTCACTTCGCGATCTCCTCCTTCATTCTGCGAAGGCCTCATTGCACAGCCACGTTTTCACCCGCTTCCTAAAAGTCAGGAGGGAGGGGCGGATCTGATTTCATTTGGGAGGGAATTCCACAGCCGGGGGGCCACCGCAGAAAAGGCCCTGTCCCTCGTCCCCACCAGACGCGCCTCCGAAGGTGGTGGGACCGAGAGCAGGGCCTCTCCAGATGATCTTAGCACTCTTGACGGTTCATAGGGGAGAATACCTTCGGACAGGTAAACTGGGCCGGAACCGTATTGGGTTTTGTAGGTCAACACCAGCACTTTGAATTGTGCTCAGAAGCTAATTGGCAGCCAGTGGAGCTGGCACAACAGGGGAGTTGTGCGCTCCCTGTACCCCTCTCCCGTTAGTAGTCTGGCTGCTGCGCACTGGACTAATTGCAGCTTCCGGGCAGTCTTCATAGGCAACTCCACGTAGAGAGCATTGCAGTAGTCTATATGGGATGTAACCAGAGCGTGGACCACCGTGGCCAAGTCTGACTTCCCAAGATACGGGCGCAGCTGGCGCACAAGCCTGAGCTGTGCAAAAGCTCCCCTGGCCACCGCCGAGACCTGGGGTTCATATGTAACACTATGATTTTTGTTCCTGGGTTATAAATGCTGTTTCCTAATTTGTTCTATTGTGAAAATGATATCGAGCAAGAATTTGGGGGTCTAGCTGTGAAGGCAGACCAGTCAGACCCACCAAAGAGGATCCGATATAGCCCTGGCGAGATAGGAAGCAGCCAATCCAATTTTCCCTGAATTTCCCCAAATAAAGATCTCACCAAGTTGAAGAAACGCCACCGAGTTGTTTATTTCATTCCAGCTGGAGCGGATGTCAAACTGCAATCATATTTCTTTATGATTAAAAAGGTTATTCCTGGGGCGTAGGGGCCCAAACAGCAAAAGCGAGATATTGATTAGTCTTATAATTAGCTTAGGAAAAATATGGCACCAAAATGGAGGCGATCTGTTGACCTGCGGATACAGGTGGCAGATGGGGTTCCGTATCCGCGGTTCAGAGGAACGCAGTTTTGGCCTTCCCGGGACGCTGTAAGAGCATCCCAGGTGAGCTGGCAGTGATCTGTGGCCCGGAAAAGGAAAGGTTCATGCTTTGAGAGAGTTGGAGGCAGTAAAGGACACAATGTATCACTGTGAAGAGGGAAAAGTTGCAATTGGATGATACTTTATTAGGGGATTAGTTGCAATGTTAGGGTCAGAGGCAGAAAGCAAAGTAAAGAAAAACTGCTTGTTGAAACACACTCCCATTGATGCTGGCCCAATAGGGCATCCAGGAATTGTGGAACTCCCTGCTGCAGGTCAGATCAGCTAGAACGCGGGGGGCTTTCCATGAACATGAGAAAAATTGGGAGGGACATCCTAGTATAGCAGTGTTTTTCAACCTTTTTTGAGCCGCGGCACATTTTTTACATTTACAAAATCCTGGGGCACACCACCAACCAAAATGACACAAAATGACACTCTAACTGTCATTTACTAACTGTCACCCTCCCCCCTCATGACGGTGTTGCTGCCGCCAAACCCCCTCCTGCCCCCCCCGGGAGGGAGGGCTGCGCTGAGTGGCCGAAGCGCACGCGGGCTCGGCTGAGCAGGATGAATAGGAATTGAGCACACGGGGTGGCTCCGAACCTCGGAACAAACTGCGGCGAAGGCTCGCAGCAGTCGCCACCTCCAGCTCTCCTTCCTGAAGGGGTTCAGCTCCCCTAGGAATGCCTCTCCCCCCTCACGTCCCTTCGGCTTCCCTGCTGTCGCCTTGGGGCCAGATCTGGAAGGAACCAAGGCAGGGTGTGGAGCTACGCATCTCGGCCTCTGCTCTGCAGCGAACCCGGAGCCCAGCCAGGAGAGGCCAAGAGATGAGGGGTTGCTCAAGCCTCCAGGAGCGGGGTCGGACGCCGGCAGCTCCCGTGGACGACTCCTCCCTCTCCACCTCCTTGCTGCTGGAGGGGAGGAGGGCAGAAGAGTGCCCAGGAGCAGGGTCGGTCTTTCCATTAGGCGGAGTAAGCGGCCGCGTAGGGCGTCGCCACCTGGGGGGGCGCCGCCCCGCCACTGCGCCCGCAGCCAGCCCGCCGCCCATGGTGCGCCAGCTGTGCCTCCGCATGTGCACTGGCTGGAGGCGTGCTCAGGAGCCAGTGCGGCCCGTGCTATGCCTCCGCAGCCGGTCGCGCCGCTGGGCTGGACGTGCCCATGCTGCCGTGCTGGGCACCGGACGCTGTCACGCTGGGCGCCGCCGTGCATGCGCGAATGTCCGCACATGCGCACTGGCTTCCAAGTGGGCCTCCAGGTGGGCGCACTTGGAAGCCAGTGCGCGGGACACATTCGCGCATGCGCAAAAAACGCTGTGCATGCGCGGGCGCAGCCGGGAGCAACGGGGGGGGGCACTAAAATAATGTTCGCTTCCCCCCCCCCTGGATAGGTCGGGCTGCCCCTGCCCAGGAGCCAGGAAGCAGGAGGAGCCGCAGCCCGGCCAGGTAGCCCTTGGCGCGCAGAGGGAGGGAAGGAGAAAGAGAGGAGGGAGGGAGGAAAGTTCTGGACGCCGAGGGCTCTCCCTGACTGCAGCCAGGTTGGCTGGCATTGCTGCTTCGGCCAGGAAAGCCTCACTTCCGCTGCTGGAAGTTTCCTGCTAGTCTCTCTCTCCCTCTCTCCCCACTGTAATTTCCCATGGCACACCTGATGATCGCTCTGTGCCATGGCACACCGGTTGGGAAACACTGTGCTATAGCACATTTTGCAATAGTTTTCCAATGAATCATCATTGAGTCTCAACTAATTCAGCGTAGTTCGTGGCTGCCGCAAAAATGAAGTTTCTGGAAAAGAACAACCGCTTTCAAAGTAAGGATGGTGCAATGAAACAGGAAATAACACTTTCAAACCAGGAGCAGAAAATTTTCCAAATTTTGTATCCTAGGACCCCTTTACGCAGCCATATAACCCAGAATATCAAGTGAGAAATCCCACCATTTCTGCTTTGAACTGGGTCATCTGAGTCCATACTGCTATATATCCAAGTTCAAAGCAGATAACGTTTGGTTCTATCCAGCTGTGTGGAACGGGCCGTAGTGCAGTTGTTGGCCTTATAGCAAGGTCAATGCTGGTGCGTTCAAACTACATGCAGCTGGCCTGCCCACGAAACACATAACATGCCCATTGCACGTTGCACATTGAGACGTTGTTCTTCCTGTCGAGTTTGTGGCCGTGCTTAGCCTTGCATTGGCCAGACGGTTGGGGCCTCCGGGCGGCCTTTTGGGCTCCTTTCTCCGCGTTCCGTCCATACCACGCAGGGCTGAGTGCGTGCATTTGGTCAAGGCTCCCCTAAAAGGACCCCTAAAAGGAGAGCGGAAGCCCCCCGCCGGGCCCAGACTGGTTCCTCCCCGGCCGGGCCTTGCTCGCTGCGGCTGATCAGACAAAACAAACAGCTTGTAAAAGGGGTTTCCCCCCCTCGCAAAGGTAGAAATAATGAAGGCGAACCTGGGCTCTGCGTCCAGAAGGCACACGTTTTGATCTCGCCGTTTGAAGTCCGGGTTCATTACTTGCCGCAGTAAAAATAGGGGAAAGATGTGGGGGAGAGAAGGTGGGCCTTTTTGAAGTTCAAACCCACAGAAAGGAAACTCTGCGGGGCGCAGACACCTGGGCCCCCCTCCCTCCCTATTATGGGGTGCAATCAGGCAAGGGGGCCCCTAGGCATTTGGGGCAGAGCAGCTGCAGAAAGCGGGCGGCATGGGGTCAAGACGACTTACTGAGGCAATCCCTCGTTGTCCGAGTATGATGGCCTTCCAAGTGTAGGGTCTTGGCGGTGGGTCCGTAGGGGGCGGTGGAGCCCTATTCTGGATCCACATGTTCTCCTGCAGCAAGGACATCAGTTTCCAGATGGAAGGCAGTCCCAGTCAGGGTTGGCTTGATGCACCTCCTTCCTCTTGACACGTTTCTCCCTTTCGCCTACATTCGTGCTTCTTTAAATTCTGCAGCACTGCTGGATACAGCTGACCTCCAGCTAGAGCGCTCAAGGGCCAGGGCTCGCAGAGCTCAGTCAGTGTTGTATTTCAGTGTCAATGTTGACTTCTGTGGAGAGGTAGCTGCCAAGGGAGCGGAAATGGTCCACTTTTTCTAATGTTATGTTTCTTGTTAACAGCAAGAAATACTCTTTATTTCTTTACTATCTTTTACTATATGCTCTCTCGGAGCCCTTTCTAATCAAGAATGGAGGGAAACAAGGTTGTGTTCTTGCACCAACCCTATTTACAGTCTTCTTCAGCATGATGCTCCAAAGGGCTACGGCAGACCTCGAAGAAGAAGACGGCATGGGTACTGGTTGTGGGGGGTCGGGAGCAGGTCAGGGTTTTGCCCTCCCTTCTGCTCGAGATCCCCGTGTACAATTGGTGGGCCACTGTGTGATACAGAATGCTGGACTAGATGGGCTGAGGTCCGATTCAGCATGGCTCTTCTTATGTTCTTATGTTCTTATATACGCTATTGTACTGATGGTAGTTTGTTCAACTTAAGCCGCCTGAGGGCTCGCACTAAGACTCTCAACTATCTAGTCCGTGAGCTGCTTTTTGCGGATGATGCTGCCCTTGTCGCCCATTCAGAAGCAGCCCTGCAGCGGCTCACATCCTGCTTTGCAGCAGCTGCAGAGCTGTTTGGGCTGGAAGTCAGCCTGAAGGAAATGGAAGTCCTCTACCAGCCCGCACCACAGGAAGAACACCATCATCCCAATTTCAGCATAGGCGAATCTGTGCTTAAGTCCATTCAGCAGTTCACCTCCCTGGGAAGCATCATCTCTTCAGACGCCAAGATGGATAAAGAGAGAGATCACAGATTAGCAAAGGCATAGAGTGCATTCGGAAGGCTTCACCAAAGAGTCTGGAGCAACAAGCACCTGAGGCAAAGCACCAAAATCAGTGTGTACAGAGCTATCATACTGTCTATTCTCCTCTATGGGTCTGAAACATGGGTCACCTATCGCCAACACCTACGACTCCTTGAACATCTTTCATCAGCGCTGTCTTCGCACAATCCTAAACATACACTGGACTGACAATGTGTCGAACATTGCTGTCCTTGAGCAAGCAGGGATCACCAGCATTGAGGCCATGCTAATGAGAACACAGCTGTGCTGGGCAGGGCACGTCTCTAGGATGGAGGACCACCGTCTCCCAAAGATACTACTCTATGGTGAACTCGCCATGGGTCAGCGCAAGAGAGGTGCCCCCAAAAAGAGATATAAGGACTCCCTGAAACAACATCTCAGGCTCAGCCAGATTGATCACCAACAGTGGTCCACCCTGGCCTCTCATCGGGAGGCATGGAGACGCACTCTCCACAATGCTGCGGCCTCTTTCGAGAAGACACGCCGAATGGGTCTCGAAGAGAAACGACAACGCAGAAAGAACATAACTTGGAAACAACATCACCCCAAGGAGACTTTCTGCTGTGCTTTTTGCACCTGAACTTGCCTATCTCAGATTGGCCTTTTTAGTCATCAGCGCGCCTGTAAAAAGCGTGGGATGAGTCCTTCCTAAGAATCTTCGTTCACGAAGTAATGCCGAGAGAGATATTTTACTATACATGTTTACCCAAAAGCATCAAGGAGTTACATATATTAGAAGTATGTTTCTCATTACTTTATTTTCCAGATCACCAGGCCGGGCCACAGCAACGCCTGGCAGGGGACGGCTAGTATTGCTATAGTTTTTCAATGAGTATCTGATAGGGCAGGAATGGGCAAACTTTGGCCTTCTTTCCAGGTGTTTGGGACTCCAACTCCCACAATTTCTAACAGCCTACTGGAGGACTGAGGTTTTCCCATGCCTGCGATAGAGCCTCAGCCCATTCCACCTAGATAAGATACACTCTATTGATGCTCTGCTGCAAGGACTGGGCCCGTGACCCTTCCAATCCATTGCCGCTGGGTTCCTTTTCCGCCACCTTTGTTCGCTGCTGGATCCCACCGCTGCCCCTCCAGACACATCCCCTCATTATTTCCCATCCCAAAGCGCTCGGCGCATGGCTTGTAAATCCCTCTCCTGGCTTTTATGTGTGGAGAGGTATGCGGGGCTTGGTTGGAGCCGACACCTTGAGGTTAAACCTCTTGCGAGGGATGCCGTTTCCCCCAGATGTTCCTGGGCCGCCCTCCGAGGCGATGGGGCTCCCGCTGTTTCCTCGGGGAGCTCATTATCGGGACAGAAGGAAAGGCCTCGGATGCGGCCCCACGTCTCCCTGGAGTGCTTCCCCAGATGTGGCCCAGAGGTGGCCTCCCATGGCCTCTCTCCGTTCTCTGTGGAGCCCTTTGCCAAGGCAGACATCATCACCAACAATAACAACAACACTAGAAGCCCTTCCACTGTGCCCTCAGTCCCAGGAGCTGATCCCAGATTATCTGCTTTGAACTGGAATAGATGAGTACACCCTGTGTTGTTTTCGCTTGCAGTTATCGATCCCTAACCCAGAAGTATGGCTCTGTCGCAGATCCATATTCTTTCTGTATAATGATTATTCCTCCATGCACGGCAAGGCCTTGGCTTAGATCAGGGATTCATAAACCATTTCCCATTTGCAACCCTTTTCTGCCTGGGACATTTTATGTGATTCTGGGTGTACGAAATAGGACGCAAAATCAAACTTTGTGTGTGCTTCTTGGCGTTTTAGATCTGTTCCTCTAGTTCTTTGGGGAGCCGATTCGGGAAATTTCATTGGATAGACAGCATCAGCTCTAGTTTCTTAGATATTATGGTTTTTTGAATCAACAGGTCACACCGGGACTTTGGCGCAGCTGGCTGGGTGTCAGCTGCATTAAGATCATTACTGACCGAAAGGTCATGAGTTCAAAGCCAGCCCGGGTTGGCGTGACCTTTTGGCCAATTTTGTGTAGCTTGTTGTCGACCTTTGCAACCCAAAAGACAGTTGCATCTGTCAAGTAGGAAATTTAGGTGCCACCTATGTGTGGGGAGGCTAACTTAACATATTTACGAGGCCATAAAAAACCTCCAGCATAAAGCATGTGGGGAATGCGGGAAGTACGTCATCAGTGTCGCAGATGGACGGTGAAGCAACAGCTCCCCTGGTGGCCAGAAGTTGGAATGTTAAATAGCCTCTGACTATATGTATTGTGTGTCTATAGCAGACCTGAGCATTTTACGGCCCGTGGGCCAAATGCGGCCCAGTGGACGATGCCATCCTGCCCGCAGCTTCCTTCCCGAAGAGAGGGAGGTGAACTCCCACTGGGGCGGCTACAAAGCAACGTGATGCTTTGTGTCCGTATGGGCAAAAAGGAAGGGAGGGAGGGAGGGAGAGAGAAGACTGCGGCCTCCTGTCCCTCTCTGTCCTCCTGTCCCTCTCTGTGGCTCCGTAAGAACTTCCGCAGGAAGCCATGCCTCCCTGAGCGTCTCCTGCTTGATGCCGCCTGTGACACACTGCCCACTCGCCCTCTTGCCCCGCCCTCTCGCCCGCTCCAGCTCTCCCAGCGCCGGCGACAGCAAGGCCAGGCAGGCAGGCAAGCAGAGCGACTGACGGAGGGTAAGGGAGGGAGGGAGGGGGGAGAAGAGGAGGAGGCCAGGGAGGGGGGGAGGGAGTAAGAGCTGCTGCCGCCGGCGAGCATCCTTAATGTAAGTGAACTATACATCCCAGCAATTCCAACTCCCAAATGTCTATTTTCCCCAAAATTCCCCAGTGTTCACATTTGGGCTTATTCAGTATTTGTGCCAAGTTTTGTCCTGATCCAACATTGTTTGAGTCCACAGTGCTCACTGGATGTTGGTGAACTACAACTCCCAAACTCAAGGGCAATGCCCACCAAACCCTTCTAGTGTTTTCTATTGGTCATGGAGTCCTGTGTGCCACGTTTGGTTTAGTTCCATCATTGGTGGAGTTGAGAATGCTCTTTGATTGCAGGTGAACTATAAGTCCCAGCAACTACAACTCCCAAATGACAAAATCAATTTTTTGAGTAATGGTCACTCCTTGGATATTAGTAGGTGTCTTGTGGCAGCAATTTGTCCAGTGGTTTTTGAGTTATGCTAATCTCCTCTAAAGAAGGAGCCTCCACCACACTCCCTCCGGGGCAGAGAGTTCCGCTGCTGAACAGCTCTCAGTCAGGAAGTTCTTCCTCATGTTCAGGTGGAATGTCCTTTCTTGTAGTTTGAAGCCATGGCTCAATTGCATTCTTGTCTCCAGGGCAGCAGAACACAGGCTTGCTCCGTCCTCCCTAGGACTTACCCTCACATATGTAAACATAGTGATCATGTCTCCTCTCAGCCTTCTCTGCTGAAGGCTAAACATGCACAGCTCTTGAAGCCGCTCCTCATAGGGCTTGTTCTCCAGACCCTGGATCATTTCAGTCGCCCTCCTCTGGACACATTCCAGCTTAAGAGTCAACCTTTCCCTTCAATTGTGGTGCCCAGAATTGGACACAGTGGGATTCCAGGCAGGACCCGACGGAGGTCAAACATTGTAGTAAGTGAACCTTTTTTTTGGCACCCCCTGGGTCTTCTGTGTGGTGATGATTGCCGGAGCACACATGCGCGCAAACAGCTAGTTTTGCACATGCGCTATTAGGACTGAGCGCTTCTGGTGGAGGCTTGTCCCTTTCGGCCTCTTGGGAGTGCGTTTAGCAACTTCCTCCACCAGAAGCGCTCTGACCCAATGGGGCATGCGTGAAAGTTTCGCGCATGTGCTATTTAAACAGAGCACTCCCAAGAGGATGAAAAGGACAAGCCAGGGAACATTTTGCAGCCGGGGCAGAGCCTCCCGCCCACGCGTTGCCTGCCCGCAGCAATGGTGTGCTGAACCTGGCAGCCGCGGCTGAATGTGCCCTTGGCCACGTGGCACCCTGAAGCGGCTGCTTACTTTGCCTCCACTAAGATCCGCCCCTGATCCCAGGTAAAGTGGTCTGGCCAAGGCAGAAGAGAGCATGGGCAGCATGACTTGCCTGGATCTAAACACTAGGCCCCTATTGATGCTTTTAGAACATGGCCATATCACCCGAAAAACCTACAACAACCCAGTGATTCTGGCCATGAAGGCCTTTGACAATATAGGGTTTTGGTTCGGTTCCGTTCAGTTCTGGGAGTCCCGTGGTTACTCAAATCTACGAATGTTCAAGTCTCATGGCATCCATAAAAAGGCCAAAGCAAAGTTGCCTTTTGGAATGTTGTAAACAGACATTTTCAGACATTTTCAGAACCTGTGATTATTCCACAGATAAAATGCAGGCCTAAATATATTTAAGGCACACATGATGCCAGGCACTCCCCTTGCCCTTTCCCTGCCTCTGACCTGCCATTGGTTTCCCTTTCTTTTCATGTGGCCACGAAGGAGCATTTCTGGAGCTTGGACAAGACTGAGAACAGAGTCCCGCCACAGTTGGTCCTCCAGGTCTGGGACAACGACAAGTTCTCCTTCGACGACCATTTGGGTGAGAAACGCGTCTCTGTGGCCAGGAAGTGGTGTGGTCTTCTCGTGGAAATGAGTCACCTTCTCACGGAGACATTTCCCAGCCGTAGGACAGTGCTGCCTCTTTTATTTATTTATTTATCTATTTATTTATTTATTATTCACACTTGTTAGTCGCCACTCCCGGTGTGGCTTGGGGCGACTCACAACAGTGGAGCACAATTTAAAAGCACAGTATTACACAATAAAAACACAATAAAACACAATAATACACAATAAAAATACAGTGAAAGTACGGTAAAATGCACAGCAAAGCACAATTCATCAGGGTTGCATCCAGCAACAGGCCCGGATTACCCATAAGGCCAGACGAGGCCATGGCCTCGGGTGGCGGCCATGGGAGGGCGGCAAAATGGCAACCGGACCTTCGGGTCGCCACGACATCTAGGTTGCAGTTGTTGAGGAGGGAGCGAGCGGGAGGAGGAGCCGAGGTGAAGAGCCAGGAGAGTGGGGGGGGGGCGGGTTGGGTTGGGTTCCAGGCGGGCCTTTTTCCTCCCTCTTCCCGCGCGAGGGAGAAGGAGGCGGGGGGAAGTACCGCCCCTAGGCATCTGACGGGGCTTCCCCCCGACGCCTCCTCGCTTGCATGCACGGACGCCCCTCCCTCCTTCAGCGAAGAGGCGGCGGAGGGAAGCCCTGTCAGATGCCCTACGGGCGGCGGGACTTTCCCCCGGCTCCTTCTCTCGCGCGTGGGCAGGTGCCGCGCTCCTTCCTTCACTGAAAGAAGGAGCGCGGCGCCCACCCGCGCGCAACAGAATGAGCCAGGAGGAAGTCCCGCCGCCTCCTCGCTCGCGCGCCGCTCCTTCCAGTGAAGGAGGGAGGGGCGCCCATGCATGCGAGCGAGGAGGCATCGGGGGGAAGCCCCATCAGACGCCCTACGGGTGGCAGGACTTTCCCCCGACTCCGTGTCTCTCGTGCGGGTGGCGCCCGCTCCATCTTTCAGTGAAGGAAGGAGCGCGGCGCCCGCCCGCGTGTGAGAGAAGGAGCCGGGAGGAAGTCCCGCCGCCCGTAGGGCATCTGACGGCGCTTCCCTCCAGCCGCCTCCTCGCTCGCGCGCCGCTCCTTCTTCCAGTGAAGGAGGGAGGGGCATCCGTGCATGCAAGCGAGGAGGCGTCGGGAGGAAGCCCCGTCAGACGCCTAGGGGCGGGACTTCCCCCCGCCACCTCCTCGCTCGTGCCGGCCCCGCCCCCCTCAGGTAGCCCCACCCCTCTCAGGTGCCCCCCCGGGGGCGGCACTTACCGGGTGTGGCCTCGGGCGGCCCCAAGCCTTAATCCGGGCCTGTCCAGCACAGGGATGGGTAGTCAAGAACCGCACTCTTAGTCCCCGAAGGCCTGCCGAAACAGGAGGGTTTTGCACGCCTTCCGGAACGTCATTAGATCTTTAAGAGCACGAACATCGGAAGGCAGTGCATTCCATAGTATAGGGGCGATTACCGAGAAGGCCCTTCGTCTTGTGGCCGTAAGGTGGTATGTTTTGAAGCTGGGAACCTCCAAATGTTGGCACGACTCAGAACGTAATGGCCTAGCGGGACAGTATGGGATGAGGCGGTCCCTAAGGTACACTGGCCCCAGACCGTTCAAGGCCTTAAAGGTCAGTACCAACACTTTGAAAGTGATCCGGCCTTCCACTGGTAGCCAATGCAGCTCGCGCAAAATGGGTGTTATGTGGCTGGCCATGGGAGCGCCAGCCAGCAAGCATGGGGAGGCGCACAGCCCGTCACATGAGTTAAACTACTTCCGACCGTCGTGCAGACAATTTATTTATGTATTTACAGTATTTCTATTCCGCCCTTTTCATCCCACAGGGGATTCAGGGCGGATCACAGTGCACATATACATGGCAAACATCCAATACCATAGATACACAACATATATAGACAAACACAGAGGCAATGTAAGCTTCATGAGGGTATGCTCAAATACTGGCCACCAGAGGAGCTGTTGCTTCATGGTCCACTTGTGACACTGAGTCCTTGATGAAGTACTCCCTCATTAGCCTCCCTGCGTAAGTGGTACCTACATTTCCTACTTGACAGGTGCAATTGTCTTTCGGGCTGCAAAGGTCGACAGCAAGCTAGACAAATGGTCAGGAGCTTATTCTGGCCTGGGCTGGCTTTGAACTCATGACCTTCCGGTCAGTGGTGATTTAATGCAGCTGACTCCTAGCCAACTGCGCCACAGGCAGAAATGTCCTGAAAGGAGGGGACTCCAGCAATCGATCTCATCACGTTGAGGAATTTCCCTGTCGTAGGACACTTCGGCCTCTTTTCAAGCATGGGGATCATATATATATATATCATATCATTAGCATAGCACAGGAGACATATAATTCTATGATTCTATGACCACACAATGTAGCAGGAAATAACTTTGTCCTTCTCGGTTGGCTTTTTCGATCCTCCCTTCCTTTTTCTCCCTTAGGCTCCTTCCAGCTGGACCTGAACTGCATGCCGCGTCCGGCCAAGACGGCTGAGAAGTGCGGCCCGGAGCTGCTGGACGGCCGGGAGAGAATGGTCTCCCTCTTTGAGCAGAAGACCGTCAAGGGCTGGTGGCCCTGCCTGGCCGAAGAGGATGGACAGAAGACCATCGCCGTAGGCTTCCCTCAAACTCTCTCTCTCTCTCTCTCTCTCTCTCTCTCTCTCTCTCTCTCTCTCTCTCTCTCTCTCTCTCTCAATCTCAATCTCAATCTCAATCTCAATCTCAATCTCAATCTCAATCTCGGGGCACCTGCACTGCAGAATTCAAGCGGGTTGTTGTGGGTTTTCTGGGCTGTATGACCAGGTCCCAGTAGCATTCTCTCCTGATGTTCCACCTGCATCTATGGTACGCATCCTCAAGGGTTTGTCCAGAGGTCTGTGGGAATGAATACAATCTGGTTACCAGTCCTAAACACACACACACACACACATCAGAATCAAGACAGTAAATAAAGAGCAACGCTACTCAGAAACAGGAGAATTCCACACAACAAGCAGTCAAGTGCCAGTGAACACCTCCCAAAGTGCCTAGGCAGCAACAGCCAGGCTAATGGCAACATTCACACTTGCTTCAAACAGACAAGAGTTCTTTCTCCCACCCTGGACATTCTTCCACAGGGAATACACACACACACACACACACACACTCCACTTGCCTCAATCCCAACAGACCTCTGAAGAGGTGCAGGTGAAACGTCAGGAGAGAATGCCACTGGGACATGACCAGACAGCCCAGAAAACTCACAGCAACCCAGTGATTCCAGCCATGAAAGCGTTTGGCCCCACCTTAACTGCACTGGCTCGAAGTTAGGGAATCCTGGGGGTGCCAGCATCCCCCCCCCCAACTGGAAATCCCAGGATTCCATAGCACTGAGCCAGGGTGCTTAATAGTGGAACCATAGAGCTCTAGAGTTACAAGGAATCCCAAAAGGCCATCCAGTTCAACCCCATTCTGTCAGACAGGAAGGCACAATTCGATCGCTCCCAACAGATGGTTATCCAACCTGGAGTTCGGACACAAGAACATCCAGTCCAAGCCCCTTCTGCCAGGAAGGACACCATCAAAGTCCTCCTGACAGATGGCCATCCAGGCTGTCATAGAATCCCAGAATTGGAAGTGATCCCCAAGGGCGAACTAGTCCAACCCCATTATGCTAGGCAGGAAGGAACATTCCGATTCCTCCCAACAGATGGCCATCCAGGATGTCATAGAATCCTAGAGCTGGAAAGGATCCCCAAAGGGCCATCCAGTCTAACCCCTTTATTCAGCCAGGCATTCAGGTCTTAGAAAGCACAAGGGATCCCCAAAGCCTTCTTGACAGATGCCCAGTGAGGAATGAGCTTCAACCAAAGCCCTTTGTGGATATTCTGCTTTGTGGATACAGTCGCAGAGTGCGTCTACTTCGTAAGACTAGAATTAATGCAATTTGACACCACTTTAACCGCCACTGCTCAAGGCGATGGAATCCTGGAAGTTGTAGTTTGGCAAGGCTGGGCCATTACCTTTTGGGCAGAGAAGCTTCCAAGAGCTTGCAGAGCCACAACTCCCATCGCTCCATGATGTTGAAGGAAGACAGTGGTGCCAAAGTGCCCGAATTCTGCCGTGCCGGATGAAGGATGCCTTTGCCTTGAACCAGCTCGAACCCTCCGCTCCTCGGGGAAGGCCCTCCTGTCGCCCCTGCCAGTCTCACAGACTCGCCTGGTGGGCACAAGGGACAGGGCCTTCTCCTCTGTGGCCCCTCGACTCTGGAATTCCTTGCCTGGAGAGATTAGGAAAGCCCCCATTTAATTCCTACCATTGCTTTCCTCAATGCCTCCATTTCTGATCCATCCCCCACCCTGTAAAGGATGCAATCCCCACTCCTGGTTTAACCCCTCTGGGCGCCCTAGGCCACACTTTGGAATTATGCCCCCAAACCAACCTCTACGGCACCCCACCTCCTCCTCGCGGCACGCCCTTGAGTCAAGGAAGGAGGGCGCGAGGAGGAGGAGGAAGGAAGCGAAGCCCCTGGGCCTGGCTGCTGCTGGGCATGCACAGCACCCAAGAACATGGCGGAGGAGGCAGAGGCGCTCACAACCTCCTGCTGCGCATGCCCGACAGCGGCCCCGGGGGCGGGGCTTCCCACCGCCTCCTCCTCCTCACCCCCTCCTTGACTCAAGGAAGGAGGGCGCGCCGCGAGGAGGAGGCAGAGGGAAGCCCCGCCCCTGAGGCTGCTGTCGGGCATGCGCAGCAGGAGGGCGCGAGCGCCTCTGCCTACTCCGCCATGTTCCTGGGTGCCATGCATGCCCGGCAGTGGCCCCGGGGGGTTCCCTCCTCCTCCTCACACCCTCCTTCCTTGACAAGGGGGTGGGGCGATGGCAAGGGGGGGCGCCATTCCCTCCTCCCCCGCCCCCTCGCAGCGCTCTCCCCCCGCCCTACCCCGAGAGAGAGAGAGAGGGTCATCTCCATGCCGCGCGTTGCACTTTTTTTTCAACATTTTTTTTGGTCCGTGTGAACTGCGCCCCCCTTGGCTTGCGCCCCTAGGCCATGGCCTAAGGGTGGCCTGATGGGTAATCCGGGCCTGGCTATGCCGCTTACCTTACTCTGAGTTTTCAACATTTTCTCTGTGTGCCTGCGGGGGCCCGCCCTGCCTTTGTGGTTTTAGATGTCCAGTTGTATGTTTTATTTATTTATTTATTTATATGTATGTATTTTTCTGGCATTTACTGTTGATGTTTGATGTTTTTATTGTAATTTGTTGTTTGTTTGGGCTTGGCCCCATGTGAGCCGCCCCGAGTCCCCATTGGGGAAAGGGGGCGGTCTACAAATAAAGATTATTATTATTATTATTATTATTGGTCCTCTTCTGCAGGGGAAGCTGGAGATGACGCTGGAGATCATCAACGACCAGGAGCAGGACGAGCGGCCGGCGGGGCTGGGGCGGGATGAGCCCAACATGAACCCCAAACTGGAAGACCCCAAGTAAGAGGAAAGGGGGAACTTGGTGCCATGGACTCTCACTATTATTTACAGTATTTATATTCTGCCCTTCTTGCCCTGCAGGGGACTCGTGGCAGATCACAATGCCATAGGCACATCACATATATATAGACAGACACACAGAGGCTATTTAACTTTCCAGCTTCATGAGGGTATGCTCGAATTCCAGCCACCAGGGGAGCTCTTGCTTCACTGTCCACTTGTGGCACCGATGAAGTACTTCCTCATTCCTTTGCATGCTACTGGGGATTTTTATGGTGTCGTAAATTAGTTAAATTAGCCTCCCCGCATAAAGCGGTACCTAAATTTCTTACTTATTTTATTTATTATTTGCATTTGTATTCCGCCTCTTCCCGAGGGCTCGTGGCGGGTTACAAGACATACATAGTGATCGGCAGGCAACACTCATGACAGATGCAACTGTCTCTCGGGCTGCAAAGGTCAACAGCAAGCTAGACAAATGGTTGGGAGCTTACTCAGTAGTGATCTTAATGCAGCTGACTCCCAATTTTCCAGCTAAATTTGGTGAAATTGAGTTTGATTTTTGAAATGCATCGTTTTTGGGCGGTTTGTGTCAAAAGAGAACCTGGAAAATGGAGAGAGGAGTTGCCCATTGATTCACCGGCATGGATTGTTAATTCCCTTTTCCTGTAGCTGGAAAAAACATCTCCAAACCCAAAGACAGTGTCATGCTGAATTTGCCCATGAACTGACTTTTGTAGGTTGCTTGCCATTGGTTGCCTACAGAACACGAAGTCAGGTATGACCGAGGCTCTCTTTGTCTCCAGGCGGCCGGAGACCTCCTTCCTGTGGTTCACCTCTCCCTACAAGACCCTGAAGTACATCCTCTGGCGGCGCTTCAAGTGGGTCTTCCTCCTCCTGCTCCTCCTCTTCGTGGCCTTGCTCTTCCTGGGCATCTTCATCTACGCTTTCCCGGTAAGGTTCGCGTTTCGGGACCATAAGAACTCTTCTTGTTGTGGTGTCTGTTGGGAGGTTCCCAGGATGCATGTGTCATGAACAACCTTTTCCATCACTTTCAAGCACTGGTTCTTTTTGCGTGTGAAGGGTGATACACCTCGCGCTCAATGATGACATTGACACAAAGGTTGGACGAAAATGGCCACAACTTGTTTAATAAACAGAACAAAGGGTCGGCGGCCACGCAAGGGTCCAGGATCACAGGCCCCTGCGAATGTCCAAAGGCACTTGCAAGCCTGGGTGCGAGCGGCCCAATGCCTCTCCACGGAACTCGTCACCCCAGGGGGCCAGGGTGTTATCCGACGGTCATCTCGAGGCTGGATTACTGTAACGCCCTCTACGTTGGCCTTCCCTTGGCGACGCTCCGGAAACTCAAGCTAGTGCAGAATGCCGCTGCTCGCCTGCTGGCCGGAACGCCAGTAAGGGAGCACATTACTCCCATTCTCCGGCAACTGCACTGGCTCCCCATTGAGTGCCGAATCGCCTTCAAGGTGTTGGTGCTGACCTTTAAGGCCTTGCACGGCCTAGGGCCTGCGTACCTGAGGGACCGCCTTGCCCCATATATTCCCCCGAGACCACTCCGTTCAGAAGAACAAAATCTGCTTTTGATTCCATCAATCCGCTCCTGCCATCTGTCTTCAACTAGGCAACGGGCCTTTTCGGTGGTAGCTCCAGGGCTCTGGAATTCCCTTCCAGGGGAGATTCGAGCCATCTCAGAGCTGATTCCCTTTCGGAGGGCTTGTAAAACTGCTTTATTTAGATCAGCCTTCGGCTAGGTCCCAGACCGGCCGAGGATAGCATAACTCCCAGACCCAAGCCACCTTCTGTGTCTCCTCTTTACTACGCTGTGACATGTAAATTTTTAAATGTTTTAATTGTTTTATTGTAGGGCTGCATGTTTGTTCCATGCTGCCTGTTTCATGTGCTGTAACCCGCCCCGAGCCTGCAGGGAGGGGCGGAATATAAACCCAAATAATAAATAAATAAATAAATAAATCCCCCTACCAACCAAGGGGCGATAAGCCATCCTGATCCAGGGCCCTGCCACCTGCCAACACGGAGTTGCGACAAAGAATATGGAAACACATAACTTAATCAAGTAACAAACAACTTGAGTAAATGCACAATATGAACATAAATAAGCCATGTAACATGTAGGGAGGGAGGGAGGAAAAACCGAATTGGCCCCTGCAAGATCTCTTGAAATTGAGTGAATGGGCAACAAAGTGGCAAATGCATTTTAACCTAAACAAGTGTAAAGTCATGCACATCGGGGCAAAGAACCCCAACTACACCTACCAATTGATGGGGTCAAAGCTTTCCGAGACCAACCAGGAAAGGGATCTCGGGGTTTTGGTGGACAGCTCAATGAAGATGTCAACCCAGTGCGCAGCAGCAGTGAAAAAGCAAATTCTATGCTTGGCATGATCAGGAAGGGAATCGAAAATAGGTCGGCAAATGTTGTATTGCCTCTCTACAAATCTATGGTGAGGCCACATCTGGAGTACTGTGTACAATTCTGGTCACCGCACCTCAAGAAGGACATAACGGAACTAGAAAAGGTACAAAGAAGGTCAACAAGAATTATCCAAGGGATGGAGCGGCTCCCTTATGAAACCAGGTTGCAACGCCTTGGTCTTTTCAGCCTCGAAAGACGGCGTTTAAGAGGTGACTTGATCGAAGTGTATAAAATCATGCATGGGATAGAAAAGGTGAATAAAGAAAAATATTTTCTCTGTCACCCAACACTAGGACTAGGGGGCACTCCCTGAGGCTCCAAGGTAGGAAAGTTAGGACTAATAAAGGGAAATATTTCTTCACCCAGAGGGTCATTGGGTTATGGAACTCACTTCCAGAGGAGGTTGTGACAGCCGTCAGCCTGGACAGCTTCAAGGCAGGATTAGACAGATTCATGGATACCAAGGGAATCAGTAGCTACTGAAATGGACATCCAAGTGCCACCTCTGTGTTGATGGAGGCAGGCAGGATTTTCCCAGGGTACTGGTTGTGGGGGGTCGGGCGCAGGTGAGGGTTTTGCCCTCCTTTCTGCTAGAGATCCCCGTGTACAACTGGTGGGCCACTGTGTGATACAGAATGCTGGACTAGATGGGCTGAGGCCCGATTCAGCATGGCTCTTCTTATGTTCTTATGTAAGTGCTGGGGGCAGTCCCAGGCAGCCTTAAATACGCTGCCTGGACGAAGAGAAGGGCCAGCTAGCCACGTGGAGGGGAGAGGCGTGGCCAGCCCCCCTCATTGGCTAGCTGGCCCTGGCGGCGGGAAACTGGGTGCCGCCCCAGGGGTCTCTGGGAAGGAGAAGACCCCTGACCTCCCCAAGATGACGACGAGGACAGCCCTACCCCGCAAAAGGAGTTGGCCGGTAAGTCGGCCATGCCCATTATTGTCATTCCCAGCATGAGAGAGTGTTGTTTATTTGTCCCATTGCTTCTGACTCTTTGTGACCACTTGGAGCTGTCCCAATTCTTCCAGAGGCAGGATTTATGATCTGCGCCCTGTGCCTTTAAGGGCAAGGGATGGGGAAGAGGAGCTCAAGCTTCGAATGCAAAATGACCAGTTATTTCAGGTAGAGAGGTCCAGTTAGAGCAGGGGTGGGCAATTATTTTTTTCAAGGGGCCACACGAGAGCCAAAAAATATTATGGAGGGCCGCACCTAAGGGCGGAACTACATTCTAATCTACATTATTTATTTATTTATTTATTTACTATATTTACTTTATATTACACATCATTAATTTTAACATATTAATATATCAAGAAATATCCATATATTATTAGTATTAATATCATAATTATTATATTATAGAATATATATAGACATTATAATATATTAAAATTATAATATATTATATTATTTATTATATTATTATAATAAAATTATTATAAAATAATAATAAAAACCACTAAAATAAAATAAAATGAAATTCAAGAAGAAGACAACAGGACATCCTCAAGAGAGGAAGGATCCCAAGATGGAATGGCCCAATGGACCCAGCCCAGAGGGTGGCAAAGCGGACCCAGCCACCGCCGCAGCAGCAGAGCAGAGCAGCAGGCCATTGGAGTCTGCAGGCCTCCGCCCCCTCTTGCCCCCAGCTGTTCCGTCAGAGGCATTCCCGATCGGCTGATCGCCATGCCATGGAGTGCCAAAGCCACCCTGGCTTTGGATTGCCTGCCACCCTGGGAGGCGATCCGGGCCTGCAGCGGGAGCGGTCGGAAGATGATCAAGTCTTCTGGGTCGCCAGGGCCATCAGCCACTGTATGTCGCCAACTGCTCCCGCTGCAGACCCGGATCGCCTCTGTGGATGGCAGGCACTCCAAAGCCGCCGCTCCTCCGATCGTTCTCCGGAGCGGCGGGCTGACTGCCGGCGCAGGCCCCATAGCCCGCGATGGGATGGGGGCAGCGGCAGCCCTTCCTCTTGCAGAAATGGCCCCCACCCCCGACCTCCTTCTCCCCAGGCCGGTCAGATTCGGCTGTAAGATGCCCAGGTCTGAGTTAGAGCCTAACATTGGGAGGTAGCAGAAGGGTCAGAAAGAGCACAAGAATCCATGTCACGTCAGAGATACATAGTAGGCCTGGCCAAGCCTTCTCCTCTGTGGTCTTTGGAATTCCCTTTTGGGAGATGGATGCGGATTAGAAATAAAGTTTTATTAATATTATTATTAAGTTCGTCGGAATGATTCTAAAATTGGAATAAATTCTAAATACATTCACTTTTGAAGCGGTTTTGAAGCGATGTAAGCAACCCGGAAGTGAATTTCCCATTTCGAAGCCGTTGCCGCTCTTTTCGGAAAGGAATCGCCGGGTTTTCCCTTCCCTGGACTTCCCTCCCGTGCGGATTTCTTCCCTCCGCCTGAGTACTGAGTAGCCCCAAGAAGTCCAAGGTGACCAAGCCCAAGAAGACCATCAAGAGCCCCGCCAAGGCCCTGAAGCCTAAGGCCAAAGCCAAGCCCAAGACCACCAAGCCTAAACTCGCCCCCAAAAAGAAGTGAACTCCCTATATTCCTTGCAAAAAGGTCCACCTTTTACCACTGGGGCGAAAGCCGCGTCAAACGGCAAGCAGACGGCACAGCACTAGCCCGCCTCCTCCTTCGGGCCCGTATTACCTGATACCGATGGGCTCGAGGGCTTCCTCACACACGCACCATTCCCGCACACACGTGCCCTCCCGCAGCAGATGCCGAGCGCCATGAGGCCAGCGCCGGTCTCGGTCTCCCTTGGGGAGTAGATCAGGGCCCTCGTCCTCTTCAGCCTCCTTATTCTCCTCCTCTTCTGCTGCACTATCCTGGAGGAAGGGTCGGGGGCGTGCATGTTTGTTAATGCGGCGGCTTTCGCCCCAGTTCTTAGGCAGAGGGAAGAAATCCGCACCAAACTGGGTGTTGTTAGTGCCTGGGGGAATCCTTTGTTGGGAGGTGATTAGCTGCCCCTGATTGTTTCCTGTCTGGAGTTCCCCTGTGTTTGAGTGTTCTTTTACTGTTATAATTTTAGAATTTTCAAATACCAGATTTGGTTCCTTTTCATGGTTTCCTCCTTTCCGTTGAAATTCCCCACCTGCTTCTTGTGGATGTCAGTGGCTTCTCTGTGTCGCCTGGCATGGTGGTTGCAAGAGCGGTCCAACATTTCTGTGTTGAATGCTGTGTCCAGGTTGGTTCATTAGCGCGCGCTTCCCATACCGGAGGTCCTTGATACGGACCATCGAGGCTGGTCGACACTGGGAGTGCGCCTCCCAAGCCAGAGACCCTAGGGTTGGATCTGCGCCCCTCTATGGGCCATGCGAGGCACCTCCCGATACTGAGAGCACGCCTTCCATATTGGGTTCGAGCCTCCACATCGGGACCACCTACTGTGTAAAGTGTGCATCTGCTCACAAATAGGCAGGCAATGTCCCCCAGACCGGCTCTCCTCGAGGCTGCGCCTCTCGATACCGAGTGCGGGCTGCATAAAGCAGGCCCGGATTACCCATAAGGCCAGACTAGACCATGGCCTCGGGCGGCGGATTTTGGGGGCGGCATTTCTGGCCCTGAAGGAAGGGGTGAAGGAAGGAGTGGCGCCCGCCCGCGGGACAAGGAGCCGGGGGAAGTCCCGCCGCCCCTAGGGCGATTGACGCGGCGGGCGCCACTCCTTCCCTCAGTGAAGGGAGGGGGGCGGAACCGGCGTGACGCACAAGGCGCCGCCGGAAGTCCCGCCCTTAGGGAGACTCACGTGGCTTTCCCCACCGCCGCCCCGCTCGCCCGTGCCCCAAACACGAGCGGGGCGGCGGTGGGGAAAGCCGCGTGAGTCGCCCTAGCGGCGGGACTTCCAGCGGTGCCTTCTCCTTCTCGCCGGTTCTGCCCCCTCCCTTCACTGAAGGGAGGAGGGGCGGAGTTGCTGCGGCGTGCACAAGGCGCCGCGTCCCGCCCTTAGGGAGAAGGTGCGCGCCGGAAGTCCTCCCTCACTGAGGGAAGGACTGGTGCGGCTTCCCCCGCTGCAGCCGCAGCGCGCACCTCCTCCCTTCACTGTGCGTCACGCTGGCCCCGCCCCCCACAAGAGGCCCTGCCCCGGGGGGGGGGGGCGTTTAGACCGGGCAGCCTTGGGCGGCACAGGCCGCTAATCCGGCCCTGGCATAAAGTATGCATCACATGCTGGAGTATGCATCACATGCTCTTCTTCAGACTGATCAGGTAGGATCAGGTGTTGGTATTCAGGGTGCCCCCCTTTTCCTTTGCCCCGGGGCATAGGCTCTCCAGGTTGGTCCTCGGCTACGGCTGAGTAAAAGTAAAGTAAGTCAGTGGAATCTGCGTCTCCCTGGGAGTCTAGTGGAGTCTCCTTCTCTGGAGGTTTCAAAGCAGAGGCTGGGTGGCCATCTGTCTGGAGGGCTTGGACGGTGCCTTCTTGCCTGTCAGAAAGAAGGAGGTTGGACTGGATGGCCTTTGGGATGTCTTCAAACACTAAGTACGAGGGCGGGTCAAGAAGTCCGTGACTTTTTGAATGAAACACAGGTTTTTGGATAAAAAATCATTTTATTTTTCAACGTCGTCTCCTTTGAGCTCTATTCACTTTGTCCAACGTTTCTCCAATTTTTTTATCCCTTCCAAAAAATAAGATTTGTTGAGGTCATCAAAATAGGTATTTGTTTGTAAGATGATTTCATTGTTGGAGTCAAATCTCTTTCAGTCGAGCCATTTCCTCAGGTTTGGAAAGCAGAAATAGTCACTCGTGGCAAAATCCGGAGAATAGGGCGGATGAGGAAGCAATTTGTATCCGAATTAATGGATTGTTGCCATGGCAACTGCACATGTCTGCACCCTTGCATTGTCCTGGTGCAAAAGAACTTTTTTCTTGGCCAAATGCGGTTGTGGTCCCCCCTCCCCAAATCCTCATTAAATTGACCCAATAAGTTGGCATAATATTCGCCATTGATTGTTTTACCCTTTTGAAGGTAGTCAATGTGGATTATACCGCCTGCATCCCAAAAAACGGTCGCCATGACGTCATTGGCTGACAAACCCACCTTGGCCTTCTTTGGCGCCGATTCACCCCGAGAAACCCACTGTTTTGATTGCTGTTTGGTCTCTGGTGTATTGTGGTGGATCCACATTTTGTCCACAGTTACGAAACAGCGCAAAAACTCATCCATATTGCGGTTGAACAACGCCAAACACTCCTGCGACAATGTCACACGATTTGTGGCCGATTGTGAACAAACGCGACACCCATCTTGCGGAAAGCTTTCTCATACCCAGGTGATCATTTAAAATTGAAACCACTGAGCCACGTGAGATGCCTGTGGCTTCCACAATCTCTCGCACTTTCAATCTCCGATGGGCCAACACCATATCGTGAATTTTTCCAATTGTTTCGGGTGTAGAGACCTCAACTGGCCGTCCAGAATGTTTGGCATCTTCCGTGGTTGTACGACCACAACAAAATTCAGTAAACAATTTTTTACCATTGAAATGGATGGTGCAGAGTCCCCATCGTATTGATCAAGCTGAGCCTTAGTTTGAGTGATGGGGTTTTTTTTGCAAAAAAATAATGCTTAATGAGCACACAAAATTCACTTTTTTCCATTTTCTCCTCAAATCACATGGTAGTCTGCTATCAATGGCTGTCAAACACAAACTAAATGATGCAGCTTGTTCTAATTTTGACAGGAGTCAACTGACAGGTGCCTGTTGACAGGAGCAGTGTTGTCCTTTCAGTTCAGAGGCGGGAAATTCAAAAAGTCACGGACTTATTGACCCACCCTCGTATGATCGAATCATAGATTTGGACTGGATGGGACGTGTTCCTTCCTTGTGCCAAGGAGGGAAATTCCCCTGCGAACCCGGTCCATCTTGAACCACTTTAAGAGAGGCGTGCAAGCGTTTATGGGGACGGCCCTACGGAGGTGCCTTCCTCCTCCCCCCCCCGCCCCCTTCGGGTGCCCCCCAAAATGGAGGAGGCAGCTGCCCCTCTTTAATTGGGGCCTTCTCCCATCGATCTTCCCCGTGGCCTACCCAGGACATGATTCATGCCGTGCAAACCTGGAACCGATAAGAGAAACAATGCGCCCGCTCTTGACCCTCACATCACAAATTCTGGGGTTGGTCTATTAAAACCAGGCCTCTTTGGGAAGAAGGAGGGCCAATGATGTGACAATGGCTCGCCTGCCTGAAGGTTTGAGTGGAAAGAGAAGGTGTTTTGGCAAGCGGCTCCCCCGCTTGAGGCCCGGGCAGCTCCTCATCCATCTCCCCCAGGCCGTTTCCTGCAAAGCAACCGGGAGGCTTCTCCGCTTGATGGCTTTCCCAGGTATCTCTCTACAGCAGGGGTGCTCAGAATGGTGATCGGGGCTTTCAGGCCTCAGGTGATCTTCAGGCCCCTGACCAGGTTTTTTGCTGTTGGTCCTCTTCAGCACGCTGCAAAGAAGTCCTCCGTCGTTGCCTGCTTGCGCGCCGCCTCAAAAGTTCCAGAGTCCAAGAGGCAAGCCCTTTTGGATTCCTCCCTCCTCCTCCATCCTTCTCCAGCCACTTTGGACCAAGGCCTGGATGACGCGATGCATGGCTGGCGAGACCGGCCTCAAGCGCCCATTCTGCCTCTCTGACTTCTCGTGAGCTCTTGAGGCGGCACGCATGCTGGCAGCGTGAAATAGGAGCAACGACGGAGGAGAAGAAGAAGGACGCTTTGGGGTCATTTCCTTACCGCATCTCAAAGGTCGGTCTTTTTACTTTGGGGTGGGTGCTTGATTGTTCTGTGGCATGTCTCTTTGTTTATTTTTAATGTGTAAAAATGGCCTTTTAGCTCCAAAGCCTCTCTGCTTGCCTTGTTCCTTGAGAAATATATGTTGGGGAATATGGAAATGTGGGAGAAATGGGGTGGTTGGATGTATTTTTGCATGCCCCTTTGTTTACCTTGCTGCGTATTAAATGGCCTTGCAGTTCAACAGCCTCTCTTCTTACTTTCTGGCTGATAATATGTGTGGTAATATGGCAGTGTGGGAGAAATGGGGTGGTTGGATGTATTTTTTATGCTCTGTTTTATATTGTTGTTATTAAATTGAAATGTTGATGTTTTATAACTTCATTTTATGTGAAATGCCCCGAGCCTGCTGGAAGGAGCGGGACATAAAAATGAATAATAAATATAAATAAATAAATAAGAAAATAGTCATACGTTTTACATTTCTGGGCAGGTGATCTTTGGGACTTGGTTTTTTAATCAGTAGCTCCCATGCTGAAAAAGTGTGAGCACCCCTGTCTGGTCACCAGGGGAGCTGTCGCTTTACCATCCGTCTGCGACACTGATGAAATACTTCTGCATTCCCCGCATTTTTTTATGGCCTCGTAAATTAGTTAAATTAACCTCCCCGGACATAGGTGGTACCTAAATTTCCTACTTGACAGATGCAACTGTCTTTCAGGTTCAAAAGGTCGACAACAAGCTACACAATTGGCCGGAAGCTCACTCTGATCTGGGCTGGCTTCGAACTCATGACCTTTTGGTCAGTCGTGATCTTAATGCAGCCAATTCCCAGCCAGCTGCACCACCTTGTGGGCCATACAGTTCAACCGAAGCCAAATTGGGAAGAGAACTTGATAGGAATTTTGTGTTTAATAGAATCATAGAATAATATAATTGGAACAGACCACATGACCCGTCTAGCCCAACCCCCTTCTTTCTGCCATGCAGGAAAAGCACAATCAAAGCACCCCTGACAGATGGCCACCCAGCCTCTGTTTAAAAGCTTCCACCACCTCGATGGATTCCCACCTTGTTGTGGTGACAATGCCAGAAATACAGCTTAATGGTGTTACATTAGAAAATGTGCACCATTTCCGCTCCCTTGGCAGCCCCCTCCCCACCAAAGTCAACACTGACGCCGAAATACAACACCGCCTGAGCTCTGTGAGTGCAGCATTTTTCTGAATTACACAAAGAGTGTTTGGGGACCGGGACATCCGCAGGGAGACCAAGGGGCTTGTTGATAAAGCCACTGTCCTCCCAACCCTGCTCTACGCCTGCGAAACGTGGACTGTCTACAGATGTCATACACCAGTGTTTCCCAACCAGTGTGCCGTGAGCGATCATCAGGTGTGCCGTGGGAAATTGGAAACTCCGGGAGACTAGTGTGTTGAAGTATAAAAACCCTAAGAAACCTACCGCAATAAAGGCACAAAATTACAAACACTCCCCCTCCCCACCCATTGTCTACGTGGTCTCTCCCTCTCCATGCATTGGGAAGGCCCGCCTCCCCTTCCCCAAGTAGAGACCTCCTCTTGCCTCCTGGGGGTTCTGTGTGGGAAGTTTGGCCCAGTTCTATCATAGGTGGGGTTCAGAATGCTCTTTGATTGTAAAGGAACTATAAATCCCAGCAACTACAACTCCCAAATGTCAAGGTCTATTTCCCCTGAACTCCAGCTGCGTTCATATTTGGGCATATTGAGTATTCATGCCAAGTTTGGTCCTGATCCAACATTAAGTCCACAGTGCTCTCTGGATATAGGTGAACTACAACTCCAAAACCCAAGGTCAATGCCCAATAAACTCTTATGGCATTTTCTCTTGGTTATGGGAGTTCTGTGTGGGAAGTTTGTGTCTTTCGGCCATTCCTGCCAGGATATCTATGTTGTGTTCATCGAAACAGGCCCAGGTTTCACACTGAGTGTATAAATACATTTAAAAACATATTCACTATACGTATTACTGTGTTAGAGTGTCATTTTGTGTCATTTGGTTGGTGGTGTGCCCCAGGATTTTGCAAATGTAAAAAGTGTGCCGCGGCTCAAAAAAGGTTGGGAAACACTGTCATACGCAACTCCTGGAACGATTCCGTCAGTGCTGCCTCTGGAAAACACTGCAAATCTCTTGGGAAGAAGGCAGGCGGGGAAATGTCCGCGTGCTGGAAGAAGGAGCAAAGACCACCAGCACTGAAGCCATGCTCCTCCGCCATCAACTCCCCTGGACTGAAGCCACATTCTCCGAATACCCAAAGACCACCGTCTCCCAAAGGAGTTCCTCTACTCCCAACTCAAGAATATGGGTGGACAGGAAAAGGGATTTAATGATGGGCTTAAAGCCAACCTTAACAACTGTGGCAAAGGCACCAAGAGAGAACTGGGAAGCCCTGGCCCTTGAGCAGTCTGACTGGAGGTCAGCTGTGAGCACCAGTGCTGCAGAATTCGAAGAAGCACGAATGGAGGGCGAAAGGGAGAAACATGCCCAGAGAAGGAGGCGCGTCAAGCCAACCCTAAACGGGTCTGCCTTCCACCTAGAAACCTATGTCCTCAGTATGGAAGAACATGCAGGTCAAGCATAGGGCTCTCAGGAATGAGGATCATAGAAGCCTAGAGTTGGAAGATGGTGGCCTGGTGGGCCACCATCCAATCCAACCTCTGTCTGCCAAGAAGCAGGAAAATCACATACAAAGCACCCCTGGCAGATGGCCATCCAGCCTCTGTTTGAAAGCCTCCAAAGGAGGAGCCTCCACCACACTCCCTCCGGGACAGGCAGAGAGTTCCACTGCTGAACAGCTCTCACAGTCAGGAAGTCCTTCCTCATGTTCCGGTGGAATCTCCTTTCTTGTAGTTGGAAGCCAGGGCTCCATTGCGTCCTAGTCTCCAGGGCGGCAGAAAAGAAGTTTGCTCTCTCCTCCTTCCTAGGACTTCCCCTCACGTATTTATACGTGGCCCTCATCATGTCTCCTCTCAGCTATCTCTTCTGAAGGCTAAACATGCCCAGCTCTTTAAACCGCTCCTCATAGGGCTTGTTCTCCAGACCCTTGATCATTTTGGTCACCCTCTTTCTCTGGACACAATTGTGGGAGGTGAAGTTCAAAACACCTGGAGGGCCGAAGTTTGCCCATGCCTGCTTGGGAACCGGTGTCCCATAGATGTGCGGCGAGCATATTTCCCCTCTCTTTGCCGCCCTTTCTGTTAGGCTTCCATTATCCATCTCTCCGACTTCTTTTTCGCTCCCGTCCGTCCAGATGGAGCGGCTCCAGACAATCCCTGGGAACGACAGCTGCATCCTTCTGGAGGAGCCTTCCAGAAAGGCAAAATGGGTCGGCGGGGGGAATCAATTAGAAGCTTGCTCCGTTCCATGGGAGCGACTTGCTAATGGGCCGTGATGATGTGCCTTGCGCTGGGCTGCCGGGTTTATGGGGCGAAGCACTCCCCGAATTGGAAGGCAGCCTTGGGCGGACGGGTGCGGAAAGGGGTTTATTTGGGTATCGGCTTCTCCCAATTAGATCCAGCCGCTTTGGAAGGAAACTCCCCGGCCTGTGCAAATGCGTGAACCAGAGCTGGGTTTGGCACCGCGCTTTCTTCGGTCGCTTTGAGTCTCCGGGCGGAGAGAAAACGCAGAGTATCAATACTAGGTGTGCGTGATCAATGAAAAAAAATGTTTCAATCCTCATTGCAAAATTAGGAGTGGGGGAAAATAGTTTCTGGAGTATTTCCAAAATTGGACAGGGTCTGTATCGTAAATATAAAGAGTTCACTATGTTTTCGTTACTTTTCAGAAGTAATTGTGCCAATGGGGAAACTTCGGGGGCGGCTTTCTCCCTCATTGTAAGAGCTACCGGCACGAAACTTGCGATGATTGTAGAACCCATTGACCACTGTGAGCCCGCCAAGTTTCAGAACATTTCACTCATTTGTGGATTTTTGGGGAATTTTCAGATATTTTACAAACAACATTTTTTGAAACACAAACTACGAGAGCGATCCCCTTGAATTTTCTCTACAATGACACAAGCTCCAAGTTTCAGAAAGATTCATACATCTACTGACATATCTATCTATATATCTATCATCTATCTATCTGTTTGGGCTGGAAGTCAGTCTGAAGAAAATGGAAGTCCTTTACCAGCCCGCACCATAGGAAGAACACCATCATTCCCACGTCAGCATAGGCACATCTGTGCTTAAGTCCGGTCAGCAGTTCACCTCCCTGGGAAGCATCATCTCTTCAGACACCAAAGATTGATAAAGAGAGAGATCACAGATTAGCAAAGGCATAGAGTGCATTTGGAAGGTTTCACAAAAGAGTCTGGAGCAACAAGCACCTGAGACAAAGCACCAAAATCAGTGTGTACAGAGCTATCATACTGTCTATTCTCCTATATGGGTCTGAAACATGGGTCACCTATCGCCAACACCTACGACTCCTCGAACGCTTTCATCAGCGCTGTCTTCACACAATCCTAAATATACACTGGACCTACTATGCGACTAATGTTGCTGTCCTTGAGCAAGCAGGACTCACCAGCGTTGAGGCCATGCTATTGAGAACACAGCTGCGCTGGGCAGGGCACGATGTCTCTAGGATGGAGGACCACCGCCTCCCAAAGATACTACTCTACGGTGAACTCGCCACGGGTCAACACAAGAGAGGCGCCCCCAAAAAGAGATATAAGGACTCCCTGAAACAGCATCTCAGGCTCGGCCAGATTGATCACCAACAATGGTCCACCCTGGCCTCACATCGGGAGGCATGGAGACGCACTACCCACAATGCTGCGGCCTCTTTTGGGAAGACATGCCGAACGGGTCTCGAAGAGAAACGACAACGCAGAAAGAACCGCAACTTGGAGACAACATCAGCCAAGGAGACTTTCTGCTGTGCTTTCTGCAACCGAACTTGCCTATCTCAGATTGGCCTTTTTAGTCATCAACACGCTTGTAAAAAGCGTGGGATGAGTCCTTCCTAAGAATCTTCGTTTGCAAAGTAATGCCGATATATATATATATATATACACACACACACACACACACCACTTGCCTCATACACAACAGACCTCTGAACAAACCTCTGAGAATGCCTGCCATAGATGTAGGCGAAATATCAGGAGAGAACGCTCCTGGAACATGGCCAATCAACCCAAAAAAACCTCACAGCAACCCAGAAGACTTCCCTCGATCTGGATGGTGGATACTAGACTCCTATGGAGGCAACCTAGAACCTCATTGCCTTTTTTTAGCTGCTGCGTTATTCTATTGGCTCATGCTCAGGTTGTGGTCCACTAAGACACCTGGATGTATAGGGAGCCTTCCTTTCCCCATAGACACCATTGAGGTTTTCATGACATGTGGAGGAGATGGGTCTTCATCCTACATCTTCCCACCCTACATGGAAGACCAGAGCTGGAGCTTAGACTAGGCTTGGCAGTGGGGTCCACGGCAAGCGCCTTTCCCCCCCTGGGCACCATCCTGGTTTGCCACAGCATGGAGGAGACGGCCTCCACGGCGGGGTGTGGGGTCCCCTTTGGTGCCCGCTCCCCACCTTTTGGAACCCCAACCCTGTTCCAGGTCCTTCCCTCCGGCCCTTTCCATCAGGCCTGGCGGACTGCGATCCTCATTAGCAGGAGGGAGGCAGCTGCTTTGGCGCGTTAGGAAAGCCTTTAAGTTATCGACAGTTGGATACGTTTTGCTGGCACCCGGGGTTCGGTTTATGGACAACTTTCCTCTCGCTGGTTCACATATGGAAGAGATGAGAGTGGGGGGAAACGTGTTCCTGGAAATGGATATATCAGAAGTCCTCTTTGCTGCGCCAGTAATGTTTATTTCTTTCGCGGCATTTAGATGTTTCCACATTAGCTGTTTCTAGCACCATTGCGGTGGACTGGGCGGGTGTGGGAAGGACTGGGAGAGAAGGAGAAAGGCCCCTGAAAAGTTTGGGGATGGAGGCTCGAGTGCAGCCAAAATACCTTAAAGCAGGCTTGGGCAAACTTGGGCCCTCCAGGTGTTTTGGACTGCAACTCCCACCATTCCTAACAGCCTACCGGCTGTTAGGAATGGTGGGAGTTGCAGTCCAAAACACCTGGAGGGCCCAAGTTTGCCCAAGCCTGCCCTAAAGGCACGAAATCCCCCCAACCTTGACTTTGAGCATGGCTGTTCTCCCATTCAAGAAATGTGCCCAACTTTGCAGGCAATTACAGACATTGACAGGGACTTCTCTTCTTAATTAAGCGTTTTGTTTACGTCCCAACAGCCAGGGATAGCCCTCCGCTTGGCACCAAAATAGAGAGGACTCTCTGACCAGCTATGACAGTGATCCCACTAAGTGCCAACAAATATACCCTACTGCCCTTAACAATGACCACCTAGGGAGGGACAATAGTTAGGATTTACCTCCGGCACCCTCACTGTCGCAATGCAGGGTCTCGGCCCAGCCCCTTAATCACACACACACAGAGGATAATCAGCTAACTATTTATTGAATAATAGAAAACAGGTGAAAAGGTAAATTGTCCATAAGAGCATCAAATAGTTCAATAAGAATAGCAAAGAGTTCCGAAGCCAAACCAAAGGCAAAACACTTGGCAAAGGTCTTCGCAAAAACAAAGCGGATCAAAACAAACTTGGTCCGTGGCAATTCGAACAAAGCTAGGTTCATGGAATTTATTTATTTATTTCGGGATTTTACCCCGCTCTTCTCAACCCCCGAGGGAGGGGGGACTCAGAGCGGCTTACAGTACGGCACAATTCGATGCCCACATAATAACAATATAAACCCCCAAACCCTTCAACAATTAAAATACATTAAAAATACATTAAAATACAACTACATTAGCACCATACACATTCACTCTGGATTAAAACAATGTTCAGTCCATAAAAACATTGGCCATAATCACCCACTTTCATTAAAAACCAATCTAAAATGCTGCCTTGTGCTGGTGTACGAATGCCTGGTCCCACAGCCAGGATTTTACTTTTGTCCTGAAGGCCAGGAGGGATGTGGTGGATCGTACATCAATAGCAAGCGCATTCCACAGGCGGGGAGCCACCACCGAGAAGGCCCTATCCTCGTCCCCACCAGCCTCATCTGAGACGTAGGCGGGAGCGAGAGCAGGGCCTCCCGGATGATCTTAGATTACGAGGTGGGACATAGCAGCTGATGCGTTCGGACAAGTAAGCTGGGCCAGAACCGTATAGAGCTTTAAAGGTCAAAACCAGCACTTTGAATTGAGCCCGGAATTGGACAGCCAGCCAGTGGAGCTGACACAACAGGGGGTGGTATGCTCCCTGTATGTAGCTCCCGTTAGCAATCTGGCTGCCGCCCGCTGAACTAATTGCAATTTCCGAACTGTCTTCAAAGGCAGCCCCACGTAGAGTGCGTTGCAGTAATCTATTCGGGATGTGACCAGAGCGTGGACGACCGTAGCCAGATCAGACTTCCCAAGGTACGGGCGCAGCTGGCGCACGAGTCTTAACTGTGCAAAAGCTCCCCCGGCCACCGCTGAGACCTGGGGTTCCAGGCTCAGCGATGAATCCAGGATCACTCCCAAGCTGCGAATCAAGGCCCAAGAAAGCTTCTTGGTCACACGAGCCCAGTCCTGGCTCCGTGGATCTTCACTCGCTTCACTCCCTTCAGATCAGAAGGATCCTATACTTAATTCCCTTGGTGAGACCTACGGCGCTCTAGGCTTCTGCGCCAATCTGTGCTACGGGACTCAACGCTCCTTCGGCGCTCTAGGCTTCGGTGCCATTCCCTTCTACTGGACTCAATGCTCTGTCTCCTATCAAAGTTCTGTCCTTGCCTCCCAGCACCTGGGTCACTATCTTCGTGAGAGCCTGACTCCCTTTCAGCTTCCATGGGCTAATCCCCCGCTATCTCCCTGACCCTTTCTTGCAAACCGAAACCACCTGGTCTCTCATACTGATTATCTGAATCAGTACCATCAGTGTCAGCCTGACTTTCCCAACTTTCATACCCATCGGGCCAGCCATGATCCCATTCCAAACTCTCCGTGGGAGATGAAGGCCCAGCTGCCTCATCATCCCCTTCATCTGCATCTACGTGAGCCTCAATTGGCCCTAATGCAAGTGGGACCCCCGGGGCGGCCCCCTGCCCCCCCGGCACGAATGAGAACTGGGTTGCTACACTCACACCGGACGGAGGACAAAAAGGCAACCCAGACGAGTCCGTGAGGGAATGTAGAGTACACCCACAGCCTCACTCAATACACCGCCAATCAGTGAGGAGGCTGTCACTGAAAATTATATTCTGCCTTTGCTCCTTCCAAATTATTTTATTACAGATTACTTTTGCTGCCACCAATCTATGATCTTCACAGGCCACCTCCTTTACTGAACGGTTTAAAAAAACACACAGAGACTTCAGAACATTGTAGCTTATTTATGAACAGTCAGTAAGTGTAACGGTAGCCGTTATCTTATCAGGCATATCTGGTTACAGAGGTATATTAAGTTTCTTTAGAACAGGTTCCACACACGAAAGTTTCAAACTGGAATCTTTTCAAAACCTTTCGACAACTCCCTTCCTTCCTTCCTTCACAGCTCTCTAAGCACTTTAGAGGCCTAGTAACATTTAATCCTCAAAGAGGTAACTATTAAATCACCAGCAGTTCCCAGTTTCTTTCCTTCCTTCCTTCCTTCCTTCCTTCCTTCCTTCCTTCCTTCCTTCCTTCCTTCCTTCCTTCCTTCCTTCCTCCCTCCCTCCCTCCCTCCCTCCCTCCCTCCCTCCCTCCCTCCCTTCACTACTCCATATCCTTCTTCTTCACTTCCCACTCCCTAACCCCTTTCTCTTCTAAACTGCCTTTCCAGCACCATTTCCCTAACTTCCCCCTCCTTCCATCCCCATCTCTTAACCGAACTTAAAATGGCTATTGCCTTCTTCTTTAGCTCAGGCTCCATCCAACTCCAGCTCCTGAGCTTTCCCCCTCCAATTTCTTTCAGCCAATCAGACTGCTTTTCTGGCTTAGAGTCTGCCTAGAGATTACCTGATTGTGCCACCCCACATCTCTGGCTTAGCTTCAGCAAGCTGGCCTCGTTTTTGCCTTTAAAACCAACCCTTTACCGGGAATGTGGCGCAGCTGGCTAAGTGTCAGCTGCATCAGATCTCTCTGACCAGTAGGTCATGAGTTCGAGGCCTGCCTGGGTCGAGGCGGGTGCTCGACTTTTAAGTTTAGCCTGCTGCCGACCTTTGCAGCCCAAAAGACAGTTGCATCTGTCAAGTAGGAGATAAAGGTACCACATTAAGTGGGGAGGCAAATTTTGACTGAATTATGAGGCCATTAAAGAACTCCAGGAACGCTGAGGAATGCGGAAGGAACAACAAGGGACGCTGGGAACGCTGAGAGATTAGGAGTGCGTCAGCTCCCCCTGGTGGCCAGAGTTTGCCTCTGTTCGTCTATATGTGTGTGTGTGGAAACGGCAGGGATTGTCTGCTAAGTATGTGTACCTGTAATCCGCTCTGAGTCCCCTTCAGGGCGAGAAGAACGGAATATAAATAAAGTGTATTATTATTATTATTATTATTTACACACCAACCCTTTAAAGTAGGCCAAGACGTTATACACACCAACCCTTCCGTTACACATGCCTATTGCTAAAGGAGGTTTGCTGATCAGAATCATGCCTTCGCTTTGCAGAAGGAGGAGAGAGAAGGGCTCACCATTGCAAAATGCAATGTAGTTTTAAAAAAATGATTAATTGAAGGTGTTTCCTTTCTGTTTGCAAGTCCGGTTTGCAAATGTTCCAGCTCATTCCATGCTCTTTCAGCCCTAAGTAAGATTTGCCCACCAAAAGTACACCTCCCACTTGCTGTATGCATGAAGGCTGGAAAGGCTTGTAATTACAACCCCCCCCCCCCAGAAAAACAATATTAAAAAGGGAGGGGAGCCATGGATGAGGAGAGGCAATGCACAGATTGGGAGGAGTTGTGTCCCTGCAGCTGCAGCAAGCTGAAAGCGCTTTCAGGTTACTAAACACTTGTAGGATTGACTGGTGCAATGACATGAGTGGCTGTGCAGATGGGCTCCATTCTCATATAAGACAGGTTGATGTGTTCCACTATCAAATGAGACAGACGCAGGGCCGGTTCGTCCATTAGGCGGACTACGCAGGTGCGTAGGGCGATGTCACCCAGGGGGGCGTCGCCACCTGGGAGGGGCGTCGCCGCGCCGGCGCCGCCCGCGCCCGCCCGCTGCCCCACCCTGCCATTGCACCAGCCGGGCCTCTGCAGCCGGGCCCGTGGCCCGCGCTGCGCCGCCGCACCAGCCGGGCCTTTGTTAGGCGGCCCCACCGCCCGGGTGCCCCGGCCATGCCTCCGCATGCGCGGATGCGTGGCTCCGCGGCTCCGCGCATGCATACTGGCTCCAGAGCGCACCTCCTGCTTTGGAGTCAGTGCGCGTGTGCGCAGTTTCACACATGCGCATTGGGTTCCAAAGCGGAGGGCGCTCTGGAGTCAGTCTTGGCGTGCGCACAGATTGGCGCATGTCCACTGGGCTCCCCTCGGGAGCAACTGGGGGGCGCAAATTTTTTCCCCTGCGTACCCCCCCGGGAACAGGTAGGTCCGCCCCTGGACAGACGTGCAACCCCAGAACCCATGTTGAGAGCCTTGTGTGACAATGTCCTTAATACCTTACATGTCAAACACTGCCAATAACCTAAAAACGCTTTTAAGTGTCTAAAAGCGCTTGTAGGATTGATTTGTGCAATAAGATGGGTTTTAATGTATATGTTTATTTTATCATTGTCTGTTTGATAAGGCATCAAATGGTTGCCTATTGTAAGGCCGTTCCGAGTCCCCTACGGAGTTGAGAAGGGTGCGGTACAAAGGTGATAAATACATAAATAGAATTTAGCCAAAGGGAATGCCTACCTATGTTTTGGGATGATTGGGTTGCCTAAGTGTTGACTTCCTTACTGAAAAGAACCACGGCCTTTGGTCAGGCCCGGATTAGCATCTTCGGCCGCCCGACGCCAAGACGCCCCGTGCTGCCCCCCCAGGGAAGCCACGCCCCCAGGGAGCTGCTGCGCATGTGCGGCAGCAGCCCCGGCCGGGCGGCTTCCGTTGCCTCCTTGCGCCCTCCTTCCGTTCGCGGGAGGAGGAGGAGGCGGCCGGTGCCGTGCGGCTTCTGTCGCCTCCTCCTCCCGCGACCGGAAGGAGGGCCCAAGGAAATGGACGGAAGCCGCGCGGCGCCGGCCCTGCAGCTTCCGTCCACCTCGCGCTTTCCTTTCGGTCGCGGGAGGAGGAGGAGGAGGTGGACGGAAGGCGCGCGGCACTGCTTCCGTCCGCCACCTCCTCCACCTCCCGCGACCGAAAGGAAGGCGTGAGGAGGAAGGAAAGTCCCGCCCTCCCCGCCGCCTGGGCCACCCCCTTGTAAAGGAAGGAGGCGGCCAGGAGGAGGAGGAGGAAGGGAAGCCCGCCGGCGGGCATGCGTGCGCATGCATGCATGCCCGCCGGCGGGGCGGAGCTTCCCTTCCTCCCCGCCGCCTTCTTCCTTTGCAAGGGGGTGGCCCAGGTGAGGGAGGGCGCCATTCCCCTCCTCCCGCCCACGCCGCGCTCTCCCCGCCCTCGCCCGAGGTATAATGACTCTCTCGGGAGAGGGCGGGGGGAAAGCGCTGCGAGGGGGTGATTTTTTAAAAATATGTTTTTGGGGGGGCCGAATCTGCTGCCCCCCAAAACCTGCTGCCCGAGGCCATGGCCTAGTCTGGCCTTATGGGTAATCCGGGCCTGCCTTTGGTAATGTAAACATGTTGTTTTCCACCACAGAGTTAATCATTTGTCTCTGGTTCTCAGCAGTTCAGAAACTCTTAATTACAGTTCATGAGTTCTTCTTGTGTACTTTCCAGGCCTCACTTTGAAGTATGGCATCTCTAGACTATATAGACTCCCAACCATGCATCTTCCATACAATTCCATTCAAACTATACGTCATATTGGATCCACGACGCATGCCTTTCTTTTCTCTTTCTGCAGAACTATGCTGCCATGAAGCTGGTGAAGCCGTTCAGCTGAAGCGGAGAAGAGACACCGGTGGGGCCCAAAGGGGACAGCGAAGGGACCGTGCCTTTCCAGATGCCACGTTTGCCTTCTGCCGCAGGCTCTGGAGCCAAAGGATCGCAGCTGCTCCTTGCAGAAACCACTTGATTCTCTGCTTCGAAGCCACAGTTTTTGAAACTCGCCTTTCTCTTCCCCAGCCTGCAAATGCTGCTCTGGCGACTGACTCTGCCGAACCGAACTGGTGCCCCAAAGCTGCTCCTTTCTTTCCCTGTGCAAAGTAGACCTTAGAGAACGAGAAGAGCTGCTCTTCCAACACTGGAGATGTCCCATTAGGTTAGAGTCACAGGGAGATGCTTGAAACAGCCTTGGAGAGAAAAACGTGCCCCTGTTAGTTTGCCACCGGTGGCTTCTGCTTTTTGGGTGCATCTACACCAGGCCTGGGCAAACTTGGGCCCTCCAGGTGTTTTGGACTCCAACTCCCACAATTCCTACCGGCTGTTAGGAATTGTGGGAGTTGGAGTCCAAAAACACCCGGAGGGCCGAAGTTTGCCCAGGCCTGATCTACACAGTGGAATGAATGCGGATTGGCCCCCATTTTAACTGCCACGGCTCAATACGATGGAGTCCTGGGAGTTGCAGTTTCATAAGCTCTCCGCTCAAACTTCAAACGCTGGGAATTTTAGTTTTGCAAGGTCTTTAGCCTCCTCTGCCAAATAGCATTGGTGCCTCCGCAAACTGCAACTCCCGAGATTCTATAGCTTAGATCAGGCCTGGGCAAACTTTGGCTCTCCAGGTGTTTTGGACTACAACTCCGGCTGTTCCTAACAGAGAGTTGTAGTCCAAAACACCTGGAGAGCCAAAGTTTGCCCAGGCCTGGCTTAGATCCACGGCGGTTCAAATGGCATCAAGACTGCCTTGATGCTAGTACACCGATTGCACCCTTGGTGTCCATACACGATGGCTCTGTTGATTCGCTCAGGTGCAAAGCAAAACAGGAAGCATTGCATCATGGGAAAGGAAGGGAAGTTTTGCAGTTCCCCCCATTTGGGATGCATAGGCCCCAGACATCCCGCCTGTTGTCACCGATTGCATTAGCAAAGGAAACAACAGGTTAAAAGTAGGGATTTTCTTCCAGTGCAAGGAAGCCTTTGGGGAAAAAAATGGGACTGTTTCGCATTTAAGAACTTACTCTGTACAAAATTCACATGAAGTATTTCGGCACGGAAAATGGCACTTTCGGCACAGAAAGCCATGCAAATTCTCTGCAGAGATACTGTTTCGTGTGCAGAAAAATGCAGTTCTCTATACATGAAAAGTGCTGTAGTTAATAGGTTCACACTTTTTAATTTGTACGTGAAACTGCATTTTTAAGGGAAACAATGCATTTTCTGCAAAGACAAAACAGGTTAGGTGCCCTTTCTCCGAAATGCCTGTGAGCAGCACATGCGTTTGGGATTTTGCATTTCTTTTTCATCTCCTGGAAGCCCTGCATTTGCCTTTGCATATATAATTAGATACTTTGGAAAAGTCTAACCAAGATTAACCACAAAATTCATTTAATTTTCATGTACCGTGTTTCCCCGATAGTAAGACACCCCCGATTGTAAGACGCATCGGGGGTGTCAGAGGGGTCGGCTAATATAAGCCGTACTCAAAGAAAGTAAGCCGTACCCCGGCCGCCGCGCCACTGGTACCACCTCCTCCTCCGCCCTCCCTGCGGCGTCCTCTTCGGGGAACGGAAGAGAGGCAGCTGAGGAGAGCCTTCTGCCTCCTCTCTTCCGTTCCCTGAAGAGGAGGCTGCAGGGAGGGCGATCGCGCGGTTTCCCTGCAGCCTCCTCTTCGGGGAACGGAAGAGAGGCGGCAGAGGGCTCTCCTCAGCCACCTCTCTTCCGATCCGAGAAGAGGAGGCCGCAGGGAGGGTGGTGGCGGCGGCGGAGGAGGCGGGACCGAGTGACGCGGCGGCCGGGGGCACGGCTTACCGTCACCCAATGTAAGCCGTACCCCGAAAGTAAGGCGTAGTGGGACTTTTCGGGGGGGGGGAAAGAAAGTAAGACGCTGTCTTACTTTCGGGGAAACACGGTATATGCATAGCCCGAAGGCTATATTCGGTACATGAAACGCAAAATACGTTGGAAGCAAAGGTGTCACTCTGGACCAGGCATGGGCAAACCTGGGCCCTCCATGTGCGCTGTGCTCTAACTCCCACCATTCCTAACAGCCTCAGGCCCCTTCCTTTTTCTTTTCTGCTTAAGCAGAAAAAGCTGTTCGCAATGGTGGGAGTTGTTGTCCAAAGCACATGGAGGGCCCAAGTTCACCCATGCCTGCTCTGGACAGTTTCGAATGTTGGAGTATTTTGGATTTTGGAATTCCAGAAAATTGGAATTCTATGAAATTGGAGCTCTAGGCAAAAGTGCTTTTTTGTTGTTGTTGTTGCATAGAAAATGCATTTTTTTGCACAGAAAAATATTTTCTATTCTCCCCCCAAAGAACTCACACGTTAATTTTGTATGGAATACATCTGAAACAGCAAAAGTGGAGCGCAACTGGAGAGTAACGACAGAAGCCAACGAGACGTTGCTCGTTGCAGAAAAGCCAGTTTGGGCAGGGATGTCCACTCTTCTTAACGGCCTGCTCAGGTCCTTGCAAACTCAGGGCATCAGAGCTTTCCTTGGCGGGGTCTATTGTCCCCGTAAAAATGCTCCTATTTTCCTATTGGTTCCGCTTCGCCAAGCATTATCGCCTTTCCTATAAGAACATAAGAACATAAGAAGAGCCATGCTGAATCGGGCCTCAGCCCATCTAGTCCAGCATTCTGTGTCACACAGTGGCCCACCAGTTGTACACGGGGATCTCTAGCAGAAAGGAGGGCAAAACCCTCACCTGCTCCCGACCCCCCACAACCAGTACCCGGGGAAATCCTGCCTGCCTCCATCAACACAGAGGTGGCACTTGGATGTCCATTTCAGTAGCTACTGATTCCCTTGGTATCCATGAATCTGTCTAATCCTGCCTTGAAGCTGTCCAGGCTGACCGCTGTCACAACCGCATCCTGCCATTTTGTGACGTGTCCAAAGTGCAACGGCCTCGGTTTTGTCCCTTTCACTTGCTCTTCTTATGAAGTTGACTTCGGGTCCATCTACACTGTGGAATTAATGCATTTTGGTCCCAACTTTGACCCCCGTTTGAGTTGTAGGATTTGCAAGGTCTTCAAAACTCCTTTGCCAAGCTCCCAATATCTCATAGCATTGAGCCAAGGAAGTTAAAGTGGGACCAAACCGCATTAATTCCACAGTGTAGATAAGTGGTTCCCAACTTGTGTTCCGTGGACCGCCAGTGGTCCGCAAGAACATAAACACGGTCCGCAGCCTCACCATTGCCATTGCCTCGAAACCATGCAGCAATGAGAGCAACTGGTCGATGGCGAGTACGACTGCCACATCAGCACTAGATGGTGAAATATGGTTTTCTGTGGGCGATGGCGACTATTGGATGGCATATGTTCCGTATCAGAAACTAGAGCTGATATGGTCTATCCAATGCAATTTTCTGAATCGGCACCCAAAATAACCAAACCCTCTAAATTGACCCAAAACTGATTCGTAACCCTTTTGGTACTAATGTCGGAGAGTGGTCCTGATCCAAGTTAAAAAAAAGGTTGGGAACCACTTGTGTGGGCGCACCCTTTGACCTGTCTTTCTCACAATACCGTAGACTCCCAGTTAACCGATGAGGTTTGATAGATGCCGAGTCAATGTAGTTTCTGGTTGATTGAGTGTTACTCTTAAAAATGGGCCTTCCTTGTACTCTACAGCCTGTTCTACACTATGGATTTGATATTAATATTGAAACACAGGAAGTAAAATCAAAGGAAAGCAAACTTAACTTACGTAAAGGTTTTCCCCTGACATTAAGTCCAGTCGTGTCCGACTCTGGGGGTTGGTGCACATCTCCATTTCTAAGCCGAAGAGCCAGTGTTGTCCATAGACACCTCCAAGGTCATGTGGCCACTGACATGACTGCATGGAGTGCCGTTCCCTTCCCACCAGAGCGGTACGTATTGATCTACTCACATTTGGTTTTCAAACTGCTAGGTTGGAAGACGCTGGGGCTAACAGCGGGAGCTCACCCCACTCCTCGGATTTGAACCTGTGACTTTTCAGTCAGCAAGTTCAGCAGCTAAGCGGTTTAACCCACTGTGCCACCGGGGGCTCCTAACACTGACCCTACCCCTAACCCTAACATTACTTAATGTTAAGTAAAAAATAGTTGGTGTATGCAGTATGCAATTGTAATTAAATGGCTGTCACTGAACTGTAGTGTAGACGCACTCAATTTCTCACCAAACCACAACTCCCAGGATGCCATAGCATTGAGCCATGCCAATTAAAAGTGAGGTCAAGCTGTATTAATCTAATATCTCACCAAACTACAACTCCCAGGATGCCATAGCATTGAGCCATGCCAATTAAAAGTGAGGTCAAGCTGTATTAATCTAATATCTCACCAAACTACAACTCCCAGGATGCCATAGGGTTGAGCCATGTCAATTAAAAGTGAGGTCAAGCTGTATTAATCTAATATCTCACCACACTACAACTCCCAGGATGCCATAGGGTTGAGCCATGCCAACTAAAAGTGAGGTCAAGCTGTATTAATCTAATTTCTCACCAAACTACAACTCCCAGGATGCCATAGGGTTGAGCCATGTCAACTAAAAGTGAGGTCAAGCTGTATTAAACTAATATCTCACCAAACTACAACTCCCAGGATGCCATAGCACTGAGCTATGTCCATTAAAAGTAAGGTCAAGCTGTATTAATCTAATTCCTCACCAAACTCCCAGGATGCCGTAGCATTGAGCCATGGCTCTTAAAGTGGTGTCAACCCACATCCATTCTAGTTTCTACAGTGCAGACGCACCGGGTGCCAACTTGGGGCCCTTCCACACAACCCTCTATCCCAGAATATCAATATATGCTTTGAATTGGGTTATCTGAATCCATACTCGGGCAATGTGGGATTTCCTGCCTGGATATTCTGGGATAGAGATCTGTGTGGAAGGGCCCTGGGGGTCGGTTCACAAGAAGAGCAAATCGAGCGCGAAAGGACACTGTGTGGAATGGCCACTGGGCTGGACTGGCCCGATCCTGCTGTGCTGCCTGTGTTGACCTCTTGGGTGCTGCCTTTCCTCCCCTGCGCCCCCTTCTCCATCGCCCCCTTACTATGGGAATTGGCCTTCATCCTCCTCCTCCTCCTCTGGGCACTGACTGTCTCTTCAGGGATTCATTTTGCATTTCTAGCAATATTAAAGTGCACTTTCGGAGGCGAATTGTAGCGGGAGGGGGGTGGCCGGGGGGGGGGGCAACCTCTGCTGCAAGTGAGACAAACCAGAAGCCGGATATAAAACCGCGGGGCGCTTTGAACGCGGGGCGCCTGGGAGATTTCCCTATCACCTGGATAGGCCTTCCAAGCAATATCGCCATCGCCCCGCGGTTCCCAATGAAATGCTATTAAACCTCTTGAAGGCTGGCCGTGTTTTATTTTTCCAGAGCCTGGAGCCGGGAAGGGCACATGGGTGGAAACGTGTGCAGAGCGGAGGCATCTGATTCCACTTACGGGAGAAGCGCATGGCTGGGCTCCTCGTCCTGGCCATATCGGTCCATCCCCATGATGCTGGGAAAAGGGATCGAGTCCGGAGAGGTTGATGGGCCCCGGCTTGCGGCATTTCCGTAGGGATTCTGGGAAATGCATTGACTACACTGTTGAACGGATGTGGTTTGACACCATTTTGTCATGGCTCCATGCTATACAATCACGGTACAGTAGTTAGATTTTGGTGACAGTTATAGTTTGACAAGGCCCCAGTTCTTCTGGGCAGGGAAGTCGAAAGATCTTGCAAAACTACAGCTGCAATTGAGCCATGGGAGTCAAAGTGGTGTCAAACCGCATTCATGCCGTAGAGCAGGGGTGGGCAATTATTTTTTCCAAGGGGCCACGCAAGAGCCAAAAAATATTATGGAGAGCCGCACCTAAAGGCTGAACTACACTCTAATCTACATTATTTATCTCCTCTCCTTTTTTCTTTCCTTCTCTCTCTTTCCTTCCTTCCCTCCCCTTTTCTTTCCCTTTTATTTTCTCTCCTTCCTTCCCTTTTTTCTTTCCTTCTCTCTTTCCTTCCTTCCTTCTCTACTTCTTTCCTTCCTTCCCTCCCCTTTTCTTTCCCTTTTTCTTTCCTTCTCTCCTTCCTTCCTTCTCTACCTCTTTCCTTCCTTCCCTCCCCTTTTCTTTCGCTTTTACTTTCTCTCCTTCCTTCCGCTTTTTTCTTTCCTTCTCTCTTTCCTTCCTTCCTTCTCTACCTCTTTCCTTCCTTCCCTCCCCTTTTCTTTCGCTTTTACTTTCTCTCCTTCCTTCCCTTTTTTCTTTCCTTCTCTCTTTCCTTCCTTCCTTCTCTACCTCTTTCCTTCCTTCCCCCCCCTTTTCTTTCCTTTTCTTTCCTTTTTCCTTCCTTCCCTCTTTCCTTCCTTCCTTTCTTTTTCTTTCCTTCCTATCTTCTTCCCTCTACTTCTTTTTCCTTCCCTTTTCTTTTCTCTCCTCCTTCCCCGTTTTTCTTTCCTTCTCTCTTTTTTCCTTCCTTCCTTCTCTACCTCTTTTTCCTTCCTTCCCTCCCTTCCTTCCCTTTCACTCTTTTCCTTCCTTCTACCTCTTTTTCTTTCTCCTTTTCTTTTCTCTTTCCTTTCCTTTTTTCTTTTACATTCTTCCTTCCTCCTTCCTTCTCTTTCTTTCCTTCCTTCCCCTCCCTTTTCTTTCTTTCCTTTTTCTTTTTCTCTCCTTCCTTCCTTTTTTTTCTTTCCTTCTCTCCTTCCTTCCTTCTCTACCTCTTTCCTTCCTTCCCTCCCCTTTTCTTTCGCTTTTACTTTCTCTCCTTCCTTTCCCCTTTTTTCTTTAACTACATTCTAATCTACATTATTTATCTCCTCCCTTCCCTTTTTTCTTTCCTTCTCTCTTTCCTTCCTTCCCTCCCTTTTTCTTTCCCTTTTTCTTTCCTTCTCTCCTTCCTTCCTTCTCTACCTCTTTCCTTCCCTCCCTTTTTCTCTCCCTTTTTCTTTCTTTCTCTCCTTCCTTCCTTCTCTACTTTTCTTCCTTCCTTCCTTTTTTTCTTTCCTTCCTCTTTCCTTCCTCTTTTCCCTTTTTTTCTTTCTTTCCTTTTCCCCTTTTTTCTTTAACCTTCCTTCCTTCCTTCTCCCTTTCCTTCTTTCCTTCCTTCCTTCTCTACTTCCTTCCTTCCTTCCCTCCCCTTTTCTTTCCCTTTTTCTTTCTCTCCTTCCTTCTCTACCTCTTCTTGGACTGCAACTCCCAGCAGTTATCCTGATCAATTTATAGGCCTGCCTATTAGGCCTGGGTAGGTTCGTTCGGAATCGTCTTAATTCGGAATAAATTCGGATCAAATTCCTTTTTGAAGTGATTTCGAAGTGATTTGGGAACCCGGAAGTACCCTTGCCATTTCGAAGCTTTTCCCACCATTTCTCTTACGAATCAGTTTAATAAACACGGCTCTCGCCCCAGGTCTGACGCGGGAGGGAAGGACATCCGCATCCAAACTGGTTTAAACACTGCTTAACCCAGTTTGGGGGCGGATGTCCTTCTCTCCTGCGTTAGTCCTGGGCGAGAGCCGTGTTTAACTCAGTTTGGATGCGGATTTCTTCCCTTTGCTTCCCCCCCCCCCCTTTTTTTCTGGAGTAAAACAACTACTTTCAAAGTAAAGGCCACCCAATGAAACAGGAAATAGCACTTTGAAACCATTAACGAAGGATTCAGAAGTCTCAGAAGTTTTGAAAAGTTTCGAACTTTTTTCCCTGTGAAAATTGGAATTGACTTTGAATCCAAACCACCAGCACCACCTACATCCGAAACGAGATTTGAACCATTTTTTTATCAAACAAGCCTAGTAGCCAACCTTCCCTCACTCTCTCCTTGTTACTTTCTCTCCTTCCTTCCCTTTTTTCTTTCCTTCTCTCTTTCCTTCCTTCCCATTTCCTTTTCCCCCCTTTTACTTTCTCTCCTTTCTTCCTTCTCTACCTATTCTTGGACTGCAACTCCCAGCAGTTCTCCTGATCAATCTATAGGCTTACTTACCTACCAATCTCTATCTATCTTCTCTATCTGGAGGATTCCTGGGAGTTGCCGTCCAGGAATAGGAAATTGGAAGTATTTATTTATTTTATTTTATTTACAGTATTTATATTCCGCCTCTCTCCTCACCCCGCAGGGGACTCAGGGCGGATTACAATGTACACATCATACATGGCAAACATTCAATGCCATAGACACGCAACACATATAGACAGACAATCAGAGGCTATTTAATTTTTTCCGGCCACCAGGGGAGCTGTTGCTTCACCATCCACCTGCGACACTGATGAAGTACTTTCCGCATTCCCCGCATGCTTTTTGCTGGAGATTTTTTATGGCCTTTTAAATTTGTTACGTTAGCCTCCCCACACATAGGTGGTACCTAAATTTCCTACTTGACAGGTGCAACTGTCTTTCGGGTTGCAAAGGTCGTCAACAAGCTACACAAAATTGGTCAAAAGCTCACGCCAGCTCGGGCTGGCTTCGAACTCATGACCTTTCGGTCAGTAGTGATCTTAATGCAGCTGACACCCAGCCAGCAGCGCCACAGTCCCGGTGCATGGATTGGGATGCTCTCAAAGAAATCCAAGGAGAAGAAAGCTTGCCGGTTCAACCAAACCCGATGATTACCAAAGCTGATGGAGGGGGAAGCGAGAGGGATCAAGGGACCACTCCTCACGCAGGAGGGGGGGTGGGGCCAGGGGAGTCGGTTTTGTACCTGCACTGTATTGTCATTTAGTTTTTTTGGGTTTTTAAGTCCTTTCTGCTGTTTCCTGGGGAGATTTATGAGTGATGGTCACTCGTTGGTCTATGAGGGGTGGAGTGTCCAAATTTCATATCAATTTGTCCAGTGGTTTTTGAGTTTTGTTAATCCCACAAACTAACATTGCATTTTGATTTATATAGAAGATTGCAAAACAAAGCACCTATCTTTCCATACTGTTTGCTATTTCACAACCTGGTATTGCCACATCTGTGTGAAACCATAGAGTTCAATGCTGTCACAGCTCTAGGACATAAGTCTCTCTCAGCCTATTGGTCATAGAATCCTAGAATCCTAGAGTTGGAAGAGACCTCGTGGGCCATCCAGTCCAACCCCTTTCTGCCAAGAAGCAGGAAAATTGCATTCAAAGCACCCCGACAGATGGCCATCCAGCCTCTGTTTCAAAGCCTCCAAAGAAGGAGCCTCCACCACACTCCCTCCGGGGCAGAGAGTTCCACTGCTGAACGGCTCTCACAGTCAGAAAGTTCTTCCTCATGTTCAGATGGAATCTCCTTTCCTGTCATTTGTAGCCGTGGCTCCATTGTGTGCTAGTCTCTAGGGCAGCAGAAGTACAAGCTTGTTCCCTCCTCCCTATGACTTCCCCTCACATATTTATATATGGCTACTATGTCTCCCCTCAGCCTTCTCTTCTTCAAGATAAACATGCCCAGCTCTTTGAAGCTGCTCCTCATAGGACTTGTTCTCCAGGCCCTGGATCCTTTGAGTTGCCCTCCTCTGGACACAATCCAGCTTGTCAATCTCTCTCTTCAATTGTGGTGCCCAGAATCGGACACAGTGTGATTCCAGGTGTGGTCTGACCAAGACAGAATAGAGCATGGGGAGCAGGACTTCCATTGATCTAGACCAGGGCTGTCCAACAGACAGCCCGCGGGCCATACATGGCCCCCCAGCCTGTTGGACACAGCCCCCACTACCCTCCTGAAAGAATTTATTTTTAAAAAAAATTTTTTTAAAAAAATATTTTTTAAAAATAGTTATTTTTTTTAAATGGCGGCCGGGGGAGGAGGAGGCGGTGCAGGGAGGAGGAAGGGAACCAGCTCCTCCTCCCTGCACTGCCCCTTCTGTCCCTCTCTCCACGCCACCGCTGCGATCCGGTTCGCTGGTCCTCTCTTCCTCCTCCTCCTCCTACTTCCCGGTGCCGGGAAGGGCTGGTCCTCTCTTCCTGCGGCCGGGGGGAGGAGGAGGAGAAATCCTCCTCCTCCTCCTTCCCCCCGCTGCCGCAGCGATCGGGACACCAGCGGCGCCGGGAAGGGTGGGAGGGAGTGAGGGGGCGGGCCTCCTCCTTCCCGGCACCGCTGGTCACCCAGCCCCACCCGCTCCCTCCTCCTCCGTCCCGCTTCTCCCCCCGGCGCACCAATCGGGAATGCCGGGGGGAGTGGGGGAGGAGGCGGGCCTAAAGGGGAGGAAGGGAAGCGCTTCCCTTCTTCCATAGGCCCGCCTACTCATCAGTGACCGGAATTCTGGCCCTTGGGCTGGTAGAAGTTGGACAGCCCTGATCTAGACCAGGGGTGCCCACACTTTTTCATCATGCCAGCTACTTATAATACAACCAAGTCAGAAAGATCTACCTTCCGGGACATGCCAGCCTCCTTCCCACGTTTGCTTCCGGATGAGCCCGGCATGAAAGCAGGGCATGGGGGCATGGGGGTGGGGCTTGATGTGGCCTGGCTCCCCCAGGTCATCAGTGACTGACTTCAGCCCTTGGGCTGGTAGCAGCTGCTCCAGCCTTGAGGAGGGCAGGGCCAAGCCAGTGGTGGCATAGCTAAGCACAAGGCTGGCTTGGCCCTGCCCTCCTCAAGGCTCCGGAGCCCTGGCTTCGGCTCTAGCAGCAGCTGCTCCAGCCTTGAGGAGGGCAGGGCCAAGCCAGTGGTGGCATAGCTAGCACAAGGCTGGCTTGGCCCTGCCCTCCTCAAGGCTGGAGTAGCTGCTGGGAGTGCCGAAGCCGGGAGAGGGGCGGGCTTGGTGTCTCCTGGCTCTGCCCCCTCTGGCTTTGGCTCTAGCAGCAGCTGCTCCAGCCTTGAGGAGGGCAGGGCCAAGCCAGTGGTGGCATAGCTAACACAAGGCTGGCTTGGCCCTGCCCTCCTCAAGGCTGGAGCAGCTGCTGGGAGTGCCGAAGCTGGGAGAGGGGGGGGGCTTGGTGTGTCCTGGCTCCGCCCCCTCTGGCTTTGGCTCTAGCAGCAGCTGCTCCAGCCTTGAGGAGGGCAGGGCCAAGCCAGTGGTGGCATAGCTAGCACAAGGCTGGCTTGGCCCTGCCGTCCTCAAGGCTGGAGCAGCTGCTGGGAGTGCTGAAGCCGGGGGAGGGGGCGGGGCTTGGCATGGCCTGGCTCCGCCCCCTCTGAGAAGCACCCCATCTGGCTGCAATCGACCTCCTTCAGTCCCGCGATCAACTTCCTGGGCAGCCCTGATCTAGACACTATGCTCCTATTGATGCAGGCCAAAATTTCATTGGCTTTTTTTTGCTGCCGCATGACATTGTTGGCGCATGCTTAACTTGTTGTCCACGAGGACCCCAAGATCTTTTTCACACGTACTGCTCTCGAGACACGCGTCTCCCATTTTGTCTCTTTGCATTATATTTTTTTCTGCCTAAGTGCATTTTTCCCCATTGAATTTCATTGTGTGAGTTTTGGCCCATCACCTCTCTCACCTGTGAAGATGGCTTTGAGTTCTGCTCCTGTCTTCAGAAGTCTTGGCTCTCCCTCCCCATTGGGTCCCGCCTGCAAACTTGATGATCCTGCCTTTTGTCCTCGTTTTTTTTATCATACCTTGTGCCAGATGGTAATAATTCAAAGAAAGCGTCCATTAATAATGAAAAAAGCCTGTTTTTTGGAGGTGAAGATGCCGATTCTCGCATCATTTCATTTTATTATTTCACGAGTGGCCCTCCTCCGAAGTGCTCTGGGCGACTGACACAAGACAGAATAAACAAACTTATACAACAACAACATTAAAGTGGTTACAATTTAAATGCTCTGCCGAAGAGCCATGCTTTGAGTGCTTGCATAAAAGACCGTAGGTCGGGCACGGCTCTTACATACAAAGGTAGGGAATTCCACAGAGTTGGGGCAGAGATTGAGAAAGCCCTACTACGCCTTGTAGATTCTAGGCGTACCTCCTTGAGGCCCGGAATATAGAGGTGGTTTTCTTGGGCTGGTCGACGTGATGTAGCCTCCGGGAATGTAGCGCAGGTGGCTAAGTGTCAGCTGCATAAGATCTCTCTGACCAGTAGGTCATGAGTTCAAGGCCTACCTGGGTCGAGGTGGGTGCTCAGCCTTGTGTAGCCTGCTGTCGACCTTTGCAGCCCAAAAGACAGTTGCATTTATCAAGTAGGAGATAAAGGTACTGCAAGTGGGGAGGCAAATTTTGACTGATTTATGAGGCCATTAAAGAACTCCAGGAATCGCTGAGGAATGCAGAACAACAAAGGGACGCTGGAAAGTGCTGAGAGATGAGGAGTGCGCCAGCTCCCCCTGGTGGCCAGAAGTTTGCCTCTGTTCGTCTATATGTCGTATGTTTGTCTATATCAGGGGTGCCCACACTTTTTCATCATGCGAGCTACTATATGAACAATCAATTCGAAAAGATCACCCGTTGTGCATGTGAGCATGCTCCTACTGCAGCCTTCCGTCCAAGACGGGGGCTTCTTTCTTGCCTGCCCACGAACTCGCCGCCACGCACACCCGGGAAGGGGATCCTCCTTGCCTGTGCGCTCTCTCTCTCTTAATGTCTTCGTTGCCTTCCTCCTTCCTGCTGCGTGCTTTCGCGAAGCAGGAAGACCCCATCCTGTCCTGCTTCTTGTGTGCACAGCAGACCCCTCCCACGCACGCAGCAGGAGGGTATTTATAGGCGCACCGGCCAGCGCTCTGGCCAGATATGGCTTCAGCGGCAGGGTTTGCAGCGGGGCTTGCTTGGCCTTGCCCCACTTTGCCTGGCCTCCTTCGCCTTTTTCTCTCTCTTTCTCCTCTCTCCTTCCAGTGCCCATCTGCCTGCCTGCAAAAGGATCCGAAAAAGTTCTCCAGATTTCTTTCTTCTCTCCTTGGCTCTCTCTCTCTCTCACACACACACATTCCCTCCATCCCTCCCACAGCCTCGCATCCTATCCGTGTACGTGCCTTCGCCTTGCTCCCCCCCCCCCCCCCCAGCAGCAACCAATGGGTGGTCATGTCACCACACCGTGCGTGGCAAGACGTGAGCCAGGGCCCGCCCACTAAAGCCTCATTTTGGCAAAAGCCCCGCGAAGGCGGGGGGAGCGCACGTGAGTGCGCATGGCAGGAGCGCACCATCCGGCTGGTGAGGCCCAAAGATCATCTGGAAGAGGCCCGAAGATCACCTAGGTGCTCCCGATCACCGTAATGAGCACCCCTGGTCTATATGTTGAACTGCAGGGATTGTCTGCAAGTATGTGTACTGTAATCCGCTCTGAGTCCCCTTCGGGGTGAGAAGAGTGGGATATAAATAAAGTTAATTAAAAAATAAAGTAAAAAATAAATAAAAATAGCCGATAAAGGAATACAAGATGCGGAGCTCACCAAATACGAGACCACAGTCCAGTAGGAGAGTCCAAGGTACAGAATCCACGTCAGCGATCAATCCAGCAACAGCAGCCCATCAACACAGGGCAGGGCTCCTCGCCAGCTGCAAAGAACGGGTTGTTTCCAAGCCCCCTTTATTCAAAGTTCTTCCTCAGAACTTGATTGAACCGACGTCCCGTTCTCATCTCTCTGAGCTGCCGGCACTACTTCATGTGCCACCCTTTGCCTCTCACGCCAAGCCATTCATCTTCTGCGACGACTTAGTTCAGCCCAGCAGGACTCCTGATTCCCATCACTCCAGTTCCCATCCCTTGTGAATCCCACAAAGGAATCACTACTAGTAGGTTCTGCACAAACATCACGTATCTGCTGCACCTGGGTCCAATCCATGTCACCAGACACCTCTTCTGAGCTCTGTGAACCCCCAAACCCATCTCCCATAGACTGTTCCTCATCACCACACCCACCATCCTCAGAAACTCCCCAAAATGTATCCTCACCAGAAGACTCATTAAGTATTTGCTGGATTCTCTTCCTTTCCTGCTCCTCATCTGGCTCTTGCTCTCGAGTAGACGGTTTTGCATTCCTTGCATCCTCTCGCAGCCTCAGGCTCAACTGCAACAAAGAGAGTGGGCAGGGGCGGATCTTAGTGGAGGCAAAGTAAGCGGCTGCCTCAGCGCGCCATGTGGCCAAGGGCGCATCTGGCCACGGACGCATCACGCCGCAGCATTGCTGCGGGTGGCCAGTGCGCGGGCAGGAGGCTCCGCCCCGGCTGCAAAATGTTCCCTGGCTTGCCCTCTTTGGAGTGCTCTGTTTTAATAGTGCATGCGCGAATCTTTCACGCAGCGCTATAGGGACCGAGCGCTTCTAAACGCACTCCCAAGAGGCCGAAAAGGACAAGCCAGGGAACATTTTGCAGCCGGAGGCAGGAGGCTCCGCCCCGGCTGCAAAATGTTTCCCCATCCTTTTCATCCTCTTGGGAGTACGTTTTGCTACTCCCTCCACCAGAAGTGCTCAGTCCCAATAGCGCATGCGCAAAACTAGCTGATTGCGCGTATGCGCGCTCCAGTGTGCGCCATCATCACCACACTAAAGACCCAGGGGGCGCCAAAAAAAGGTTGGCTTACTATAATTTTTACCTTTGTCCGGTCCTGAGAGTGGGACTAGGACTTTTCGATCTGGACTCTGCTCTTATTGAGGATGCCAGTAAGCTGTTAGGAATTGTGGGAGTTGAAGTCCAAAACACCTGAAGGGAGGGCTGAAGTTTGCCGATGCCCGAGCTAGCCCGTCCACGTCAATTTGGTGGCAAATTCGTCTGGGGAGAAATTGCTCAACCTCTGAGGATGCTTGCCATAGATGCAGGCGAAATGTCAGGAGTTAATGCTTCTAGAGCATGGCCATACAGCCCGAAATACCTACAACCACCCAATGTTTCTCTAAGCCTGTTCGGTGCGTGTGTGCGTGTATCCCTAATGTTGTGTGTGCATGAGAAGAAAAGGAGATTGCTGCAAGCCCCTCCGCGCATAAAAGTTAATTGCAGACGGTTCCCTGGCTTAGAAAGCGTTGTGATGCTTGTTTTTATATGATTTCCTTGGTCTTTAACTCTGCGTCGTGGGTAATTGAATGGGGGGAATTATGAAGTGTGCCGCCTGCCCTTAGGGGAGGCCTTAACAGCATACCTTTGTCTTGCGCACCGGTGTCGGGTCTGGCCGGCTGCCACACCGCAAGCCAGCCAGCGCATTGAACTCTGGTCACCCCCAGTAGCAGACGCCTTGGCCCTGGCGGGGAGCATTCAAAGGCCCGAATATGCGTGCCGTGCGTATTTATACAGAGCTGTGCAAGTTGGGTGAGCCGTGTTGGGCTGATGGATGGCTTTGCAAAAGGAGGTTTTTCCAATCGGCTTCGGGACACGGAGGATCGGGGTGGGCAAAGACACCCGGAAGGGACCCCCAGAGGACATCCAGCCCACTGCCCTTCCAACCCACATGGGAAGGGAGACCGCAAAGTGTGGTGGAATGAATATCGAGCTGGTAGACAAAGGTGACGATGAAGGCCAAAGAGCTGGAAACCACCACGAACCCCGTTATTTCCCAATTGAACGTCTGATGCTAAACCAAAAAGTAAGGGGAGAGGTAACAACCTTTTTGTACATATTGCAATAGGCCTTGCTAATTACTATTTACTAAAATCCGGGCCTTGGGATGCCATCCATTGTCTTTACTGCCCAAAGTGGTGATATTTTCACCAAAGCCCATCCTCACCAATACTTGAAATAAGTAACTTCAAAAAATATTATCGACTGCTTTCCCTGTATCTAAGAAACCCCGCAAAATACCCTTCCTGTCACCCTAGAATTATAGACACATAGAGTTGGAAGAGACCACATGGGACCACCTGTTGGAACCTGCCTTGAGCTGTGAGGAGAGGCAGGTAAGACATAACAACAATAATAATAATAATAATTTGAAACACAACAAGATAAGTACACAGCAAACAAGATCACTGTGCTGGCTTTTGTACTGGATCACATGTTGTACATTTTGTATTGGATCACATGTCGTACGATGGGGGAGATCATCCGGAGTTTTGGGGTACGGTGTCATCTGTACGCAGATGATGTCCAACTCTGCCACTCCTTCCCACCTGCTACTAAGGAGGCTGTTCAAGTCCTGAACCGGTGCTTGGCCGCTGTAACGGATTGGATGAGGGCGATCAGATAGAAACTAAATCCAGTCAAGACAGAGGTACTCCTGGTCAGTTGTAAGGCTGAACAGGGCATAGGGTTGCAGCCTGTGCTGGACGGGTCACACTCCCCCTGAAGATGCAGGTTCACAGTTTGGCGCCCCCAAAACATTATCCCCCCCCAGCCTGGGGGCCTGCCCTCTGCAATGCCCAAGGGCATTGCAGAGGGTGGGGGAGCCGCCTTGCCCTCTGCAATGCCCTGGGAGAGCAGAGGAGCCTGGGGAGCAGAGGAGGGGCCTTTGAAGGCTACTCCCGCTCGAAAATACCCTGCGGGCATGGCACAGGGCGGGCAGGAATTCGCCCCCCTTCCAATATGGCGCCTTACGCAATGGTGTAGTTTGCCTAATGGTTGAACCGGCCCTGGACGGGGTTACACTCCCCCTGAAGACGCAGGTTCGCAGCCTGGGAGTGATCCTGGACTCATCACCGAGCCTGGAACCCCAGGTCTTGGCGGTGGCCAGGGGAGCTTTTGCACAGCTCAGGCTTGTGTGCCAGCTGCGCCCGTGTCTTGGGAAGTCGGACTTGGCCATGGTGGCCCACGCTCTGGTTACATCCCGTATAGACTACTGCAATGCTCTTTACGTGGGGTTGCCTATGAAGACTGCCTGGAAGCTGCAATTAGTCCAGTGCGCAGCAGCCAGACTACTAACGGGAGCGGGGTACAGGGAGCGCACAACTCCCCTGTTGCGCCAGCTCCACTGGCTGCCAATTAGCTTCTGAGCACAATTCAAAGTGCTGGTGTTGACCTACAAAACCCTGTGTGGTTCCGGCCCAGTTTGCCTGTCCAAACGGATTCTCCCCTATGAACCGCCAGGGTAGAAAAGTTTCAAATAAATAAATAAATAAATAAATAAATAAATAAATAAATATTTCCCATGCGTCTAGGGCTGTGTGATGTATCGCCGAATAATGCGTGCAGATCCGAGTAGGGTGGCCTTTTGCTGCTGACAGGTGGTGGCTCTGTCAGTGCCAATTGTGTTTAAGTGCAGGCCAAGGTCTTGAGGCCCCGCACCCGGTGTGCCGATCAGCACTGGGACCCCCTTGAGTGGCTTGTGCCAGCGTCTTTGCAGTTCGATCATTAAATTCTTATATCATGTCAGCTTTTCCAGTTGCTTCTCATCAATGGAGGGAAGAAGATCAGAGGCAAAGAGGAAGTCCTTTGGCCACATCGCGATAAGACAGGAAAGCTTGGAGAAGGGAATTATGCTGGGGAAAATGGAAGGAAAAAGGAAGAGGGGGCGACCAAGGGCAAGGCGGGTAGGTGGCATCCTTGAAGGGACTGGCTTGACCCTGAAGGAGACCTTGGGCGTGGCCACGGCTGACAGGGAGCTCTGGCCTGGGGTGGTCCAGGAGGTCACCAAGAGTCAGAAGTGACTGAACGAATAAACAACAACAAAATTAGTATCGAGTCCCCAGTGGAGCAATAGGTTAAATCCTTGTGCCAGCAGGACTGCTGACCAATAGGTTAGAGGTTTGAATCCAGAGAGAATGCAGATGAGCTTCCTCTGTCAGCTCCAGCTGCATATGCAGGGACATGAGGGAAGTCTCCCACAAGGATGGTAAAACATTTTTTAAAATTCAGGCGATGTCCCCTAGGCAACGTCCTTGCAGACGGCCTGTTTTCTCACACCAGAAACGACTTGCAGTTTCTCAAGTCACTCCTGACACAAATAATAATAATAACTAGCTGAACCCGGCATGCGTTGCTGTGCCCTATGTAGGTGATGCGAGAAAGTCTGGGTATGTAAGTTGTGGAAATGATGTGAGCATGTGTGTTGTGTGTATATATATGTGTGTGTATGTGTGTTTATAGTTGTATGTGTGTATGTGTATGTGTGTGTTGATATTTGGGGGTATGTGTGTTTGTGTTTTGGTATGTGTGTGCATGTATTTGTATGTGTATATTTGTGTGTGTATATATGTGTGTGTGTATTTGTGTGTGTGTATATAGTTCTTGGTATGTGTGTATATATGTGTGTGTATTTATCTTTGGGTTTTTTGTGTATGAATACGTGTATATATATGTGTGTTTGTGTATGTATATGTGTTGGTATGTTTGTGTATATATGGAGATGTGCTGATATGTGTGTATATATGTGTATGTATTAGTGTGGATGTGTATGTATAGGTGTGTATATATATGTGTTTGTATGTGGTTGTGTATTTATATGTGTTTGTATGTTTGTGTTTATATGTTGTTGTGTGTATATGTGTGTGTGTGTATATGTGTAGAGGAGGAGGCAGAAGAGGAGGGGGAAGGGGAACCACGCGATCTTCCCTCCCCCGCGGCCCTCTCCTCGGGTAGCGGAAGAGAGGCGGCAGAGGGCTCTCCTCCGCCACCTGCCGCCTCCCTTCCGCTGCCCAAAGAGGAGGCCGCAGGGAGAGAGACGGCGCGGCTCCCCTTCGGCCTCATCCCCGGGCAGCGGAAGGGAGCCAGCGGGCGGCAGAGGAGAGCCCTCTGCTGCCTCTCTTCCGCTGCCCGAAGAGGAGGCCGAAGGGGAACCAGGCGACCCCTCTCCCTGCGGCCTCCTTCTCGGGCAGCGGAAGAGAGGCGGCAGAGGGCTCTCCGCCGCTGCCCGCCGCCTCCCTTCCGCTGGGCGAAGAGGAGGCCGCAGGGAGAGAGACAGCATGGCTCCCCCCCCGGCCCCCTCCCTGGGCCGCGGAAGGGAGGCGGTGGGCGGCGGAGGAGAGCCCGCTGCCGCCTCTCTTCCGCTGCCCGCCGAGGCGGTCGGAGGGGAACCGGGCTATCTCTCTCCCTGCGGCCTCCTCCCCTACCAGCGGAAGAGAGGCGGCGGAGGAGAGCGAGAAAGGGGCGGAAGAGCCGGGCACGGCGCCGGCGCCGGCAGCGTAATGGAGGCTCACCCGCCGGCAGCGTAATGGAGGCTCACCCCTCGCCCCTGCCTCCCTTTGGCTTCTGCTGGCGGGATCTGGTGTGTCCTTCCTCGCCGGGTGTAGAGTGGCCACGTGGAGGCGCTGTTCCGGGCTGGCCTGGGAGCGGGTAAAGTGTCCGCCGGCAAGGCCGCCGGATCGCGCCATAGGTTTGTATGGGAATGTTTGTGGGCTGCAAAGGTCCCGGTGAGTGGGGAGAGAGGGTGACGGGATGGGTTGGGGTTCGGAGTGCGCCTGCACGATTGCTCTCCCTCTTTCCAGCGCTCGCGGCCAGCGCAGAACGGGAGGCAATGGGCGGTTTTGGGGGGCTGTTTTGGGGGGGGTTGAAAGGTAGGGAGGTGGGTTTTTTTGTGCTATGTATGTACCTCGTGGTCTGGGGGAATGTGTTTCGTGGGATTTGTGTTAGTGGGGCATATAGTTTGGCCGTGCATAACGGACAACCCACTCGATTTTTATATATATATATAATTATTATTATTATTATTATGCTAATCCTTTTCTAACAGAACAAGGACCAGAAGGGTGCTGAACACCCACCAAAAAATTCTCTCTGGTGGGTTTGGACTTGAGCAGAGCATCATGCACTGGGATTGCAAGAGCCATTGGGTGAATGGAAAGGCCCCTTTGCTCCTCTTGGCCTTCCCAATCCCTCTTTGCAGGCTCCACAAACACGAGATTATGATATTTCCATGGAACAAAAGAAGAAATCAAAACCCCGAAATCCCTGCAAAAGAGGTGAAGGGGAGGCAATTTGTCAATTCCTTTTGCACATGTTCAGGGAGGGACTTTCCTCCAAATTAGGAAGGCAGGGCGCGCATGAATGAAAGGGCGCCGGGGCTTTGCTAATTTGTAGCTTGTAATTTGCCATTCCTCCAGAGAAGGCTTTTGTTTTATGAGGTCTGGAACCAAACTGACAACAAACCACAAATGAGGCCCAAAGGGGGGGGGATAAAGAAAGAGAAGGGGGTGGGGAGAAAAATGCGAAATAAATTACTCCATTTATAGAAGCAATTTTTTTATTATTCTTATTTTTACTTCATTGCCAAACAACACAAGGTTTGGCAGCTGAGACGTTGTGGAAAGACTTTGCTTCATGAAGGTATGTCGAATGGCTCATTCCGTCCCTTTGAGCCCATTACACGGAGGACCGTTTGAGGCATCTGCCTTGTGCTTGACCAGGCACGGGTCAACTTGGGCCCTCCTTCCCTCCAGCTGTTCTGGACTTCAACTCCCACAATTCCTAACACCCTCAAGCCCTTTCCTTCCCCCCCCCCCCCCCGAGCTACTTAAGATGGATTGTGTCATCCTTCCTATATATATATATATATATATCTATATATATAAAGGAAGATTCGTCATGGAAAAACCGTCCCAAACAGAGAAACCTTACAATGCAGAGACACCAAACTTGCCAACAGAAATAGGCCTCAAGCAAGGTACATTTGTAGCAAAGAAACTTTCCCCCCCAAAACCTAAAAGGCCCCCAAAACGATTTTAAAAAACTACATTTCCCAGCATCCTCCGGGGCTGCCAACGACTCTCCCAGCCTCTATATTCTGACAACATGATTGGCTGCCAATAAGGGCGAATTTGCATAACTCCTGTACTGGCCAGCCAACATGAACATTCCGACCCATAATAAACTGTCAGAGGAGGATAAGGCAAAGGGCTGAGGCACAAACACACACACCCAATTCACTTCCCACAGAAAATTTACACCCCTACAAATCACAGTCCATGCCCAAAATTGACAGTAAGGCTTCATTAACTTAATTTCCTGACTAGGCCTCACTTAATGGAATGCTGTTTACACTCTGAATTGACAGTAAGGCTTCATTAACTTGATTCTCCCGACTAGCCCTCAGCTCATTGGACATTGTGTATGGCCTGAATTGACAGTAAGGCTTCATTAACTTGCTGTTCCTGACTAGGCCTCAGCTCATGGGACATTGTGTATGGCCTGAATTTACAGTAACCTACCTTGGCACACAGAGCCCCTATGACCCACGCTACATTCTACTACAGTTTGGAGGAGGGTGGACCATGGATTATGGGACTTGAAGTACCTCCATGGATAATGGGATTTGTAGTACTTCAAAACCCATCATTCCCCACTCCCCAGCCAGTTTACCAGCTGTTAGGACTTTTGGGAGTTGAAGGCCAAAACAACTGAGGACCCACGGGTTGAGAACCACTGCCATAGGATATCACTCAGGTACACTGGCCGATGCATCCCCTTTGCAATAAACCTCATACGTATTGTTGAAGGGTTTCATGCCTGGAATCACTGGGTTGTTGTAGGTTTCTCTCCTGACGTTTCGCCTGCATCTATGGCAAGCATCCTCAGAGGCTGTGAATCACATGCAACATAGGCAGATACTCACAATGAGTCACACATGAGAGAGAAAGATGGATTGTTTCATTCTCCTATATATATATAGCCACCTGTTGATAGGATATCACTACGGGACACTGGCTAATGCAACCCCTTTGCAACATCCCGCACATGATTATGACTCAGCCATTACTGCACCCCCTTAGGAATCGCACCTGAGTCATTACTTAGGTGCTATCGATTTACCTCTCGGCATTACTTCGCAAACGAAGATTCTTAGGAAGGACTCATCCCACGCTTTTTACAAGGGCGTTGATGACTAAAAAGGCCAATCTGAGATAGGCAAGTTCGGTTGCAGAAAGCACAGCAGAAAGTCTCCTTGGGTGATGTTGTTTCCAAGTTGCGGTTCTTTCTGCGTTGTCATTTCTCTTTGAGACCCGTTCGGCGTATCTTCTCGAAAGAGGCCGCAGCATTGTGGACAGTGCGTCTCCATGCCTCCCGATGTGAGGCCAGGGTGGACCATTGTTGGTGATCAATGTGGCCAAGCCTGAGATGTTGTTTCAGGGAGTCCTTATATCTCTTTTTGGGGGCGCCTCTTTTGCGCTGACCTGTGGTGAGTTCACCATAGAGTAGTATCTTAGGGAGGCGGTGGTCCTCCATCCTAGAGACCTCGTGCCCTGCCCAGCGCAGCTGTGTTATCAATAGCATGGCTTCAATGCTGGTGATCCCTGCTTGCTCATCGATTCACCACATGTTCATCAAATGGTATTTTATTCAATGATTAGAAATGTTTTCGCCATTTCTGTCTAACATACAATCCTCATGTGGTTTGGCCTCACTTGAACGGCCATGGCTCAATGCTTACCAAACCTGGTGTTTGCACTTTGGCGAGCATTCTTTGGCCAAGGACTCCAAAGGTCCTCCAAAACTCCAGCTCCTAAGCTCCATGACCGTTGAAGCAGTGCCAGACTGCATTCTTTACGACAATATAGGCGCACCCCACCCTCTCCGAAAAGTCCTTCATTTGACCCGGGCTCCTTGGGATTTGCAGTGCATGGCGTCCCAAGAGGCAAAGTGGAGCTCTTTCGAGAGCGGGTCCCATGTCCTGGGTTCCTTGTCGAGACTCTTTGGGAAGAGCTAAAGGAAACCATGTGCCCGCCACAATAAAGCCTGATTTATAAGGGATCTGTGGGCCGCAGCCTGGCGCAATATTGTTTCCAGGCTTTTAGGCATGGATCGTAACTTTTTTATGAGCCGTACCTTCAAGGTATTGTTCTGCCTTCCTGCCTCATAGGCTTTTCAAAGAGCAAATCGTTACGAGGGAACTAATCCGAGTCTGGCCAGCTCCGTTCCCCAGCGCCGTTTGGCCCCAAAGTATTTGTCCAATATGTCTTGCTTCTGTAGCAAGCTGAAGCCGATGAAAACACCTGACGGCAGGCTTGCCCAGATTAGTCTCAAGATATATCTGTGCATTGTGGAATGGGCCCACTTCGGCCCTCCCTCCAGGTATTTTGGGCTTCAACTCCCACAATTCCCAACAGTCTACTGGCTAAAGTCCGAAACACCTGGAGGGAGGGCCGAAGTTGGCCCATGCCCACGCTACACTGTTGAGTGGATGCAGATTGACTCCATTTTGACAACCATGGCTCAATGCTATGGAATTGTAGGGGTTGTATTTTTACCATGTCCTTCCTTCCTTCCTTCCTTCCTTCCTTCCTTCCTTCCTTCCTTCCTTCCTTCCTTCCTGCCTGCCTGCCTGCCTGCCTGCCTGCCTGCCTGCCTGCCTGCCTGCCTGCCTGCCTGCCTTCCTTCCTTCCTTCCTTCCTTCCTTCCTTCCTTCTCTTCTCTTCTGAATGTGCATAGACGACATTGTCACCAGCATATTGGAGTTCTATAACTGATGTTGTTGTGACCTTGGTTTGGCTTTCAGTCGGCTAAGAAGGAAGAAAGCTTGCTAGATGGTATTCCTCCTTGCTTCCCTTCCTCCTCCTTCTTTGTCTGATTCAACCCTTGCTTCTTCTCGTTCCTCCTCATTTTCCTTCTTCTCTCCTCTTCCTTTTGTCCCTCCTCCCTCCTTCCTTTCTCTCAAGCTATGTCTGTATCTTCATTCCTTGTTCCCTTTTATTCTTTCCCTTCTTCTTTCTCTCAAGCTACTTCTGCCTCTTTTCATCTTTCCTTCTCCTTTGCTTCCTCTTGTCCTCTTTTCATCCACTTTGTCTTCCTTCCTTCCTTCCTTCCTTCCTTCCTTCCTTCCTGCCTGCCTGCCTGCCTGCCTGCCTGCCTGCCTGCCTGCCTGCCTGCCTGTCTTCTTTCATCTCTTCACAGGCTACTTCTCATCTTTCGCATCCTCCCTTCCTCTTTTCATCTCCTTCCTTCTCTTCTTCTTCCTTTTTTCCTTTTCCTCTACTGAAGCTACTTATATTTCCTCCTCCTTTGCTCCCTCTTCTCATCTACTTTCTTCTCTTGCCCTCCCTCCCCTCCCTCTTTTCCTTCCTTCCATCCTTTTCTCAAGTTACTTTTCATCTTTCCCCTCCTCTCTTCCTTTTGTCATCTACTTTGTCCTCTTCTCCTTCTTTTCTTCCTTTTTCTCTTCTCAAGCTACTTCTCATATTTCTTCCTCCTTTGCTTCCTCTCTTCCTCTTCTCATCTACTTTCTTCTCTTGCCCTCCCTCCCCCTCTCTTCCTTCCTTCCTTCTTCTTGAGCTACTTCTCATATTTCTTCCTCCTTTGCTCCTTCTCTTCCCCTTTGCATCTACTTTGTCCTCTTTTCCTTCCTTCCTTCCTTCCTTCTTCTCGAGCTACTTCTCATATTTCTTCCTCTGTTGCTTCCTCTCTTCCTCTTCTCATCTACTTTCTTCTCTTGCCCTTCCTCCCTCCCTCTCTTCCTTCCCTCCTTCCTTCCTTCTTCTCGAGCTACTTCTCATATTTCCTCCTCTTTTGCTGTCTTTCTTCTTCTTCCCCATGTTTGTTGTTTCTTCCTTTTCTTCTCCTTCCTTCCTTCCCTTCCCCTTCTTTCCCCCCTCCTATCCCCTTCCTTTCCCTTTCCTTAGGCCAGGAATCCTCAGGTGGCCTTGCCTGTTTCCTTGTGCTTCCCATCCAAATCCTGACCAGGGCGGGCCCTGCTCAACACCCACGTACCGCTTTCCCCATTCCGCCCATCCGTCAACCTTTCCCTCCTGAAGCCTCCACCTTTCGGCACCTTCCCCTTGCCCCTTCTGTTCCTCATTTGGCTCCTCTGCCCTCGCCTGACCCTCATTAAGAGGAGCAGAAAACCCATTTGTCTGGGCAGGAATTTCCCAGCTTGTTTCCCCACTTTCTTCCTTTCTTCCCTTCCTTTCCCTCCAGCCTTTCCCTTCCTTGCTCAGCTCATAATGTTTTATGAGTCGGGCAATTTCAAGTGACTAATTTGCCTCCTGCCTTCCTGATGGCCAGCTTGGGCTCGATGGCGCGCCCGTCGGGGGTAAACAAGCAACCCTGGCTACTTTCCAGGGGTCCAACCTTTCCATCTCCGATGGTTAAGAGGCATATTTTACCCAAAGCAGGGCTTCCGTTTGGGGCCCCGGAGCTCCAATCTTCTCAGTAGGGCTTCTAGAAAGTCCCTCAAATGAAGAAAGTTGCTCAATCTTCCAGAAAGTCAATAGCAGCGTGTGAGAGGCGCCATACATACTGCCATACTGCTTTGGAAGTCAGCGATGGGCATTTGGACCATGTGGTCTTCGGTCCAGTGAATTTGATGGTGGAGGATGGTTGCTTCAATGCGGGTGGCCTTTGCTTCTTCCAGACGCTGGCATTTTGAAGCCGCAGAGCAGGGTTGGGAGGACAATGGCTTTACCAACAAGCCCCTTGGTCTCCCTGTGGATGTCCCGGTCCTCAAACACTCCCCGCTTCATTCGGAAAAATGCTGCACTTGCAGAGCTCAGGCAGTGTTGTATTTCAGTGTCAATGTCAAACTTTTGTGGAGAGGTGGCTGCCCAGGGAGCAGAAATGGTCAAGATGTGGCCCGGCAGCTGATTCTGTCCGGCCTGATGAGAAGGGCATTGGGGGCGGGGCCAAGAGGAAGGGGTGCCACTGCGGGCATCCCATCGTGGGCTCTGTGGGTCCTGTGTCAGCAGACAGGCTGGAGGAGCGGCGGCTTTGGAGTGGCTGCCATCCCTTGATCGTCTTCCGGGTCGCCAGGGCGACCAGCCAACTCAGATCGACTGCTCCCCCTGCAGGCCCGGATCGCCTCCAGGGATGGCAGGCACTCCATAGCAGGGCGATCAGCTGGGGAACGGCTGGGGTGCGAGAGCGGGCGGAGGCCTGCAGCCTCCGATCGCCTGCTGCTCTGCTCTCCTTTGCTGCGGCGGCGGTGGCTGGGTCTGCTTTGCCATCCTCTGGGCTGAGTCCATTGGGCCATTCCATCTTGGGATCCTTCCTCTCTTGAGGATGTCAGCCTTAATCTTGGTTCGCATCTTGTCTTCTTGAATTTAATTTAATTTAATTTTAGTGGTTTTTATTATTATTTTATAATAATTTTATAATAATAATATAATAATATAATAAATAATGTAATATGTTATATTATAATTTCAATATATTATAATGTCTACATATATATATATACTATAATATAATAATTATATTAATACTAATAATATATGAATATTTCTTGATATATTAATATGTTAATATTAATGATGTGCAATATATAGTAAATATAGTAAATAAATAAATAAATTATGTAGATTAGAATGTAGTTCAGCCTTTAGTTGCAGCCCTCCATAATATTTTTTGGCTCTCGTGTGGCCCCTTGGAAAAAATAATTGCCCACCCCTGTTCTAGAAGCATTATCTCCCGACAAAAGTGCTCTTTCAGCAAAAAGCACCAGCCAATCCCTCTGCAATGCCAGAAATACAGCTTAATGGTGAAATGGGCCATAGGTTTCCCACCCCTGTTCTAGAACATGGCCATACAGCCTGAAAAACCTACAACAACCCAGCACTTTGGTTTCCTCAATGTTCAGTGAGAGGCCAAGTTTTTCGTATGCTTCTTGCAAAGGCTTTTAGAGTGGCTTGTAGGTCTTCTTCTGAATGCGCACAGACGACGTTGTCATCAGCATACTGGAGTTCTAGAACCGATGTTGTTATGACCTGTGCTTGGCTTTCAATCTGCTGAGGTTAAGGAGCTTGCCATCTGTCCGATAGATGATTTCCACTCCGGTGGAAATCAACAAGATGAAGTATCATAGCAATGAAGAGGGAAAATAAGGTTAAGGCAATAATTTATTTATTTACGTCATTTCTACCTCGCTCTGCTCACCCCTCCCCCGGGGGACTCACACCATCTCTGTTTGATACCTGATTCCACCTTAAATGGGTCACTTTGGGGCCAGAGAGATAGCACAGAGGTAACACAGCTGTGCTTGCAATCTGAAGGTTGCAAGTTCGATTCCCGAGCTGGCTTGGACAACCAGCTGTGAGCCCCTGTCCACTGCCCACCCTGCAGTTTGAAAACAGCCCAGCGGTGATTAGATAAACCCGGGGACCGCGAAGTGGGGAAGGATTTTTACAGAAGGACTTTACAACGCCTGGAAGTTCGGCTGTTGGGAAGGTGGAATGCGGAAGCAGAAGCTCCCGTCATGAGGATGGAACAACAGCACCCCCTTGTGACGTAACGACACAATGACATAACAACAATGACACAATGGAGCAATTACATCCTGTGACACACACTCTGTGAAGCAGCCAGGAAGAAGAAATCCTTCTAAAATTGCACTGTGTACTGTGTATTGTAATTTGTATGTCTTCCGACAGGGACTAGCTGTCGTATGTGTAATGTAATCCGCACTGAGTCCCCTTCAGGGTGAGAAGAGCGGAATATAAATAAACAGTACTATTATTATTATTATTATTATTATTATTTGGGAGCCACTGCTGTCCAAGATGGTTGCCATCATGTCATTACCACAGATTCTTAACTATTGTGTTGTTTTATATGCTGATCTGCTGTTGTTTTTAACTACTGTTGTGTTTTTATTGTGCCTTGCACGGCTCTTGTGAGCCCCCCGAGCTTCCCGGAGTGGCGGCATAGAAGCCTGAGTAATAAAATAAAAATAAATAAATAAATTACAAGAAGCACTGCTTGACTATCAAGCAAAAAGTGGGTGCTAGAAATCACATTGTTTGAAAGCCTGGGGATCACAACCAGACACAGCGAAGACATCTGTCCCTGCGCTTTTCTACTCTGCTGCTGAGTACGCATGCCCAGAGTAGAATACGTCTCACCATGCTAAAACAGTGGATGTGGCTCTTCATGAGACGTGCTTCATTATCACAGGATGTGTACGCCCTACGCTGCTGGAGAAATTATTCCTTTTAGCTGGTATTGCACCTTCTGACATCCGTCGGGAAGTAGCCGCTGGTAATGAAAGGACCAAGGCAGTGACATCTCCAGCCCATCCTCTGTTTGGATATCAGCCAGCAAACCAATGCCTTAAATCAAGAAATAGCTTCCTAAGATCTACAGTAGATCCTCGCAGGAACACTTCAGCAAGCGAGAGTCCAAAAGTGGCAGGCGAAAACCCGGAACCCCAATCAGTGGCTGAGATGGATGAGAAACTCCTTCTTGGGCACACAATAAATAAATATATCGTGGAGGAGCCACAGGATGTTCGCAAATTTGTCAGGGTATCCGATTTTCTGTTTGTGGAGAGCTGGACCACAAGTCCCAACTAGACGGTGCATCTACACTGCAGAATAAATGCGGTTTGACATCCCTTGAATTGTCATGGCTCAATGCTATGGAATGACAGGAGCCGAAGTTGGGTGAGATGTTTGAAGTGCATCAATATTGTGGAATGAATGCAGTTTGGCACCCCCTTCGCTGCCACGGCTTGATAGCTATGCAGTTTGGAGAGTTATAGTTTGGTGAGATATTTTGAGTGTGTCTTCACAGTAGAACGCATGTGATTTGACACCCTTTAACTGCCATGGAACCCCTGGGATTTCTGATGTGGCGAGAGAAGTCTATGGACCTTGCAAAACTACAAAACTTCTAGGATCCCATAACATTGAGCCATGGCAGTTCAATTGGTCTCAAATTGCATTCATTCCACAGTATAGATGTACCCTTAAAGACCTGTTGAATATTGGGTCAACTCATCAGTGGACCTCATTGACTTAATGCATCTATTCTGGTCAAAGCTAGTTGAGATCCTGTATTTGGATTGTATGATCCCATCCCCACTTGACCGTGAGGACCCACGGAGTGCCATGGGGCAAGTCACACTCTCTTTGCCTCAGGAAACCCCATGAAAGGGTCGCCTTGAGTTGGAAACGGCGGCACCCAACGGCTATCCAGATGGACAAGCTGGGTTTAGAAAAGGCAGAGGAGCGAGAGACCCAGGGGCCAGTATCCGGATGCTGGGTGAGGGAGAAAGGCAGGGAGTGCCAGAAAAACATCTCTTTCTGTTGTATCGACTATTCTAAAGCTTTTGACTGTGCGGATCATCATAAATTGTGGCAAGTTCCTTTCCACCTAAATCCAAGGAAGCCCCTCGGGTATTAGGCGAGTGCCTGGCCGCTGTGACTGTCTGGATGAGGGTGAATAAGCTGAAGATCAACCCTGAAAAGGCAGAGATCCTCTTGGTCGATGCTAAGCCAGATCGGGGTATAGGGTGGCCAACCTGTGCTTGATGGGGTTGCACTCCCCCTGAAGTCACAGGGCCACAGCTTGGGTGTCTTCCTAGATTCATCGCTAACGTTTGAAGCTCAGGCGTCGGCAATAGCTGGAAGGGCTTTCGCACAATTAAAATTCGTGCGCCAGCTGCAACCGTACCTCGTGAAGTCGGATCTGGCCATGTTGGTCCACGCCTTAGTCACCTCCAGATTGGACTACTGTAATGCACTCTATGTGGGGCTGCCCTTAAAGGCAGCTCGGAAGTTTCAGTTGGTCCAACGAGCGGTGGGCAGATTGCTAACTGGAGCAACTTACAGGAAGCGGTCAACCCTCCTGATTAAGGAGCCCCATTGGCTGCCGTTCATCTTCCATCCCCAATTCAAGGTGCAGGTTCTTACCTACAAAGCCCTGAACAGTTTGGGACCCACCTACCTTTGTGACCATATTCCCATCTACGAATCCAGGCGATCTCTTCGATCATCTGGAGGGACCCTGCTCTCGCTTTGGCCCCCTTCACAGGCGTGATTGGTGGGGATGAGGGAGAGGGCCTTCTCTGTGGTGACCCCCTCTCCCGACTCTGAAACTTGCTCCCTAAGGATATCAGACAGGCCCCCACATTGGCAGTTTTCAGGAGGAGCTTGAAAACATGGCAGTTCCAATGTGCCTTCCCGGAATAAAGTAAATAACGCCCTGCTCTGACCAACCTTTGCAAAATGTCCCCAGAAGCCCTTTCATCCCCTGTTGGGTTGTCTGCTCCCCATTATTTTCTTAAAAACCCTCCTATGACACACATTTGACCTCTGTTCACACCCAGTGTTATTTATTTTAAAATCTTAATAATTTACACCTGGTTTCGCCATAGTGCTTTTAAACTGTGTTTTTGTTGTTTATTGCTTATTGTAAGTTTATTTATTTATTTATTTATTCTTTTGACTTAATCTGCCGCTCTCTCTGGAGCCCAGAGTGGTTTACAGAGTTAAAAACAGATAACCACATAAAATGCAATAAAACCAGATAAAACCCCCAGTTAAAATCAAATTCCAGCAGAACTGCAATGGCAGTAGGAATATGCTGACAGCGACACAACAGGATGCTGAAAACACGGCATTGGTTATGGGCCAAATGCCTGTCTGAATAGCCAGGTCTTTACGGCTCTGCGGAGCGGCATTAAGTCCCGGATGGCTCGCAGCTCGTCAGGGAGGGTGTTCCACAGGGTTGGCGCGGCTACGGCAAACGCCCTCTGCCGCGTGCTAGCAAGTCTATAGACCTTAATGCCCGGCACATCCAATAGATTGAGCCCCTCTGAGCGCAGTGATCTCCTGGGCACATAAGGGGTAAGCCGCTCCCTCAGGTACCCTGGCCCCAAACCATATAAGGCCTTGAAAGTTAAAACTAACACCTTGAAGGTGACCCGGAATTCAATAGGAAGCCAGTGCAGCTCGCGCAAGAGTGATTGTTTTATTTGCTGTTGTGTTATTTTACTATGTGTTGTTGGGCTTGGCCTCATGTAAGCCGCCCCAGGTCCCTTTCTAACTAACTAACTAATTTTATTATTTATGGGTCGCCCTCCACAAATGTGCTCCGGGCGACTTACACAGTTAGACATCTACAATACTAAAATATCAAAATTTTAAAATATTAAAATGTTAAAATGTGGGAATAGACAGGTTCCAGGTCACTGATTGTCTCTTATGCATATGCTCTTCTAAATAGCCATGTCTTAAGTGCCGCCAGAAATGAAGGCAGGTCGAAGATGGCTCTTTGGTCTGGTGGCAGAGAGTTCCACAGGACAGGGGCCACAGGGCAGTTAGTGGTGGGGTATAAATAAAGTTTAATAATAATAATAATAATAAAGCTCCACATAGTCAAAGCAATTGTATTCCCCATAATTACCTATGGATGCGAGAGCTGTACCATAAGGAAGGCTGAGTGAAGGAAGAGAGGCGCCTTTGAACTGTGGCGCTGGAGGAAAGTTCAGAGGGTGCCTTGGACCGCGAGAAGATCCAACTAGTCCATACTTCAGGAAGGAAAGCCCGGCTGCTCATTGGAGGGAAGGATATTAGAGGAAAGATGAAGTGCTTTGGCCACATTATGAGAACACAGGAAAGCTTAGAGAAGGGAAGGATGCCGGGGGAAAAGGAAGGAAAAAGGAAGAGGGGGCCGACCAAGGACAAGATGGTTGGATGGTCTCCTTGACTCTGAAGGATGGTCCCTGGGGATGGTGACGGCCAACAGGGAGCCCTGGCCTGGGATGCTCCATGAGGTCACGAAGAGTCGGAAGTGACTGAATGAATAAACAACAACAACAAGAGACGGCTATCCAAAGTCACCCAGTAAATTCAGCACCTCGGAGAGTTCCCTTCCAGTGACACCCACAGTGGGTTTAGTATTTATTTATTTATTTATTTGGGTTTCTATGCCGCCGACTCCCGAAGGCTCGCGGCGGCTTACAAGAGCCGAAGGCACAATAAAATACAGAAGGTTAAGAACAATTAAAAACAAGCAACACAGTAAAAACAACAACACAGTTGAGGTAATGGCACAACCAAGACGCACGGGCCTACCCATCGAAGGCCTGCCTAAACAAATAGGTTTTACAAGCCCGCCTGAATGGGAGCAGGTCCTTCATTGCCCGGGTGTCGGCCGGGAGGGCGTTCCACAGCGTGGGAGCTATGACAGAAAACGCCCTCCGGCGGGTGGATGTCAGCCGTGCCAGCTTCGCCGAAGGTACCTCCAAGAAGTTAGCATCCTCGGACCGCAGTGATCTCAGAGGGCAATATGGAGTGAGACGGTCCCTCAGATACGCTGGCCCCAGGCCGTGCAAGGCCTTAAAGGTGAGAACCAACACTTTGAAGGCGATCCGGTGCTCAATTGGCAGCCAGTGCAGGTCCTGCAAAACAGGTGTTATATGGCAACCTGCTGGAGAGCCAGACAGGAGCCGGGCGGCAGTGTTCTGCACCAGCTTGAGCTTCCGGATCGCCGACAAAGGAAGGCCAACATAGAGCGCGTTGCAGTAATCTAGTCTTGAGATGACCGTGGCTTGGATCACCGTGGTGAGGTCGTTCCGGGAGAGATAGGGGGCCAGCCTCCTTGCCTGTCGGAGATGGAAAAAGGCCACCTTGCTGACCGCAGAGACCTGGGCCTCCATGGTCAGCTGAGAGTCCAGATGGACTCCCAGGCTCTTCGCGGAAGATGATGGGCATAACGCCACCGCGCCGTCCAGGGTCGGAAACTGGACATCTACCCCACCCGGGCGGTCCAGCCACAAGATCTCCGTCTTCGCCGGATTCACCCTCAACCTACTGGCTCGCAGCCATCCAGTAACGGCTTCGAGGTGGTGCTGGAAATTATCGGGGACGGATCCCGGCCTGCCCTCCATCCTCAGAATGAGCTGAGTGTCATCCGCATATTGGTGACACTCCAGCCCATAACTCTGCACCAGCTGTGCAAGCGGCTGCATGTAGATGTTAAATAACCACTGGCCCAATGGGCTTTTGCTATGGGGTCATGCCCCGCTCTATGAAGTTCAAAATAAGGTTGCATTACTGGCAGGGAAAGCCTTAAGCTTAAAGCAGAAGCTATTTTTCATCCTCCCCTTTTCCTTTGATTCCACCCAACACTGGAATTCTCTCTCTCTCTCTCTCTCTCTCTCTCTCTCTCTCTCTCTCTCTCTCTCTCTCTCTCTCTCTCTCTCTGTGTGTATAGAGAGAGAGAGGTGGGGGCACATTTTCTTTGTTATTAAATCTCACCCTTGTGCCAAAATGCGCAGATGTTCTCCACCTTTGCTTTAAAGGCAAGCCTCAGGACCAGCCAGGTTCACCTTGCAATCGTGGGTGTGTCTACACTGTAGAATGAATGCAGTTTGGCCACATTTCTCATTGCAATGGCTCCTGGGAGTTGTCGTTTGGTGAAAAATTATGTGCTTCTATACTAGGCCTGGGCAAACTTCAGCCCTCCAGGTGTTTTGGACTCCAACTCCAACCTGCTGTTAGGAATTGTGGGAGTTGGAGTCCAAAACACCTGGAGGGCCGAAGTTTGCCCAGGGCTGTTCTATATCGTAGGATTCATACGGTTTGACCTCATGTTTAATTGTCATGGATCGATGCCATGGAATCTTGGGAGCTGTAGTTTTCCCAGGCCTTCTCCTCCGCCCAAGAGCGATGGTGCCTCATGAAGCTACAACTCCCATAACTCCATAGCATTGAGCCATGGCGCTTAAAGCATCAATGAGTTTCACAGAAGTGCTGACGGATCGTTCAACAATGCAGGGACTGGCGATGAGAAGGAAAACATTTGTCAACATTGCAGCTGCTTTCCATATATTTTGGGGGGTGATGAGTTCAAGGGAAGCACAATAAAAAACGCCATTCCGCAGGCTGGCTTTCGCAAATGTTGTTAATTCCATTCCGTCGTATTTTTACAACACACACATGCCAAGGCAAGTTGTGAAAGAAACCGTATGCGATGGAGCACATTTGAGGTCATGCTTGGATTTTGGAACACCAAATTCCTGCAAAACTACCCAATACTTTTTGCATTACCCCTGATTTTGCCAGACTGCAAATTGATTCAATATTCCTTAACTGTTTGCAATGGTTGTTTGTTCCTGTTGTTAATGCTCTTGTTGTTCCTGTTGTGATGTGCTTTCATGACATTTCGGACAGATAGCAACAGAAGGTCAGCCGGTCAGGGTTTTCCTTGGCAAGACTAATTAGTCAGTGTAGATGCGTCCTTAAAGGACCACAACCTCACAGGAGTTCCTAGCGCAGCCTCAAACATAGGCTTAGGTTGGGTAAAATTGATCTTCCTTTCAAATATTATATTATTCTTTCTTCCTTCCTTCCTTCGTGTCTTCCTTCGTGTCTTCCTTCTTTCTTCCTTTGTCTTCCTTCTGTCTTCCTCCGTGTCTTCCCGTGTCTTCTTCCTTCCTTCCCTTCCTTCCTTCCTTCCTTCTTTCCTTCCTTCCTTAGCTTTCCTTCCATCTTCCTTCTGTCTTCTTTCCTTCCTTCCTCCCTCCCTTCTCTCCTGACTTCTTCCCTTCCTTCCTTCCTTCCTTCCTTCCTTCCTTTTCCTTCCTTCCTTCCTTCTTTCCTCCCTCCTTCCTCCCTCCCTCCCTCCCTCCCTCCCTCCCTCCCTGTCTTTTTCCCTTCCTTCCTTTCCTTTTTTCCATCTTCCTTCCGTCTTCCTTCCTTCCTTTCATTTTTCTGTCTTCTTTCCATCTCCCTCCCTCCCTCCCTCCTCCCTCCCTTCTTCCTCCCTCCCTTCCTTCTTCCCTTCCCTTCCTTCTCTTCATTCCTTCCTTTCCTTTTTCAGTCTTCCTTTCGTCTTCTTTCCTTCCTTCCTGTCTTCTTTCCTGTCTTTTTCCCTTCCTTCCTTTCCTTTTTTCCATCTTCCTTCCTTCCTGTCTTCTTTCCTGTCTTTTTCCCTTCCTTCCTTTCCTTTTTCCGTCTTCCTTCCATCTTCTTTCCTTCCTTCCTCCCTTCCTTCCTGTCTTTTCCCCTTCCTTCCTTTCCTTTTTTCCATCTTCCTTCCGTCTTCCTTCCTTTCATTTTTTCTGTCTTCTTTCCATCTTCCTCCCTCCCTCCTCCCCCCCTTCTTCCTCCCTCCATTCCTTCCTGACTTCTTTCCTTCCCTTCCTTCTCTTCATTCCTTCCTTTCCTTTTTCTGTCTTCCTTCCGTCTTCTTTCCTTCCTTCCTGTCTTCTTTCCCTCCCTCCCTCCTTCCTTCCCTCCCTCTCTTTCTTCTGTCTTCCTTCCCTTCCTTTTTCCATCTTCCTTCTGTCTTCCTTCCTTCCTGTCTTCTTTCCTTCCCCCTCCCTCTTGTCTTCCTTCTTTCCTTCTTTTCTTCTTTCCTTCTTTTCTTCTTTTCTTCCTTCCTTCCTTCCTCCCTCCCTGTCTTCTTTCTTTCCTTCCTCTGCTTGTAGTCCATCTGCGCAGTCTTCTTGCAGCACCTGAGTATCTGATCTGTTTGTTCTTTCTCCTGCTTCCTTGCAGAGTCTACACTTGGGATCTGTCTTTGACTTTTCAATTCTGGCTTGGAGGGCCTTGGTTCTCGTGGCTTCTTCTTGTCCCGCCAGAATCAGGCCCTCCTTTGCCTCCTTTTTCCAAGTTCCACTTGTGAGCCACAGCCATGTTTTTTCTTTGTCCATTTGGATCTCAGTTTCCCCCAGGAACTGTCCAGGGAGAGCCTTCTTTCTTTGGCCAGTTTTCTCTTCTGCTCTGCCTTGAGTTTTTACGGTATTCCCCCTTTGTCTTTTGCACTTGAAGCCATTTTCTGCTCTCGACTTCCCTCCATGTTGGCTCTTGACTGCCTTTCCCATCATCTGCCAGGGAAGGTTTCTCTTCTTTTGACGTTGGTTTCCCTTGCAGAAGCCCTTCCTCTGCCTCCTGGTTTTCTGGGCAGGTCAAGTCTGTCCACATCACTACGCGGGTGTAATAATGAGGAGTGGGTTGCCATCAGTTTCCTTGTTTTTCTGTCCAGATCCTCCAGCTCTGCTTGTGTCCAGTTCACAATCCCAGTCTCTGATGGCGGGGGTGGCCTGAGAGCCTTGATTGTATTTCCGCCATTTAATGTCCTCTTCAAAACCTTTCTGGCTCTTTGGATATATTCTTTGCTGATCACGTTTTCACATGCCCATGCTTGATATTGAAATTACAACTAGTCCAATGGGCGGCAGCCGGACTACTAACTGGAGCTACATACAGGGAGCATACCACCCCCCTGTTGTGTCAGCTCCACTGGCTGCCGGTCCAATTCCGGGCTCAATTCAAAGTGCTGGTCTTGACCTTTAAAGCTCTATACGGTTCTGGCCCAGCTTACTTGTCCGGACGCATCAGCCTCTACGTCCCACCTCGTAACTTAAGATCATCCGGGGAGGCCCTGCTCTCGCTCCCGCCGACTTCTCAAACACGGCTGGTGGGGGCGAGGGAGAGGGCCTTCTCGGTGGTGGCTCCCCGTCTGTGGAATGCGCTCCCTAGCGACATACGATCAATTCCATCCCTCCTGACATTTAGGAAAAAAGTGAAAGCCTGGATGTGGGACCAGGCGTTCGCATAGTAGCACAGGACAGCACTTTAGTAGTTTTAATGGAAAGTTGGTGAATAGGGCTCAAAGCTTTTATGGACGGAACACTGTTTTTAACATAGGTGAATGCATAGGATGTGTGAATATAATTGTATTTTAATGTATTTTAGTGTTGAATGCTGGAGGGTTTTATATTGTGTTTTTATACTGCGATTGTGATGTAGGCATCAAATTGTGCTTTTTGGAAGCCGCTCTGAGCCCCCCCCCCTCGGGGGTTGAGAAAAGCGAGGTAAAATGCCGTAAATAAATAAATAAATAAATAAATAGATAAATAAATAAATATTGTCCATTATTATTATTATTTATACAATCTGGATGGTCATCTGTTGATTTGTGCTTTTCCTGCATGGCAGAAACAGGTTGCACTGCATGACCCTGGGTTGCTATGATGATGATGATGATGATGATGATGATGATGATGATGATGATCTCTTGGGATTCCTTCTAGGATTCTACATTTCATTTGCACAGTCTCTAAGCCTTTTCTTCTCTTTGGAAACCCAAAGGGTTTTGTTGTTTTTGCACCCTACACCTCGCCGGCACATGACTTGCATTAGGATGGAGGCGCATCCAAAATGTAATGAGATGGAGGAGGAATTTCGACCAGATTTGGATTCGGAGAAGGAAGAAGGAGCCGTTCTGCAGATCCTCACCGATCCATCTTGGAAACCGGTCCAGCTGGCTCCTCTCTGCGCCAGTGTGTTCCCAGAGACCTTGCAGGCTTCCCTTTCCAAGGAGGTCAACATCTGGAGGCAAACACCTTGGATCCATTAGTGCAAAAATGCCGGCAATTTGGGAAATGATGCTTATATTTCAGGCTGCCCCACCCCTCCTGGCCCCAAAAAAGGATCATTAACGTGGATATTTCTAGCGCTTTCTTGGCACACCTGACAGCATTTCGGCTTTAAGGTCGATCGCTTTCCCTCCTTTCTTTGAAATCCAGTTGCCTGGCATTCCTGGTCTCCCCATTGGTGGACGTTTATTTATTTATTTACGTTATTTCCATCCCGCCTTTCTCCCACAGGGGGCGCTCAGGGCGGCTTCGCAATTGCATCAATGATGCTGTACGCAATACAGTCAATAAAAACAATTAGTACAAAATATTATAAAATCATCAATAAAATCATTAACTATTGCATTAACATGCCATTATAACCAGAGTTCAGCCAATAATTCCGATATCATCATATCAACAAAATTCAAGTGCAGTCACCATTATCTAATACTCAGGACCCTAGTCGAACGCCTGGGCCCACATCCAGGTTTTTAGTTGTTTCCTAAAGGACAGGAGGGAGGTGCCTAACCTGAGGTCCATAAGGAGGGAGTTCCACAGACCGGGGGGGGGGGGCACTGCTGAGAAGGCCTGGTCTCTCATTCCCACCAACCGCATTTGTGTGAGTGGTGGGATTGAGAGCAGGCCCTCTCCTGAAGATCTTAAGTTGCGTGATGGTTCATAGCAGGAGATGCGTTCGGATAGGTAATCTGGGCCAGAGCCATTTAGGACTTTAAAGGTCAACACCAGCACTTTGAATTGTGTCTGGAAGCTATTTGGCAGAGGAGTGGTTTGCTCCCTGTACGCCGCTCCCGTTAGCAACCTGGCTGCCGACCGTTGGACTAATTGAAGCTTCCGAGAAGTTTTCAAAGGCAGCCCCACGTAGAGAGCATTGCAGTAGTCTATACGGGATGTAACCAGAGCATGGACCATCATGGCCAAGTCAGACTTCCCAGAGAACGGGCGCAGCTGGCGCACAAGTCTTAACTGTGCAAAAGCTCCCCTGGCCACCGCTGGGACCTGGGCCTCCGAGCTCAGCGATGAGTCCAGGATCACTCCCAGGCTGTTAACCTGTGCATTCAGGGGGAGTGTAACCTCGTCAAGCACAGGCTGTAACCCTATGCCCTGTTCGGCCTCTCGACTGACCAGGAGTACCTCTGTCTTGTCTGGATTAAGTGTCAATCTGTTCGCCCTCATCCAGATCGACACAGCAGCCAAGCACCGGTTCAGGACCTGCACATCTTCCTTAGTGACAGGAGGGAAGGAGTCTTCAAACAGAGTCAAGGTTAGATAATACTAACAATAATAGTTCAACACAAAATATGCATTTAAATGTTCATATTTATATTCAAAGCATCATAGAAAAGTGACAATCTTTTTCTTTATAACAATAAACATCCATAACAATACCGTGTCCAGGGCACAGCTGGGACGACACAATGTCTATGAGGAGTGAATCTCAGTAAGTCCAGTCCGTGCACCCTAAGGCCAATAGTCCAAAGCTCGATGAGAGCATGACACAGGTAGAGGGATGCAAGTGGGAGTGATCCAAAACCATAGACCGAAAATGAACTGGAGCCAGCAATTCCAAGGCTCCTGGGAATGAAAATAAAGCAAGCCGACGGAAGAATATCCAAACACAATCGGGGCCGCTGAATTCCGTTTCGTGGTCTTTTTCAAAGGCTAGATATCCATCAATATGGTTCAAGTCCAAAGTAAAGGAGAATCCAACCGCGTTACATCTAGCGCAGTGACCAGTTCTCCTTTACTTTGGACTTGAACCATATGTTTTGGACTTCAACTCCCACAACAAGGGGGACAGTATGGAACCCTGCGGGACCCCACAAGTCAACGGTTGTGAGGACGAGTAGGTGTCCCCCAACAACACCCTCTGAGACTGTCCCTCAAGGAAGGACTGGAGCCACTACAAGGCAGTAACCCCAAGTCCCATCTCCCTGAGGCGTCCCAAAAGGATACCGTGATCGACGTTATCGAAGGCCGCTGAGAGGTCCAGCAGAACCAACAGGGACACACTCCGCCTGTCCAGCTCCCGGCGTAGATCATCTCCCAAGGCGACCAAGGCTGAAATAAAGATTTTGGCCATTGCATCTTTCGAAGAAGTCTCCAAGTTCTCAATGGTTTTCTTTCTCTCCCAAAGGATGCATCATTCTACACCAAGCCTGGGCCAACTTGGGCCCTCCCTCCATGTGTTTGGACTTCAACTCCCACAATTCCTAACAGCCAAGTTGGCCCAGGCCTCTTCTACACTGTCGAATGAATGCAGCTTGACCCCACTTTAACTGCCGTGGCTCAGTGCTATAGAATCCTGGGAATTATAGTTGTATAAGGTCTCTGGGCTTCTTTGCTAAAGGGCGCTAAGCTCTTGACCATTAATAGTCTAGCTTGCTGTTGACCTATGCTGCCCAAAAGACAGTTGCATCTGCCAAGTAGGAAATCCTCACCTACAATGGATTTTTCTCAAGGCAGTGTACCTTGTTTGCAAGCAAAATATGGATTTAACTCTCCAAGAGACGGGATATTAGCAATCTATACTCTTCACAGGTGAAAACTAGCAAGCACAATCTATTATTATTATAATTATTATATTTATGCCCCGCCTTTATGACTCCCAAAGGAGATTGTAAGCGGCCAAAGTATGATGAAGGCGGCAGAAATGATAAATGAGGGAAACATGCACAATATTAGACAGCCTGCAGCAGTTTGCTTGAGTCTACAGAACTGGGCTGTGGTGCAGCTAGTTAGTAGCCAGCTGCATTAAATCACTACTGACCAAGACGTCATGAGTTCGAAGCCATCCCGCGCCGGAGTGAGCCCCTGACCATTAAAAGTCTAGCTTGCTGTTGACCTATTTTATTTATTTATTTACTTCATTTATATTCCGCTCTTCTCACCCCGAAGGGGACTCAGAGCGGATTACAGTACATATACTTGCAGACAATCCCTGCAGTTCAACATATACATATATTGACGAACATAGACGAACAAAGACGAACAAAGGGGCAATTTTCTGGCAAACTTCTGACAAACTTCTGGCCACCAGGGGGAGCTGACACACTCCTCATCTCTCTCAGCATTTTTCAGCTTCCCTTGTTCTTCTGCATTCCTTTCAGCGATTCCTGGAGTTCTTTAATGGCCTCATAAATCAGTCAAAATTTGCCTCCCCACTTAATGTGGTACCTTTATCTCCTACTTGACAAATGAACTGTCTTTCAGGCTGCAAAGGTCGACAGGAGGCTACACTTAAGGTCGGGCACCCACCCCAACCCGGGCAGGCCTTGAACTCATGACCTACAGGTCAGAGAGATCGTATGCAGCCCGAAAGACAGTTGCATCTGTCATACTGGAAATTCCTGTCTGTAAGAAGAGCTGTTCAGCAGTGGAACTCTCTGCCTTGGAGTCTGGTGGAAACATCTTCCTTGGAAGCTTTTAAACAGAAGCTGGATGGCCATCTGTCGGGGGTGCTTTGATTGTGCTTTTCGTGCATGTCAGAAAGAAGGAGGTTGGACTAGATGGCCCATGTGATCTCTAGGATTCTATGATTCTATGTTGCAGACAAGAGTCATCAGTCCCATTAGCTCTGGCCCAGCAAGCACTCTTTCCCTCCTATGCCCCTTTCCTGGGTGGACCAAGTAGCAAGAGCTAGATTTCAATCCAAGCAATGACTGCTTATTACATTTTTGCCCAGCCCTAAAAACCAAATCAACAATGATAACGGATGACACTCCTGTGCCTCAAAGGGAGAGGATCCTGGGCGGCCCTGATCTGGACCAATCAGCAGCCGGCGCAGCAAAGTCTCTTTGTTTTGAGCAGCCGCCCAAGTGCTGCGAATAATTCTGTATGTTCATAATTGCACCTGTGTTGATTTTTTGGACTCTGCTGACATCCACTTTGAGCAAAAACACCTCTGTTCTAGGCCTTCATCTTCTCTGGGTCTTATTCGGTCCCTTGGGAGCAGGCATGTAGCCAGGGGGGGGGGGCTGAGGGGGCTTCAGCCCCCCCCCCCAAATTCTCAGGGTGGTCCGCGAAAAGGCCTTACTGGTACATTATTTAAACGGTTATGTTTATTCATATCATGATCTGATCACCATGCTCATTATATCCCACATTAATGGGGTTATTGGGATAACAATACAAAAGGTTTGCTAGGGTAGACCCTCTCCCACCCAGTTTCAGCCCCGAACCAAACTCAGCCCCCCTCCCGAATCAAAATCCTGGCTACGCCCCTGCTTTGGAGCTTATTTATTTATTTATTATTTATTAAGTTCGATTTGATATACCGCTCTCTCTGGAGCCCAGAGCGGTTCACAAGAATGGCAAAATAAAAACATAAAACACATAAATACATTAAAATACATTAAATTACATTAAAACAATTCCAATCCCCGACTAAACAAATTGCAGACCGAGCTGCAGTACAGTGGCAGGCTAGCAGCAGGATAGCGGGTGCGGTAGACAGCAGTCAGCTATGGGCCGAATGCCTTTCTAAACAACCACGTTTTTACTGCTCTGCAAAACGGCAGAAGGGCTCGAGTGGCCCGTGTCTCTTCAGGAAGGCTATTCCACAGAGTTGGTGCCACTATGGTGAACGCCCTCCGACGGGTGGTGTCCAGTCTACAGACCCTAACACTGGGCACATCCAATAAGTTGAGCCCCTCTGAGCGCAGTGATCTCCTGGGCACATAAGGGGTAAGCCGCTCCCTCAGTTACACTGGCCCCAAACCATATAAGGCCTTGAAAGTTAAAACTAACACCTTGAATTCAATTGGAAGCCAGTGCAGCTCGCGCAAGAGTGGAGTCAGGTGATCAGATCTTAAGGCTCCTGAGAGCAGGCGGGCTGCAGCGTTCTGCACCAGCTTAAGTTTTCGGATCGCCAACAAGGGTAGGCCAATGTACAGCGCATTACAGTAATCGAGCCTCGAGATGACCGTGGCTTGGATCACCGTGGCCAGGTCGCAGCGGGAGAGGTAAGGAGCCAGGCGTTTTGCCAGACGCAGATGGAAGAAGGCTGTCTTGCAGGCGCAGCCAATCTGCGCCTCCATCGACAGCTGAGCATCCAGCCGGACCCCCAAACTTTTGACAGATGGTTGCGGGCAGAGAGCCGCACCATCGAACGTCGGCAGCTGGGTCTCTACCCCCTCCGGGCGGCCCAGCCACAAGATCTCCGTCTTCGCCGGGTTCACCTTCAACTTACTGGCTCGCAGCCATCCAGTTACGGCTTCAAGGCAGAGATGGAAATTATCGGGTACAGAGACCACCCCGGGGTCCATTTGGGCTGGAGCGTACTGATGACACTCCAGCCCAAAACTCCGCACCAATTGGGCGAGTGGTCGCATATAGATGTTAAATAACAGCGGGAGAGAATGGCCCCTGAGGGACCCCGCAAAGTAGAGGGGAGCCCTCGGAGACCACCCCTCCCCACTTCACTCGCTGCAGGCGGTTTTGGAGGAAGGAGGACAGCCAGTTGAGGGCTGTCCCCCTTACCCCCGCTACCGCGAGGCGGTGTGTCAAAAGCTTGACATACCGGGCCCTGAACCCAAGGTCCTGCAGAGCTGAAATCACTTAGCATTGTGGCACTAAAACTCCGATGATGCCATAGCATTGAGCCAAGGCAGTGGCATCCAAATGGAATAATTCCACAACAACTGCCATGGTTCAATGCTTTGGGATCCTGGGAACTGTCATTGTTCAGCCTTCTCTGCCTCACCAAACTGCAACCCCCAGGATTCTGTCACGCTGAGCCAATGCATTTCAAGTGGCATTAAAATGCATTCATTCTACTGTGTAGATCAGGCATGGGCCAACTTCGGACCTCCCTCCAGGTGTTTTGGCCTTCAACTCCCACCATTCCTAAATCAACTCCTGATTGTGGGAGTTGAAGTCCAAAACACCAAGGGAGGGAGGGCTGAAGTTGGCCCATGCTTGGTGTAGATGCACCCAATATCTTACCAAACTGCAACGCCCAGCAGCAGCAGCAGCAAGCTGCCCTTGTCGCCCTTTCTGAAGCAGCCCTGCAGCACCTAACGTCCTGCTTTGCAACAGCTGCAGAGCTGTTTGGGCTGGACGTCAGCCTGAAGGAAATGGAAGTTCTCTATCAGCCCGCACCACAGGAAGAACACCATCATCCCCACGTCAGCATAGGCACATCTGTGCCTAAGTCCGTACAGAAGCTCACCAACCTGGGAAGCATCATATCTTCAGACGCCAGATTGATAAAGAGAGAGATCACAGATTAGCAAAAGCATAGAGTGCATTCGGAAGGCTTCACAAGAGAGTCTGGAGCAACAAGCACCTGAGGCAAAGCACCAAAATCAGTGTGTACAGAGCTATCCTACTATCTATTCTCCTATGTGGGTCTGAAACATGGGTCACCTATCACCAACACCTACGCGACTATGTGACTAATGTTGCTGTCCTTGAGCAAGCAGGGATCACCAGCATTGAGGCCATGCTATTGAGAACACAGCTGCGCTGGGCAGGGCACGAGGTCTCTAGGATGGAGGACCACCGCCTCCCAAAGATACTACTCTACGGTGAACTCGCCACAGGTCAGCGCAAGAGTGGCGCCCACAAAAAGAGACACAAGGACTCCCTGAAACAACACCTCAGGCTCGTCCAGATTGATCACCAACAATGGTCCACCCTGGCCTCACATCGGGAGGCATGGAGATGCACTATTCACAATGCTGCTGCCTCTTTCGAGAAGACACGCCAAACGGGTCTTGAAGAGAAACGACAACGCAGAAAGAACCGCAACTTGGAAACAACATCACCCAAGGAGATTTTCTGCTGTGCTTTCTGCAACCAGATTGGCCTGTCTCGGATTGGCCTTCTGAGTCATCAACACACTTGTAGAAAGCGTGGGATGACTCCTTCCTGAATCTGAATTTTCGTTCGTGAAGAACTGCCATCACAACTCCCAGGATTCTGTCACGGTGAGCTGATGTGGTTCTACCGGTGCCAAACTGCATTCATTCCACAGAGTAGATGCACCCAGAGAGAAAGTGGGATGTTTCAAGAGCAGCTGAGAAAGCAAGATGGCAGAGGATGAACTGCCTTTTCCAAACCGGGATGCTCCGATCATGGCCTTGTTTGGATCATGGCCAGTTCCAGAGTGAACCATCCAGTCCGGCCAAGTGCTTGGCCCCAATGAATCTCAGTCCGGTTCTCGGACAATGTTCCAAAGGATGACGGAATGGTTTGGAAGGGCTTCCGTCTGAAGGGTTTGGATTGTCACCGGGTGATGACTGAGTCACGCTACGTCTCCCAACAAGGTCCCTCTCAGCGAAGTCACAGCGCCCTCTCCTTCTTGCTCCATGGACTCGTTCACGGCTTCCTCTGAAGCGCCCTCCCAGAGCCGCAAAGGCCAAAGGTTTCTCTGGGAAGGAAAATCCAGGAGGCTGGCCACAGGGTTCCGCCGGAGCCAGAAACTTCCAAATTCCAGGAAATGTGGTTTCTCCTCCTCCTCCTTTTCTCCCTTTTCTCTTGGCCGAGATGAAACCAAGGCGGAATGAGCAAACAGGCCTTCCCCTTGGGAGCCACTAACCTCTCTGTTACCTGAAGAGATTCCAATGAACTCCGTTTGCTCCGGTGCCGGATTAAGAAGGCTGGCTCTGCTTTTGGCCACAGGCTTTGGGATGGATGGGACGAAGCCCTGTTCGGCCTCCCTGGGTGCTTTTGGCTACGAAATAATACCAAACGTGGCTTGTTTATTGATGGAAATCTTTCGCCAGAGGAGGAGGATCTCTGAGCAAAGTACACTCAAACCCATAGGAGATGGTCCATAATGGGAGGGAGGATTGGGAAATGGATAAACATATTAGAACATTGAAAGGGAACTCGGTTTGCACAGATCCTGGCAGCCGTGCAAGCCAGATCCATATAGAATCAGTCCCCACGTTTGCAAGGGTCCAAGCAGGCCCGGATCACCCATAAGGCCATCCTAGGCCATGGCCTAGGGCGGCGGCCATGGGGGCAAATCCAGACCCCCAATTAAAAATTAAAAATAATTTAATTTTTTTTAAAAAAAAATGGCACCCATGGCACCTTCTGTGGGAGGAAGCGGGAGGAGCCGAGCCGCGGTGAGGAGGAGAGTGCAGGGGGAGGGGGCGGCGGCGCGGGTTCCAGGCCGACTGCCGCCACCACCGCGCTGCCCTTTCCTGCTTCTGCTCAGAAGCAGGAGGGACTGGTGCGCCGGCGGCAGCCAATGGTGGTTGCCCGGGGCGGTGCTTAGCAGCTAAGCACCACCTCAGGCGCCCCCGATTGGCTGCCGCCGCCACGCTGCCCTTTTTTTGCTTCTGCTAACATAGCAGAAGCAGGAGGGACTGGCGCGGTGGCGGCAACCAATGGGGGATGCTCGGGGCGGTACTTAGCAGCTAAGCACCGCCTCAGGCGCCACCGATTGGCTGCCGCCACCGCGCTGCCCTTTCCTGCTTCTGCTAAGGCATGGCAGAAGCAGGAAGACTGGAGCGGCGCCGGCGGCAGCCAATTGGGAGGGGGGGCGCGTAAGTCCGAACTGTGGCCTAGGGCGGCAAAAGCCTATGATCCAGGCCTGGGTCCAAGGCACCAGGTCCATTGCCAAAGTGGCAAAACTGCACATAGAAATTAAAATGGCCACACCTGTTTTGCATAACTTCTCTAGGAATCTCTGGGTCCTCCAAATATTGACCATAAAACATGGAGTAGGACCTACAAAGGTCTAAAGGCGCACTCTCTCCGGGAATCTCAAGGTCCTCTTGAGCAATTTCATGGTCAAGTAGGGTCCCTTCCACACAGCTGTATACAATCCACATTGTATACTAGGCCTGTTTGATTCCCCCCCCCCAAAAAGGGGTTCAAAACTCATTTTGGACGTCGGGGGGGCACTGGTGGTTCAGATCTAAAGTCAATTCCGATTTTCACAGAAAAAAAGTTCAAAACTGTTGAAAATTTCCCAGACTTCCGAATCCTTCGTTAATGGTTTCAAAGTGTTATTTCTTGTTTCATTGGGTGGTCTTTACTTTGTTTTATTCCAGAAGGGGGGCAGAAGCAAAGGGAAGAAATCCGCATCCAAACTGGCTTAAACACGGCTCTTGCCCCAGGGCTCAGGCGGGAGAGCCGTGTTTAACCCAGTTTGGATGCGGATGCCCTTCTCTCCTGCGTCAGACTGACGCGGGAGGGAAGGATATCCGCATCCAAACTGGGTTAAACACGGCTCTCGCCCCAGGACTGGCGCGGGAGGGAGAGGAAACGAAGGGAATCCATCCACACTGGTTTGAAAAGCTGAATCATTTCCGAGAAATGGCGGAAAAAGCTTCGAAATGGCAAGGATACTTCCGGGTTCCCAAATTGCTTCGAAATCGCTTCAAAAAGGAATTTGATCCGAATTTTTTCCGAATTAAGAAGATTCCTAACGAACCTACCCAGACCTACAATCCACATTGAACTGGATTATATGGCAGTGTGGACTGAGATAACCCAACTCAAAGCAGATATTGTGGATTATCTACCTTGATATTTTGGGTTATACGGCTGTGTGGAAAGACCTAAGATGTCATGAGGGATTATGTTTCAGATTGTTTAAATTGTTTAGATGTTTTAGGTATTTAGTTGTGTGTTCTAATGTAAATCGCCCAGAGCCATCTGGGATGGGCGATTAATAATAATAAACTTTATTTGTACCCTGCCCCCATCTCCCCAATGGGGACTCGGGGCGGCTCACATGAGGCCAAGCAACAAATTGCAATAAAATAAAATCAAAAACACCAGCAATAACACAATATTGTTATTGACCCACCGTTTAGCCGGAGTCGGGGGGACCGCACTTCAATGGGTGGCCTCCTTCCTCCGGGGCCGGGGACAACGTGTGGAGGGGGGCGGGGGGGGGGTCTCCGGGAGGTCCTCACTTAATTGTGGGGTCCCCCAGGGGGCCATCCTCTCCCCCTTATTATTCAACGTCTATATGCCCCTGGCCCAGCTGGCCCGCGACTTTGGTCTGGAGTGTTATCAGTATGCGGATGACACCCAGCTTCTGCTGAGAATGGACGGCAGGCTGGACACCGTACCCGATTGTTTCCATCGATGCCTGGAGGCCGTGACTGGTTGGCTGCGTGCCAGCCGGCTGAAGGTGAATCCGTCGAAGACGGAGATCCTGTGGCCCGGTTGCCCCGGGCTGGGTGGGTGCCGGTTGCCTACCCTGGATGGCGAGCAGCTTAGCCCGTCATCTTCGGTTAAGAGCTTGGGTGTTCAGTTGGACTCCCTGCTGACCATGGAGGCCCTGGTCTCCGCGGTCTGCAGGGGGTCCTTCTATCACCTGCGACAGGCTAGGTGACTGGCACCCGACCTGTCCGGGAATGACCTGGCGACGGTAATCCAAGCCCCCCGAGATCACTGCGGTCAGACGAACAGAACCTGCTGACTATACCATCTGTCCGCTCCTGCCACCTATCCGCGACTCGACAGAGAGCTTTCTCAGCGGTAGCTCCAGTGCTGTGGAACTCTTTGCCGGACAGTGCTCGAGCCATCTCGGAACTAGCCCCTTTCAGAAGGGCCTGTAAGACCGCCCTTTTTGAACTAGCGTTCAACTAAATCCTAACGGATGGTATGTCGCATACTCTCTGTATATTCCCTGCACCTCGTGATATGTCGAATTGTGTTTTTAACCTGTTTTATGTTCTATTGTAGGGCTGCATGTCTGCGACATGTTGCCCATGTGCATTTTTATTGTCATCCGCCCCGAGCCTGTAGGGAGGAGCGGAATACAAAACTGAAGAAATAAATAAATAAATAATAAAAATACATACATATAAATAACAAACAATATACAACTAGATGTCAAAATCACAAGGACAGGGCGGGCCGCAGGCACACATTTAACGTGTTCCAAACTCCGGGTGAGATAAGCGGAATAGCATCCTTGGGGGGGGGGGGGCATAGACTCCATGAATGGGAGCATTAATAAATCTCAAAATAAAATAAAATAAATTATATTAATCAGATCTGCAAATAATCAAACTTGGAATAGTTCAGTCTGCAAACAAATCCATCCATCCATCTTATCTATTTTATCTAAAAGTCAAAGCCTGTATGTTTCTATGTTTGTTTGTCTTTTTGTGCCACAAATGCTGTTGCCAGGTGAAGTGACCTTGTGATGTCACTAGAATAGGAAAGTAAATGAGGGAAAGGGAGGAAGGAAGGAAAGGAGGAGCCACAAAGAGAGCATGCTCACTGTTGCCACGGCATGGCCATGGAGGACTTGTGATGTAGGCCAGCAGAGGTCCCAATGACACCCAGGTGATGCTAGATATATAGGCTTGTAAGACACAAAGAAGAAGGCTTGAGTATAGTATCCTGCATGCTATCAAGTGTCCAGAGGAGGGAAACGAACATGATCAAGGGTCTGGAGCAGGGCTGTCCAACTTCTACCGGACCTGTGGCCGGAATTCCAGTCACTGATGACCTGGGGGGCCAAAGGGTCTACCTCCGCCCCCGGCTCCGCCCCTGCCCTGCCCTTGCCCCGCCCCAGCTCTGCCCCCTCCTCCGCCCCCTCCCCCTCCCCTTAACATAAGGGGAGAGGGAGAGAATGGAACACATGAGGGGCATACACAAACAATTCCATATATTTAATATTAACATAAGGGGAGCCCCCTGATTCAGCCTACCTTCCCAAACGCGCAGGATCCAGGAGAGGCCGATCCACGAGACAGGCCACAACCGACCGAGCCAGGCGCCGAAGAAGGTCTGTGTGGGCTGCAGGGATTCAGTAGCTGAGATTTCGGCAACAGGAGGAGTATCGCGAGACTACGCGACCCACACGGGATTTCGCTCTCAACGCAGCTCCGAAACTTGCTCCGAAACCCGGAAGTGGGTAATTTTTTAAATTTTTTAAATTTAATTAAATCTTCTATTTTAATTTTTTATTAAAAAGATGAGGGGGCCGGAGGGAAGGGGCTGGGGGCCGTATACGGGCCCCGGGCCGCCAGTTGGACAGCCCTGGTTTGGAGAACAAGCCCTGTGAGGAGCGGCTTAAAGAGCTGCTGGGCATGTTCAGCCTGAAGAAGAGAAGGCGGAGAGGAGACATGATAGCCATGTATAAATATGTGAGAGGAAGTCCTAGAGAGGAGGGAGCGAGCTTGTTTTCTGCTGCTCTGGAGACTAGGACACAATGGAAGAATGGCTTCAAACTACAAGAAAGGATATTCCACTTGAACATGAGGAAGAACTTCTTAACTGTGGGAGCTGTTTAGCAGTGGAACTCTCTGCCCCGGAGTGTGGTGGAGGCTCCTTCTCTGGAGGCTAGATGGCCATCTGTCGGAGGTGCTTTGAATGCAATTTTCCTGCTTCTTGGAGAATGGGTTTGGACTGGATGGTGGCCCACCTGGTGTCTTCCGATTCTAGGATTCTAGGATTCTATGAGTGCATCCCACTGACATGAAGAGACCAGGAGAGCTTGTTGTGGTTATCCTGGCCCTCTGCGTATGCTCAGGTGCCATTGTTTTACCCAGGTCAATCCCGCTTGTGTGGTTCGAAAGAACCTCCGCACAGGCAGTCGAAGGGATGTTTCCAATTTGCAAGGGATCCCAGCGCTCGCCAGCTCTGTTGGGAAGGGCCTGGGCTTCCCGCCTCCGCTGAGTGAGATACTGCTCCGAAGATGAGTGGCTTTCATTACAATTTGGAGGCACTCTGTTTACAGGCATCTCGGTCCAAGTTGCCATGGCTTTCCAACTTGCACCCATTCACCCTTCTTGGGGAGGGCCTTTTTCTCCAAGGCTGTTGTCCTCTCTTAGTGGATGCATCGACACCAGGCCTGGGCAAACTTGGGCCCTCCCTCCCTCCCTATGTTTTGGACTTCAACTCCCACATTTCCTCAGAGCCTACTAGCTGTTAGGAATCATGAGAGTTGAAGTCCAAAACACCTGGAGGGAAGGCGGGCCCAATTTGGCCTACGCCTGATCTACACTAATGCAGTTTGACTCCACTTAAACTGGCATGGCTTGATGCTATGGAATCCTAGCATTTTACAAAGTCATTATCCTTCTCTGCCAAAGCATGCTGCTGCTTGCAAAACTACACATCCCAGTGTGGCAGGCAAGAGCATGGATTACTATATGCATCAGATGACTTTAATGCCGCAATCATGCCCTTTATGCAAACAGAAACATACTATTATTCACCTTCTGGATTAGCTGGGCACGCCGGGCTTCTGAACCCACAGTTTTGGTGGAGCAGAAATCACTCAACGCTGCAATGGCTTAAAGTGCCATTCCAATGTGCCTTTATCCTGCTGCCATTGGGCTCCCATTGTGCTTCTCACCCCCCGGGGTAGAAATACTGTAAATATAAATAAATAAATAAATATTTACTCGAGTCTAAGGTGCCATTGAATCAAATGCACACCTCCGTACACTCTTGCCAGTTACAGTTACTACCTGCTTAGGATTCCTTCTTTAGAAATCATTATATTGGTACACCAAAGCGTTCAGCAATGGAAAAAAAACCTTGGGTGCATCTATGCTGTAGAATGAGCCCACTTGTGACTGCCGTGGTTCAACGCTGTGGAGCCATGGGGGATGTAGTTTGACAAGGCCTTGAGCCTTCTCTGCCAAAGAGCGTAGATGCCTCATCAAACTACAAATCCCAAGATTACATAGCATTGATCGATAACAATTAAATTGCAGGTGACATCCCTCAAATAGAAGCTCCTTGTGCTCCTGAAGCAGCTCCCCTATTGCTTTGGTTCATCACTAAAACCACCCTATTTTGCAAATCTAATGTACACCCTCATTTTGGCAAGGTAATTTGGCTGGAAATCGCAACCTTCTTCAAGCCTCCACAAGTTATTTGTTATGTATATAATTCGGATTGCTGGCTGTGTTGTACATACATGTGTGCATTGGTTTGGAGTTTTTGACTCTTGTTGTGGGAGGGGCTACAGACCATGTGATCAGGTCTGGGCTTGTTCAGGGCTCAGACTCCATTTTAGATCACAGACTCCACTGGACTTTCAGGCTAGACCAGCGGTTCTCAACCAGAGGGGTGGATTGGCTGTTTAGGAGGGGTCGTGCCACCTCCTCCTTTGGCCCTCTGACGGGCTATGTGGTGTTGCCTCCATTGTTGGGCTTTTGCCACATGTGGCAGGTGCCATGAGCCAAGCGAGAGGCTTCCCACGAGGCCAGGTCAAGCGGTGGTTCCTCAGTCTCCTGGCTTATGCTGATTGCAGGGCCTGGCAGGTGGCATGGGCCAGGCAAGGGTTTTCCCGTGAGGCCAGGGCACATGGTGCTGCCTCTCTCGCATGGCTTTTGCTGCTTGCCAGGCGAAAGTCACAAGACAGAGACTCTATGAGACTCTCTGAACGGAGAGATGCTTTGGTCTTTGGACTGTTGATTATAAGAAAGATGCCCTGTGTTATCTGCACAGAGAAATGAGTTCAAATCCTACCTGTAACTGGACTGATAGGCAAAGTACCTGTAGGCTGAATACATGAAGTTTGTGAGTAAACTAACTATGTTACTTTTAAAGCAGTCTGCTTGTTTTTGTCTATTGAGAGAATGATTTAATGGCAAATATATTTTAGGGCAACTAAAAAAGAACACTTTTGAATCTCTGCTATGTGTGCGTGTGTGTGTTTTGTGCATTGGCTCATCTTTGTCGCTAACTGTTCAAAGACATACCTAGGTACTAGGCCTGTTTGATTAAAAAAAATGGTTCAAAACTCGTTTCGGATGTAGGGTGCGCTGGCGATTCGATTTTGAAATAATTTCTGAAATTTTCTGGAAAAAAGTTCAAAGTTTCTGAAATTTCGGAATTGCTTTGTTAATGGCAGACACATGCGCAGTAGGAAAGAAAACCAGCACTGGCACTGGGGAAACTTCAGGGGATTGTCCCTCCCTCCTTTTTAGACCAATTGTGATGAAACTTGCTACAGTGGTAGAACACAGGGATCACTGCTAGCTCACCAAATTTCATAACTTTTGACTTATCCATAGATTTTTGGCAAATTTTCAAAAATTTTATAAAAAGTTTTTATAGACTGACTCAGCTTAATAAATACAAGTTCTGACTTGGTTTTGCTACAGAGCTAGCGTGGCTCTGGGAGAGTGCGCCAGCTGCGCCCGCACCTTGAGAAGTCTGATCTGGCTACGGTCGTCCACGCTCTGGTCACATCCCAAATAGATTACTGCAACGCACTCTACTTTGAAGACAGTTCGGAAACTGCAATTAGTCCAGCAGGCGGCAGCCAGACTACTAACGGGAGCGACATACAGGGAGCATACCACCCCCCTGTTGTGTCAGCTCCACTGGCTGCCTGTCCAATTCCGAGCTCAATTCAAAGTGCTGGTTTTGACCTTTAAAGCTCTATGCGGTTCTGGCCCAGCTTACTTGTCCGAACGCATCAGCCGCTACGTCCCACCTCGTAATTTAAGATCATCTGGGGAGGCTCTTGCTCCCGCCTACTTCTCAGATGCTGTTGGTGGGGACGAGGGAGAGGGCCTTCTCGGTGGTGGCTCCCAGTCTGGGGAAAGTGCTTCCAAACAACATATGATCAACACCATCCCTCCTGGCCTTTAGGAAAAAAGTGAAATCATGGTTATGGGACCAGCCGTTTGCACATTAGCATGACACAGCACTTTAGATTGGATTGAAATGACAAATGGTGGACATGACCCAATGCTTCTATTTGGACGGAATACTGTTTTTAACTTATGTGAATGTGTATGCTGTATTGTAATGCTAATTGTATTTGAATGTATTTTAATGCTAACTGTATTTTAATTTTGATTGGTTTTGGTTTCCTATTATATGTATACTGTGTTTTTGGCATCGAATTGTTGCCATTGTGAGGCCGCTCTGAGTCCCCCCTCCCTCGGGGGTTGAGAAGAAGCGGGGTAGAAAATGGTGGAAATAAATAAATAATAAATATTATTTTTAAAATGGCGGCAATGGTTTCGAATTGGCAAATTTACTTCCGGGTTGCTTAAATCGCTTTGATACCGCATCAAAAGTGGATTTAATCCAAATCCATTCCGATTTATGAGCATTCTGCCCGAACCGACCCAGGCCTATGAGGTACATCAGATGAGCAGCCGAGACCTCTGGTTGCCTGGCTGCCTGAATGCCGTTTTCCCAAAAGGCTATGACTCCAACAGGTCATGCTTTTTACCAAGAGGTTATGACATCATTTTTCAAACGGTTATGACTTCTGACAAGGTCACGCCTTTCCAAAGATCATACCATCTCCAAAAGATTCTGGAGATTTCCATTTCCCCAAAAATGTGAGCGTTATATTCGAGTAAATACGGCATATCAATCAACCTTGTTTGATAGGGTCCTGAATTATCCCACTAGTTTCTCAAGACCCTCTCATTCCGGGTTGCCACGTCTAGGTCTGCTCCTCCATTCGAAACCCACCTGACGCACATGGAAGCAGTCGTCGTCGATGTCTGTTGCCAGGGCTTTCCATGCGCCGCTTTTTATGACACTTGCTGCTTTTTCCCTGCTGCTTGTAAACTCATTAGAAGTGTTTCCAGGGCCTGGGGCTGCTTCCAATTAAGGGGGAACTCCTTGCGTTTCAGGCTGCGGCGCTCTCCCCTCCCTTGCGCCCACCATGCTCAATGCCGAGGGGCTTCTTCTTAGAGGCAGGCCCCGTGCATGCGTGTGCCACCGCCAGCTTTCCCCCTTCCTGCTAATTAAACCTCAGATTGAGGAACATCAAAGGCAGCCAACGCTGCTTGGGGTGCCCCAAAAGGATCCGTCCACAGCTTTTTCCATAGTGTTCTTTTGCAGTGAGGGGGGGGGGAGGCGAAGGAATGGGGCCAGAAGAGCAGGGGGTACCTGTGGAAGACGAGCATTTTCCCCATCCGAAATCAAGTGAGAGTGAGAGAGACAGTAGGCAAAATAGTGGCTGAGGCCTTGTAGAGAATCCTAGAATTGGAAGGTGCCCCCTAAGCCAATTTGAGTCTCCTTATGAAGGCGAGCCCCGGAAAGAGCCCATCTGCATCCTAATTGGTTTGACCTGCAGCAGGGAGTTCCAACGTTCCTGCACATGTGGTCTGGCATCTCTAGCACCAAACACTGGGATTTGGCATCAAAAGACATCTAGCCATTTCTACCTTTCTGTTTTCTTGCCTCACTTAACCTGAAGCCATGGACTCTTTGTGCACGGAATTGCATGCGGACAGGCCAACAGGGGCAAGCCCAGAGTGTGTTGGAGACATAGTTTTCTAAGGACTTCCGTGTTTTTGGACTCTCCTCTGGCTATTAGCAAAAAGGTCTTTTCTCTTATAGTTTTCCCAAGGACACAGATGGACTTTCCCCAAAGCATATGGATTTGATGCTTTTCAAGATCATATGGACTTTCTTTCCACCCCTTGCATATGAAATAATTATGAGATATTGGTGATATTCCCCTGAAACCCTCCGATGTAATTCTCCTGCATGTTTTCCCCCCTCCCCATGTGTAAAATAATATGAGGAAGGCTACGTGACCCAGCTGTTGTTTTTCAAGATCAGGGTGACCACGTTCCTGGCTGCACCCTTTAATCCAATCATTGAAACAATTTGCATAACAATTTTTTCCACCTCAGACAGGCGAGGCGGCTGGCCCCCTACCTATCCTGGAATGACCTGGTCACGGTGATCCAAGCCACGGTCATCTCGAGACTGGACTACTGTAATGCACTCTACGTCGGCCTTCCTCTGTCGGTGACCCGGAAGCTCAGGCTGGTGCAGAACACTGCCGCCCGGCTCCTGTCTCGCACACCTGCAGGTTGCCACATAACACCTACCTTGCAGGATCTGCACTGGCTTCCCATCGAGCACCGGATCACCTTCAAAGTGTTGGTACTTACCTTTAAGGCCTTGCACGGCCTGAGGCCAGCATATCTGAGGGACCGTCTTTCCCTATATTGCCCGACGAGATCACTCCGGTCCGAAAACACTTACCTGTTAGCCATTCCATCGGCGAAGTCAGCTAAATTGACAGCAACACGTAGGAGGGCGTTCTCTGTGATTGCGCCCACGCTGTGGAACGCCCTCCCAGCTGAGACGCGCGCCATCCGAGATCTCCTGCCTTTCAGGAGGGCATGCAAGACCCATCTTTTCCAACAGGCCTTCGGCCTATAGGTCCGCAATGCACTGCCCTCCGATTTTGTACTATGTAATGCTCTTACCTCTATACCATTCTATCTCGGCACGTTAGGCTTCAACCTACTTGTGCTAAGTTGTGCTCATTTAATGTGTTTTTAACTGTTTAATGTATTGTTTTTACTTGCCTATGTGAGCCGCCCCGAGCCTCCTGGGAGTGGCGGCGCAGAAATCCAATAAATAAATAAATCAAATCAATAACAGAGAATTCTTTCTGGTTTGGATAGGTTTCCTTTCTTTCCCCTCTCCCCATTTTGAAAGACCCCTTTTCGTTTCATAAGCCTCAAACCCTCAGAGTTTAGTCTCGTTTTTGGCTTATAGAACCTATGGCATAACTATATTTCATATTTCATAACCAGCTGTCACTGTTGGCCTCGGAAACCAACACACAGCTACAGTTATTTCATTTATTTACCATCCAGAAGGCTGAAACTTCTCATGGATAGAATCTGCACATGGCCCTTTGTCAACAGGGTCGTTAAGGACAATTCCTGTTTTTCACCAAGAACAAAAGAACTCCTTTGGCTCGAAAGGTCAGGGGCTCGGATCTTCATTAACATATGGGCATGATCTAATCAAGAAAACTCCAGCTGCTCTTTGTTTTGAACACATTCCTGTCCCTCGCTTCCCATTCGCCAGGGCAAAAGCGGCGCTGTTTCACGATTGGTTCCCACTACAGCTGGCTTCCAAGGTTCCAACCAATCATCATGAAGCCTACAGCATGCAGGGGCGGGAAAGTTTGTATTTGACAAGTTCTGTAAAGTGTATAAAAATGGCATATGTTTCAATGTAACTTTATGACTGCTTTGCGACAAGGAATCTGGAGTGGCCATCCTCCTCAGCTGACAAGAATAAATGCTTCAGTGGCACCTTCTTCCGGACTTCTTTGGTGAGATCATTTGGGAAAGGGATTTTTATTTGCTTTTAAAACTTCACCAGAGGTTCTGCTGAAATCCTCGTTTTAGGGGTACTTCTGGGCCTCTGCCCCCTAAGGGCCAGGCTGTCCTAAATTGTTCGGTAACACTTATGGAGAGAAACAGCGGGATATAAAATGATGATGATTGTCGATGTTACAATCCCAGGGGATAGCAGGATGGAAGAGAAACAACTAGAAAAGCTGACACAATATGAGGACTTAAAGATTGAACTGCAAAGACTCTGTCACAAGCCAGTAAATGTGGTCCTAGTGGTGATCGGCACACTGGGTGCAGTAATCAAGACCTTGACCTGCACTTAAAAACAATCAGCACTGACAATATTGCCATTGGTCAGCTGAAAAAAGGCCACCCGACTGGGATCTGCACACATTCTTCGCAGATACATCCCATGGTCCTAGACACTTGGGAAGTGCCCAATGTGTGATCCAGTACAACCAGCAGAGAACATAAGAACATAAGAACATAAGAAGAGCCATGGTGAATCGGGCCTCAGCCCATCTAGTCCAGCATTCTGTGTCACACAGTGGCCCACTAGTTGTACACAGGGATCTCTAGCAGAAAGGAGGGCAAACCCCCCGGGGAAATCCTGCCTGCCTCCATCAACACAGAGGTGGCACTTGGATGTCCTTTTCAGTAACTACTGATTCCCTTGGTATCCATGAATCTGTCTAATCCTGCCTTGAAGCTGTCCAGGCTGACCGCTGTCACAACCTCCTCTGGAAGTGAGTTCCATAACCCAATGACCCTTTCTCTGGGTGAAGAAATATTTCCCTTTATTTGTCCTAACTTTCCTACCTTGGAGCTTCAGGGAGTGCCCCCTAGTCCTAGTGTTGTGTGACAGAGAAAATATTTTTTCTTTATTCACCTTTTCTATCCCAGCAAACAAGTGATCTTGTTTGCTGTGTACTCATCTTGTTGTGTTTCAAGTAATAATAACAATAATAACAATAATAAGCTATCCAGTCAAAACATTTTGTCCAGGCAGGAAGACCCAGTCCAAGCCTCCTGAGAGATTCCACTGGTCTCCCAGGCAGAAGCATATTATTTATTATTGACATTTATTCATTTACAGTATTCATATTCCGCCCGTCTCACCCCGCAGAGGACTCAGGGCGGATTACAATGTACACATACACGGCAAACATTCAATGCCATAGACACACAACACATATAGACAGACAGTCAGAGGCTATTTAACATTCCAACTTCTGGCCACCAGGGGAGCTGTCGCTTCACCGTCCATCTGCGACACTGATGAAGTACTTTTCCACATTCCCCGCATGCTTTTGCTGGAGATTTTTTTATGGCCTCGTAAATTTTGTTAAATTAGCCTCCCCACACATAGGTGGTACCTAAATTTTCTACTTGACAGATGCAATTGTCTTTCGGGTTGAGAACAAGCTACACAATTGGCCAGCAGCTCACTCTGACCCGGGCTAGCTTCAAACTCATGACCTTTTGGTCAGTAGTGATCTTTAATGCAGCTGACGCCCAGCCAGTTGCACCATTTCTGAACAGCACCAACTGCCCAGAGGCCCTCCCCATTTGAAGCCATGACTCCATCGTGTCCCAGTCTCCAGAGCAGCAGGAAACATACTTCCCTCTTCCTGAGTGGGACCTCCTTTCTGCTCATTCAGAAGAAGACCTACAAGCCACTCTCAACACCTTTGCAGGAGCATACGGGAAGCTCGGCCTCTCACTGGACATTGAGGAAACCAAAGGGCTCTGTCTACGCCTGGGAAACATGGACACCTACAGACGTCACACTCAACTCCTAGGAGGATTCCATCAGCATTGCCTCCAAAACATCCCGCAAATCTCTTGGGAAGACAGGCAGGCAGACCAATGTCCGCGTGCTGGAAGAAGAAGCAAAGACCACCAGCATTGAAGCCATGCTCCTCCATCATCAACTCTACTGGACTGAAGGCCTTGTTGTCCGAATACCCAAAGACCACCATCTTCTAAAGCAGTTCCTCTGCTGCCAACTCAAGAATGGAAAATGGAATTTTGGTGGACAGGGAAAGAGGTTGAAAGATGGGCTTAAACCCAACCTTTAAAACTGTGACAGAGACATTGAGAACTGGCCCTTGAGAGCTCTACTTGGAAGTCAGCTGTTACCAAGAGTGCTGTGGAATTCAAATTTGAAGAAGCACGAATGGAGGGCGAAAGAGAAAGACGTATAAAGAGGAAGGAGGCACATCAAGTCAACTCTGACGGGACTGCCTTCCACCTGGAAACCAACGTCTTCACTGTGGAGGAACATGATGGCCCAAAACGGGCATCTACAGTCACCTATGGACCCACTGCCAAGACCCTACCCTTGGAAGGCAATCCTACTCAGAAATGAGGGATCGCCAATGATGGGACCTCCTTTCCAATATCTGAACATGGCTATGATGTCCCTTCTCAGCTTCCTGCTCTCAAAGCCAAACTTACCCACCTCACCCTAAGGCTTGGCTTCCATAACTTTGGACGTTTTGGTGGCCCTTCTCTGGATCTTGTCCATCTTGTCCATCTCATTCTTGAATGGCTTTTGTCCAGAACTGGACACAGGGCTATAATCCCAGGTGAGGTGGTCTGGCCAAAGCAGAGAGGACGATGAATTCTCTCAAAGCAGACATTATTCTGAGGATGGAGGGCCACCCTGACTCCGTACCCAATAATTTCCATCAGTGCCTTGAGGCCGTTCCTGGATGGTTGCGTGCCAGCAGATTGAGGGTGAATCCAGCAAAGACGGAAATCCTATGGCTGCCCCCCCCCCCCGGGGGGGGGGAGATCCAGTTGCCTACCCTGGATGGCGAGGCACTACATCCGTCATCTTTGGTAAAGAACCTGAGGGTCCTTTTGGACCCGCTGCTGACAACGGAGGCCCAAATCTCCACTGTGAGCAGAACCGCATTCTTCCATCTGCATCAGGCTAGACCAGTGTTTCCCAACATTTTTTGAGCCACGGCACACTTTTAACATTTAAAAAAATCCGGGGGCACACCACCAACCAAAATGACACTCTAACACAGTAAAGAAAAGCTGGGGGATGGTGGCCTGCTGGGAGCAGCTGCTGGGAGTGCTGAAGCCGGGGGAGAGGGAGGAGCCATGCCATGTCATGCCCTGGCCCCTCCCCCCGGCTTCAGCTCTCCCACAGCTTTGCTAGCCTTGAGGGGGCAGTGCCAAGCCAACGGTGGCAGAGCCAGCACAATGCTGGCTTGGCACTGTCCCCTCAAGGCTGGAGAAGCTGTGGGAGAGCTGAAGCCAGGGGGAGGGGGCGGAGCCAGGCCGTGCCATGCCCCACCCCTCCCCCGGCTTCAGCTCTCCCACAGCTTCTGCAGTCTTGAGGGGGCAGTGCAAGCGAGGGGTGGGAGTCATGGCCCCCGTCCCCGGCGCCACTCTCCGCCATGACTCCCACCCCTCGCTCACTGAAGCTGCGCAGAGGAGGAGGAGCATGAGCGGTGGACGGGCTTCAGTGGGCGGGGCTCCTCCACGCGGCTTTAGTGAGCGAGGGGCGAGAGTCATGGCGGGATTCATGGTGGATTGGAGGCTGGCTGGGGAAATGGCCGAAGGAGGCGGCGCCCCGGCCCCTTCTTCTTTTTCTTTGCCGCTGCCCGGCCCTTCCTCCCCCAAACAGCAGGGGTTCGGCAGGAGGAGGGGGGAAGGAAGGGGGGCAGAGAGCTTTTCTCGCGGCACAGCAGGAGGTCCGTCACGGCACACTACTGTGCCATGTCACAACGGTTGGGAAACACTGGGCTAGACGACTGGCTCCCTACCTATCTTGGAACGACCTGGCTACGGTGATCCAGGCTACGGTCATCTCAAGATTAGATTACTGTAACGCCTTTTACATAGGTCGTCCTTTGACAGTGACCCGGAAACTTAAGCTAGTGCAGAATGCTGCTGCTCGGCTATTCACTGGAGAGCCAGCGGGCTGACATATAACTCCAGTTCTCCAGCAACTCCACTGGCTGCCGATCGAATACCGGATCACTTTCAAGGTGTTAGTACTTACTTTTAAGGCCATGCATGGTCTGGGGCCAGTGTACCTGAAGGATCGCCTCGTCCCATATAAACCCCAGAGATCACTGCGTTCAGTAGATCAAGATCTGTTAGAGATTCCCAGCTGCAAGGCTTTTCGTCTGACGGTGACGAGACGCAGGGCTCCATCACTATGGAATGCTCTTCCTTCAGAAACCCGGGCTCTGTCGGATCTGGTATCTTTCCGCAGGGCTTGCAAAACCCATTTGTTCCAACAAGCCTTCAAGTTAGTTTAAATGATATTTTAATGCTGTTTTAAATTTGTCTGTATTGGTCATGTAAACCGCCCCAAGCCTTTGGGAGTGGCGGTATAAAAGCCGAATAAATACATAAATAAATAATGTTGAGACGGCCTAGAATGGCACTGGCTTTTTGAACCACCACATCACCCTGTTGGCTCATGTTGAGCTTTTGATCGACGTGGTTGAGATCCACTTCATCACAGATTGGTTTTAGGCCTCTTAAAATGGGACAATAGCTGTATTAACTGCCATAGTGAAATACCCTAGAACCTGGGGCCCAAAATTATAGTTTGGTGAGGCTGAAGACCTTCTAGAACAGATACAGGCCCTCCAGGTGCTTTGGAGTTCAACACTCACAATTGGCTGTTAGGAATTGTGGGAACTGAAGTCCAAAATTCCTGGAGAGCCAAAGTTTGCCCATGTCTGATCTAAAGCCACAGGTCCCAGGATTCCACAGCAGTTCAATGTGCCCTAGAAGTCTCTCGGTCCTCCAATGCAAGTTAAGTTTGGAGTTTTGCTTGGAGAGGTCGAGTTTCCTAGAGAGAAACACCACTAGAACTATGTATAGGCAGCACTTCAGAGTGTTTCTATTGGAAGTCTCGCCAGAGGACCCAGAGACTTTGGTCGGTCAAGAGGGACGTCTGTAGAGTCAGAATGGAGCCTATGCTTTTTTGTAGCAATGGCTGTGCATGCTGTCCACGTGCCTGCTCATTTGTGCCAACACCATTAATTCCACGGGGCTTTCTTAGGCGAGGGAGGCTCCGTGGGGGTTTTGCGAGGAGGGCCTTCCTTCCCCTGAAACAGAGGCTCCTGGATCTGGGCACTTTGGCCGTCCCTTTTTCTGAAGCCACGCAAAGGGTTTGCGAGCGCCCCGATTGCAGTAGAGGGAGCTCTTCCATTGCAGATACAGAACGGGACCTGCATCACAGCCAAGGCCTTAGAAGTGTTTGGCCTCCCCCCCCCCCCCCCCAAACCGTGAATCCCTGGTTTGTCAGCTAATCCTGTCAAGTGTCTCCTTCTCTGTCAAATCTACTTCTTGGATCTGTCAGAGCCAAACCCTGTTTCAGGCCCAAGCCCTGTCTCCCCGAGGCAACACTGATGCCATGGCACTCTTTCCCCCGCAGTCGTGATTCACTGCACTCACTGAGCTGCCATTGGCTCTCCTTGGGTAGATCTGGGACTTCTTTTGGGGTTAGAGTTCAAGGAATCTGACCAGGAAGAATATGCCAAGGAAGGATCATTTTCTAATGCCATTTATTTATTTATTTATTCGAACTTGTTTGCTGCCACTCACAGCCATCTTGGGGCGGCTCACATACCAATAATCTCTCTCTCTCTCTCTCTCGGCATTACTTCGCGAACGAAGAATCAGGAAGGACTCATCCCACACTTTTTACAAACGCGCTGATGACTAAAAAGGCCAATCTGAGATAGGCAAGTTCAGTTGCAGAAAGCACAGCAGAAAGTCTCCTTGGGTGATGTTGTTTCCAAGTTGCGGTTCTTTCTGCGTTGTCATTTCTCTTCGAGACTCATTCGGCGAATCTTCTCGAAAGAGGCCGCAGTATTGTGGATAGTGCGTCTCCATGCCTCCCGATGTGAGGCCAGGGTGGACCATTGTTGGTTATCAATCTGGCCAAGCCTGAGATGTTGTTTTAGGGAGTCCTTATATCTCTTTTTGGGGGCACCTCTCTTGCGCTGACCCGTAGCGAGTTCACCATAGAGTAATATCTTTGGGAGGCAGTGGTCCTCCATCCTAGAGACCTCGTGCCCTGCCCAGCGCAGCTGTGTTCTCAATAGCATGGCCTCAATGCTGGTGATCCCTGCTTGCTCAAGGACAGCAACATTAGTCACATAGTTGGTCCAGTCCAGTGCTATTGTGTGTTTTGTTTGCTAGCGGGGGTTGTGTGTGTGTCATTTTTGTGCATGCGCTGTAATGTCTTTTTGCTTTTTTGGATTTTAAGTCCCTTATGCTGTGTTTTTCAGTGTTTTATGAGTGATGGTCACGTCGGCGCTGCGCTGCGAGAAGCTGGGGGAGCCAACTGGAAATGGAGCGGCCAAGCATGGCGGTTGGCCTTGAGGACGCCCTCCTTCCCCATGTGCCTGGGCACGAAGAAGGAGCAGGACCTGGAAGCAAGTCCCGCCCTTGGAGGACCTTGCCCCTAATGAGGACCACGCACCTGGATCCAGAAGAGGAATGGGACCCGGAAGCTGCCACCCACCGGAAGTCCCGCCCTTGGAGGACCTGGCTCCCAACGTGGACCCGCCCCGGATACAACAAGCCCCTTGGAAGAGGAGGCGGTGGCGCTGGAGGTGGAAGAACAGGACAGAGCCTGCAGCTGGAGTGGCTCCCTCTCGAGGGGGTCAAGCCCCCAGAGCTGGGCCTCCCACCGTCCCGCTGGAGAAGAGACGACCCTCACCGAAGGTGGTAGGGCCTCAGAAGTCCTTTCAATCCAGGACTTTTTGGAGCTCTCGTTATAGACAGCCAGAACTTCGACCGGTAAATCCGGCCACTGTGAGGGCCGGTGCAGCCGATCCAGACACTCTACGGATGTGCAGGACCATCCAACACAGACGCCCGCTTGGGAGTCTGCGGGTGCCGTCCCCTGTTCGTACCTGGGTACCGGCGATCCTCCTGGGGTCTCCCCGCCTGCCACCCTTCGATGGCAGGGTGGCACCTTAGCTGGCCATCGTCGTTGGACTCTTTCCCCTTCCCCTACCCGCTTTCCCCATTTTGTTCCTCAATTTGTTGTAAACCGCTCCGAGCCTTCGGGGAGTGGCGGTATACAAGTTTGAAGTATAAATAAATAAATAAATTGGCCTGAGAAGTGTCTTGTGTCCAAATTTCATGTCAATTCGCCCAGTGGTTTTTGAGTTATGTTAATCCCACAAATGAACACGACATATTTATTTATATAGATAGAGAGGGCGGGGGGGAGGGAGAGTATACAGAAAAGTAGAGCCATTTATTTATTTATTTATTTGCAGTATTTATATTCCGCCCTTCTCGCCCCGACTCAGGGTGGATCACAATACACACATACAATTCCCTCAGTGGAGACCATGGTGTTGCCGTGTGTCTTTGGACAGCTCTGTTGTTGCCACAGGTAACTTCTGGAGACAGAGACAGATGAGTCTCCCGGCCCAGCAGATGTGCGGAAGGCCGAGGGGACGGGGCTCCTCCGCAAGGCCGATAATCCCTCCCTGCCATAACTCCCTCTTCTTGCCGGAGCCCACCTACAGACTTCTGCAAATGCAACCCAGCTTCCAAGCCTTCGCCTCCTCCTTTGGCTGCTTTTCCAGGACAGCCGTGTCTCCTGGAAGCCGCTGTTGTTTCACGCTTCTTTCTCCGGGGCCAGTTTTTCTGCCTGGCCTTTGGACGGCCTCAGGCGCTCGGCGTTGATGCATCGTCCTTTTGATTGCACCCTCTACCACGCCTAGAGCCTTGCAATAGAATAACAACAACAATAACGCTGTGTAACAACATTTGAAACATTTCTGTTCCTGCTTTGAAAGAGTTATTTCCTGTTTGACTGTCCTGTCCTTACTTTGAAAGTCACTGTTCTACTCCAGAAACTTTGTTTTTGTGCCACAGACTTTGTTGACTGGCTTGAGACTCGAGGATGAGATATTCATTGGAAAACGATTGCAAAATGTGCCAGAGCAGGGTGTCCGGCAAAGACCAAGGTTTTGCAGTTTAATAAACCTTTTCCATGCGTTGTCGAATACTTTCATGGGTTGTTGTAGGTTTTTGGCCCTATTCTAAACCAGTGTTTTTCAACCTTTTTTGAGCCGCGGTACATTTTTTACATTGACCAAATCCTGGGGCACACCACCAACCAAAATGACACAAAATGGCACTCTAACACAGTAATACATATAGTTAATATGTTTTTAAATGTATTTATACACTCAGTGAGAAACCTGGGCCTGTTTTGATGAACACAACATAGATATCCTGGCAGGAATGGCAGAAAGGCACACACGAAGGTCTTGCTCAATAGCTGTCAGTCTCTCTCTGTGTTCTTATGCATCAAGAAGGAAGGAAGGAAGGAAGGGAAGAGAGAAGGAAGAATGGAACCAAAGAGCAAAGAAAGGGAGGAAAGAAACAGGTAGAGAAGGAAGAAAGAAAAAGGGAAAGAAGAAGGAAAAGAAAAAGAGGGAAGGAAGGGAAGAGGGAGGGAGGGAAGGCTGGCCACAGCAACGCATGGCGGGTATAGCTAATAAATTTATACAGCACATATATATATATATATATATATATATATATATATATATATATATGAGAATGGTGGGAGTTGCGGGCAAAACACCTGGAGAGAGGGCCAAAGTTGGCCCACACCTGCCTTAAGTGAGCAAACCCTGTTAGTTTTCGGCCCCTGCTTAAAGGTGCCCCAACCCTGTGTCCTGAACGCCCCTTGACCCGCCTTGGCTGAGTGCGAGGGAATCACAGGAGTGGTAGTTTGACACCATCCTGAGCCTTCCCAAACGACAAATCCCGGGATTCCCCAGCCTTGAGCCCTGGAAGACCAAGGGGTGCCTCACTGCATGAATGCTACGGTGTAGATCCGCCCCCAGGCAGCCTGGGGACCCGGGGAAGTCCCATCCCAGGATTTTCTCTCTCTCCGCGCGGCTCTTTCTGCCTGACACAGTCCCCGAGGCCGAGGAAGGAGCGGAGGGGAGGAGGAAGCACAAAAAGGCAAGTGGTGAGTCCAGCCGCACAAGGCTTCCCAAAAGGAGGCTGTGTTTATGGGACTCAGGCAAGGGATCAAGCCCAGGCTAGGGCTTCCCGGTAGCTCAGGAAGGCTCTCTCTCTCTCTCCTATCTCCACTTTCCCACGGCACAACTGATGATCGCTCATGGCACACTGGTTGGCAAACACTGTTCCAGGAGCATTCTCTCCTGATGTTTCACTTGCATCTATGGCAAGCATCCTCAGAAGTGTCAAGTCTCACAGGCGAAACACCATGAAAGAATGTTTTTAGAACATGTCCAGACAGTCCAAAAAACTTACAACAACCAACTTTCCCATGTTTCATAATAATAGTATTAGCTTCTGTTAGGAACCTTCGGTCGTGCAGTTGGTTAAACAGCTGAGGTGCTGAACTTGCTGATCGAAAGGTCGCACATTCGAATCCGGGGAGTGGGGTGAGCTCCCACTGTTAGCCCCACCGAGCAGTTTGAAAACATGCAAATGTGAGATCAATACAAGATCTCCGAAGACAGAGATCTTGTGGCTGGGCCGCGGGGGGGGGGGGGTAGAGACCCAGTTGCCGACATTTGATGGCGTGGCACTTCGCCTGCAGCCTCTAGTTAAGAGCTTAGGGGTCCGGCTGGACGCCCAGCTGTCTATGGAGGTGCAGATCGCCTGTGCCTGCAAGACAGCGTTTTACCATCTGCGACAGGCAAAACGTCTGGCTCCTTACCTCTCTCGCTGCGACCTGGCCACGGTGATCCAAGCCACGGTCATCTCGAGGCTCGATTACTGTAATGCGCTGTACATTGGCCTACCCTTGTCGGCGATCCGGAAACTTAAGTTGGTGCAGAACGCAGCAGCACGTCTGCTCTCGGGAGCCCCAAGATCTGCTCATGTAACCCCACTCCTGCACGACCTGCATTGGCTTCCTATTGAATTCCGGCTCTCCTTCAAGGTGTTAGTCTTAACTTTCAAGGCCTAATATGGTTTGGGGCCAGTGTACCTGAAGGAGCGGCTTACCCCATACGTGCCCAGAAGATCACTGCGTTCAGAGAGGCTTAATTTACTGGAGGTGCCTAGTATCAAGACCTACAGGCTATCGAGTACGCGGCAGAGGGCATTCACAGTGGCCGCGCCAAGCCTCTGGAACTTGCTGCCTGAGGAGATGCAAGCTCTATGGGGCTTGATGGCATTTCGCAAGTCCGTAAAAACTTGGCTGTTTAGGCAGGCATTTGGCTCCGACTGATGCCTGCTACAACCTGCCATCCTGCCGCGTTTGGCCGCCTGCATTATTGTCGTCTACTGGGGTTTTATTGTTGGGAGCTGGGTTAATTGGTTTTATATGTTGTTTTTATGTGTTTTATCTGGTTTTATGCTGTAAACTGCTCTGGGCTCCAGAGAGAGCAGTCTACTAAATTGAATAAATAAATAAATAAATAAATACCTTCCAGTGGGAAGGTTACGGCGCTCCACGCAGTCATGCCAGTGGCCACATGACCTTGGAGGTGTCTACGGACAACGCTGGCTCTTCAGCTTAGAAATGGAGATGAGCACCGGAGTCCCAGAGTTGGACAAGTCTGGACTTAATGCCAAGGGGAAACCTTTACCTAGCTTGTATTATTATTAATTATTATTATTCTATTCTTAGCTTCACTTGACCAAGACTTTGGGGATCAGGCTACTGCACCCAGAGCAGCAAATAGCCTTGCAGATGGAACCAGAAGCCCCTTTTGCAAAGCTTCTCTCAGTTGGACAGCTGCTTAGCCTCATGCCGACGGCCGAGCCCTCCTCACACCTGTGGAGTCCAGATGCGGGCCTCGAAAGAGAGTCCCCAGTGGTGCACACAGAAGGCGTTGAGGGTTTCCAGCTTGTAGCAGGAACAAGCTCCCTCCCTGAAAAGGCTTGTTGGGGAGGGATCGGTAATCTCTCAAGGCCTTGATGCAGAAAACATGGCTCTCCCTCCAGCCCCTTCCCTGACAGTTTGGCGCCAGGAAGAGAGAGAGAGAGAGAGAGAGAGAGAGAGAGAGAGAGAGAGAGGACGAAAACCCCTTGGATTTGCAAAAGAAGATGGGCTCAATGGCGCCCCAGGGGTTTGCCTGAGCAGTATGCCATAAGGCCGGAGGGTGGGATTCAGTTTAGTGTATTTCAGAGTCCATGTGGTGTAGAGGAAGGAGCATTGGATGACCGGTGCGTCGACACCAGGCATGGGCAAACTTCAGCTTTCCCTCCAAGGGGTTTGGACTTCAACTTCTGCAATTCCTATCGGCTGGTAGTCTTTTAGGAATTGTGGGAGTTGGGAGTCCAAAGTTTGCCCTGGCCTGATCTACACTGTACAATTAATGCAGTTTGAAAGCACTTTCAATGGTATGGAATCTTGGGAGTTCTCGTTTGGCGAGGCAGCAGCATTTTTTGGCAGAGAAGGCTCAAGACCTACTGGAGGTCCTATCTTGAATAGAGTTGGTTGGACTAGATGGCCTCTGGAGTCCCCTTCCCATGATTCAATGACATGCAGAAATGCATGGAGCATTGCAATTGTTCAAATTTCACATTGGTTTACAAGTTTGGTGGAATCATAGGATCCTAAAGTTGGATGAGACTCCAAGGAGCATTCATTCTAAACCCTTTCTGCCAGGCAGGAACGTACAGTCAATAATAATAATAATAATAATAATAATAATTTTATTTCGTACCTGCATACAGATAGCCATTCAGCCATCAACATTTGTTGATGTGAAACAGTTGTTTCTGCAATTGCTGTAGCTGGAAATCTTGTGTTGAGCAGAATGAGGTTGGATTTGATGGCCTCTGGGAGTGCCCTTCCAACTCTACAATTCTATGACATGCAGACGTGCATTGAGTAGTTTCCATCTGGATAGAGATGGGAAAGACCTAAAAGGGCCATCCAGTCAAAACCCCTTCTGCCACCATCCAAGCCCTCCTGGCAGATGTCCCTCCACCCTCTGCTTAAAACCTCCAGTGAAGGAAGGAGACTCCACCAGGCTCCAAGGAAACAGCATATTCCACTGTCAAACAGCTCACATCACACACACACAAAGGTATTCTTAATATTCAAGTTGAATTTTCCCCCCTTCCGTTTGAATCGATGGCTCCCATGTCTCCTGGTCGTTGGGGCAGCAGAAAACGACCTTGGGACCTCCTTTCAAATGTTTAAAGGTGACTCTCATGATGTCCCCGTCACTCAACTTTCTCTTCTCCAAGCGAAACATTCCCACCTCCCTAAGCCTCTCCTCATGGGGCTTAATTTCCAAACTTGTGGCAATTTTGGCCATTATTACCTGAACCCCTTCCATCTTGTCCATCTGCAGTACTGGACTCAGGCTTATGATTCCAAAATAAAGCGAAATAGAGTGGGACTAGAACTTCCCTCCATCTATGCACTATATACCCCTTGATGCAGCCTAGAATCGCATTGGCCCCTTTAGATGCTGCATCACACTGTTGACTCATCCTCAACTCGTGGCCCACTAAGAACACTGCATCCCTTTCACAGCAGAAGAGAGCCAGACGATCCCTTCCCTCAAGCTAGACGTTAGACTCCTCCTGATGCGGCCTAGAATCACATTGACTTTTTAAACTGGTGCTGTCCTGGCCCATTCGGTTTCGCTTGAATTCCCTGGGCACGGATCCTTTTATCCGCAGTCCTGGCTATCCATGACACTTGGAGCATCCTCTCCACTCCCAGAGTCTGGCGTTCAGCTTGTCTTCTATCATGTTGGCTCATGTTCAGCTTGTGTTCTATCAAGGTCCCTTTCCCATGGACTGTTCCCGAGCCAGGTGACACCCATCTGAGGCCGGTGCCTTCCATTTTTGTTGCCAGAGTGCCGTACCTTACATTTCTCCTGGTTGAAATTCCTTTGGTTAGTTTTGGCCAATCAGGTCTCTCACTTGTGAAGGTCCTTCGGCATCCAAAGGACATTCACATCCCACCCAATTGGGTGTAATTTGCAAAGTAATCCGCCTTGCCTTCATCCTTTCAAACTAGGGCTGCCCAGGAAGTTGATCGCGATCGACCAGTCGATCCCGGGACCGAAGGAGGTCGATCCCAGCCGGATGGGGCTCTTCTCAGAGGGGGTGGAGCCACGCCGTGGCAAGCCTCGCCCCCTCCCCCAGCTTGGGCACTCCCAGCAGGCTCTCCAGGCTTGAGGATGGCAATGCCAAGCCAGTGGTGGCATAGCTAGCACAAGGCCGGCTTGGCATTGCCATCCTCAGGCCCGGAGAAGCTGCTGGTAGACCGGAAGCCAGAGGGAGCGGAGCCAGGCCACGCCAAGCCTCGCCCCCTCCCCTGGCTTGGGCACTCCCAGCAGCTTCTCCAGGCTTGAGGATGGCAATGCCAAGCCAGTGGTGGCATAGCTAGCACAAGGCTGGCTTGGCATTGCCATCCTCAGGTCTGAAAAAAAGCTGTTGGGAGCACCAAAGCCAGCGAGGAGGAGGCGGGGCTTGGTATGGCCTGGCTCCACCCCTCTGGCTTCCACTCTACCATCAGCTTCCAGGCGTGAGGATGGCAATGCCAAGCCAGCCTTGTGCGAGCTATGCCACCACGGGCTTGGCATTGCCATCCTCAAGCCTGGAGAAGCTGCTGGTAGAGCGGAAGCCAGAGGGGGGAGCCAGGCCAGCCAAGCCCCACCCTCCCCTTTGGCTTTGGAGCTCCCAACAGCTTCTCCAGACCTGAGGATGGCAATGCCAAGCCAGCCTTGTGCTAGCCATGCCACCACTGGCTTGGCATTGCCAACCTCAAGCCTGGAGAAGCTGGTAGAGCGGAAGCCAGAGGGAGTGGAGCCAGGCCACGCCAAGCCTCGCCCTGGCTTGGGCACTCCCAGCAGCTTCTCCAGGCTTGAGGATGGCAATGCCAAGCCAGTGGTGGCATAGCTAGCACAAGGAGGCATTGCCATCCTCAGGCCTGGAAGCTGCTGGAGCTCCAAAGCCAGAGGGGAGAGGTGGGGCTTGGTGCAGGCTCTCTCCGCTCCCCTCTGGCTTCCACTCTACCAGCAGCTTCTCAGGCTTGAGGATGGCAATGCCAAGCCAGTGGTGGCATAGCTAGCACAAGGCTGGCTTGGCATTGCCATCCTCAGGCCTGGAGAAGCTGCCGGGAGCTCCAAAGCCAGAGGGGAGGGGTGGGGCTTGGTGCGGGCTCATGCCAAGCCAGTGGTGGCATAGCTAGCACAAGACTGGCTTGGCATTGCCATCCTCAGGTCTGGAGAAGCTGCTGGGAGCTCCAAAGCCAGAGGGGAGGGGTGGGGCTTGGCGCGGGCTCTCTCCGCCCCCCTCTGGCTTCCGCTCTACCAGCAGCTTCTCCAGGTTTGAGGATGGCAATGCCAAGCCAGTGGTGGCATAGCTAGCACAAGACTGGCTTGGCATTGCCATCCTCAGGTCTGGAGAAGCTGCTGGTTGAGCGGAGCCAGAGGGTGGAGCCAGGCTGTGCCAAGCCCCACCCCCGCCCCTCCCCTCTCCAGCCTTGAGGAGGTAGGGTGATCTTTCTGACTTGGTTTTAGCTCGCATGCTGAAAAAGTGTGGGCACCCCTGTTCCAAACCATGCCCTGGGTTCAGCCTAGGGTCCCCTTATATCAGAAAGGCCTTGAATGGCATGAAGGAGTTTGCATTGAGCATTCGGATTGTTCGTACTGCATTTGTTGCACGTCCAGTTGTCCAAAAGTTGCAATATTTGTTGGTGTGCAATAGGCCTAAATGCAAAGCCTCCTTGATCCCAGCCTTGTATCTTTGGAGGTCTTTTGCCATCACTTCCAGCCTTCTCCTGAACGCTCCTTTTTCCTTGCTGGAGCTCCGTTTATTTCCCAAAGAGAGAGATGAATCACAGCCTCTTCCTTGGATGCCCGTCAGGGGTCTTCTCGCCCTTGAACCCGAAGGCGAAAAAGGAGCCAGAAAGCAAAGGGGAGTCGACTGTGGGGCTTCCCCACTTTGGGACCCCATCAATCTGCCAGACAATTTATTTGATCTTTGAACTCGGGGATCCCTTGGAAATTAGTGCCGAAGCCTGCAAATGCCATCAAGAAAAGAGAACCAACTCAAACCCACTCTCAGAAGACCGAGGTCTGGTCCCGCAGCAGAGGAAATTTATAGCGCTTGGTGGAAAATCACTAAGGTTTAGAAGGCAGAGGACAAGCACAGGAGGGAAGGGAAAGTTTGGGTAGAAAGTAAAGAGGCGAAGGTGGTGGTCATGAATGGAAAGAACGTCCCGGCCATGAATATGCATCCGTTCCAGCACATGGAGCTGTGGTTGTTGTGATCGTCCTCACCATCACCACCACCATCAACTAAACCTAAAACAATAAACACTAAAGCAAAAGTAAACACGTACTCTGCCTCAAGTGGAAAGAAAAGGCTGGTAACAAATATTAATAACAATGGGATGTTGTGTGGTTTCCGGGCTGTATGGCCATGTTGTAGCAGCACTTTCTCCTGAGGTTTTGTGTTGTGGTACAGAGATGGCCGTGGCTGAGTCCAGGAGTTTAAAAGATAACAAAAGTTTATTTACACATCAAATGGGTGTTGGAATAACAAAAAATAGCCTATCTTTGGCCAATAATCCCAGGAAACTCCAAAACCAAAAATGCTGAGAAGAAAAGAACTCAAAAACAAACAGCAGACGTCCTTCTGCGGCGTTCAGTCAAAGGGATGTCCATAAGGCGTAGTCAAACAGCAATCCAGGGATCATAGGACAGGAGACAAACACACAGGAAAAGGAGGAGATGTTCCAGAGTCGACAGGAGCTAAGTATACAGAAAACAGATAATTCACAGCCCCCCATAAAACACAGCATCTTCCTCCCTCCATGCAATACTATACCAAACACTCTGTAGCAGGAAACTCACAGCAGTCACAGTGAAGGTCAAGAGGTACATGGCAGCAGCTAAACACAAAAAGCAGACATGAATCCCAACCCCCCCCCACCTTTCCCAATATCAGCTAGAGCTGCCATAGCAGCTCTCCCAAGGAACAAAGTGGATAAAGAACCCAATAACTCACGAGTAATCTGGAAACCAGGAACCAAGACACAGGAACACAGGATACATGAACCAGAATAACAACTCCTTGACCACCATGAGGGTCAAGCCAAATACTCACTTCTTATATAGCACTATCAATCAGATTCATCAGAGAACCCGCCCTGCTCCAAAGCAGCAGCATTCCCATTCCCTGCAGCTGTTGTACCATGTCCAGATCTCCAACCCAGCCACAGCTCTTCTTGGCTTAAACTAAGGGCCCCACTCAGTTTCTGAATGAGAAGATGGCCAGTCCTGATCCGTCTGGAACCCCAGAAATGTACTGTCTCCCGAGTCCGCATTGCATACATCTCTCACTTCCTGCAGCAATGCTGAATCTAGGTCTGTATCACTTTCTTCTGACTGTAATTCTGCATTCCCTGGAAACCCTTCAAATGGATCAGACTCAGAAGGATCCCTAAGTAGATGCTGAATCTTTCTCCTCTGTTCTCTGTCTGAGTCAAGGCTTGCGGCACTAGCCACTCTCTTTACCCCAGCTGTAGGAGCCTGATCATCCTGAGCCGCGCCCCAAACTGAGCTACTGCTTGATGTTACTGCCTCAGCACCTTCCCCCATGCTACTACCTGTAGTAACTGGAGGCTCATTTACAACATTTTGCCTGCATCTGTGGCTCAGGTATAAATAAAGTTAATAACAAGAACAACAACAGACAAGATAGATTTTGTAGGTTTGTTCTTAAGTTGGATTTGTATGTAAGTCAGATCAGGCACTTTTTAAAGTGTAGCTCCGGATAATAGCTTTGGATAGAAATAGGGAAGGGTCAATGTGATGATTCTCTACCTGGGAAGCTTGTTAAAGCCTAGAAAAGTAGGCCCGGGAAATTGGCAGCCATTTTAGATAGTTGCCTGGGGGCATCCATCTTGGATCTCATTTCCAAAAGGGGGCATGCCTAAGAGTAAGCCTGGAGGGACATGAGGGGAGTTAGGATTGGCTGGTAGAGAAGGGGCGGAGCCTAACTTAGAAAAAGGAAAAAATGCCTTGAAAGGGGGCATTTCGAAAAACCCTGTCAGAGAGAGTCTTGTCAGTTCAGTCAAGAAGTTCTTTGGAGGGAGTGTAAGAGAGTAGTTATGGGAGTTAGTGTTAGAGAGAAGTAGCCTGAAAATTGTTCAGGTAGCTAGCAGAGTTAGCTAGTGTGGAAGATTCTACAGCTCTTAGGGAGATAGTTGGTAGAGGAGTGGAGATAGACCCAGGGAAGGACTATTTGCAGTGGAGTTAAGATTTGCTAGGCAAAGAGGAAATCCTGTCAGTAAATTCTTGGAGGGAGCAAGGAGTGGTATTTTGTAACAAACCTTTGAACTGCTTAAAGCAGGGGTGCCCACACTTTTTCAGTACGCGAGCTACTTATAATAAAACCAAGTCAGAAAGATCTACCTACCTCCTCAAGGCTGGGGAGGGGGAGGGGCGGGGACGGGGCTTGGCGCGCCTGGCTCCCGCCCCTCTGAAGCTGCTGGTAGAGGCGGAAGCCAGAGGGGTGGAGACAGGCCTGGCCAAGCCCCGTCCCCGCCCCCTCCCCTTATGGCTTTGGAGCTTCCAGCAGCTTCTCCAGGCTTGAGGATGGCAATCCAAATAATATGATGCAAGCTTACAGTGTACCAACACTAATGTAAAACAATATGTGATCCTATCTGATGTCAATAAATCCTCCAATGGGATTAGCTTATCATTCAAGATGTGTGCTATATGGCAGGTTGACTATTGTAACTATTCAAATAAACACTTCATAAAGGTACATTTATATCATCATTACTTTTATGCAACCATTCTTTGATTCATATTTACATTCATTCAAATTCATGTAGTATAGGACTCAATTATGTCCTTTAGGTTACAGCGTAAGTTGTACTTTCATTATTGGCATTTCTTCATTTCAAATAAAGTGTACAGTTATACATTAATTATTTTCATTGCTCATCAAATTAAATCATATAAAGCAGTTCTTACACTTTAATCCTATTAAATCATATACTGCTTTACACCCTCAGTTTGAGTCAGGGGGGAATGCCATTTCTTTTCTGATTGCGCTGCAGGGCCTTTCTATTCCTTTTGCCCAGCGAGGGGGCTCTGCTAAACAGTAGGGTGGATTCCCGTATCTAGGCGTATAGCGCGTCCCTAGTCAGTCTTCCTGGCTAAAGTCCCATCCATATAGTGCTCTGAAACTCTGGCACAAATTTAAGGGGCTGTATGCTCCCGCGCGTCGGGGGGGGGGCGTTTGTGGATCTCCCGTTTAGGGTACGTTACCTACAATTGTATTCAAAGGGTCTTCAGTCCCGGCTCGTGCTGGGGTGTATCTTTCGCGGGTTGGGATTCTTTCTCCTCCCGTTCTTCGGCGTTGTCGACCTGGCTGCGTTGAGGCGAAGGTGAGGTGTTCGCTTAAAGGCGTATGCCTTATTTTCCGTCTGCGATTGCAGCAAGCGGCTCTTTCCCTGTGCGGGGTCGCGTCTGGCTGTTTGCTGGATAATAAGTGATTCCCCCGTTGCGGGGGGATCCGTGCTCTACGGCAAAACTCCAATGGGCACCCCTTCGCGGCCCGTTCGCCGTCTCTGGCGTCGCTTCTTCAGGGCTATGTTTTAGAGGTCACAGACTCTAGCAGCGGTGCGTACCGACTATTCCTCTTTTTATTTCTCCTTCTTTTGGCTCTGTATGGGATACATAAAGAACTGTAAGCAAGTCCCATGGCACTGGTGGTGATAGATACTCCCCTGATCGTTTGTTACATACCAGGACCCAACGCGCCAGTATGCACGAACCATCCGCGACATAATACACCATGCCGAAACAATGGGATACATCAATTCGTCACTAGCTAAATACTTGTACAACTCAAACCCTAGGGCGCCATTGTTTTACCATCTACCGAAGATTCATAAATCGAGAAGACCTCCTCCAGGTAGACCCATAATATCGGCAAATAACAGTCTACTGGAGCCATTGTCCAAATACCTGGATTCAATACTGCATCCGTTTGTAGAAAAGGCTAATTCATACATAAAAGATACAACGGACTTCATAAATCACATAGAAAACCTCAAAATCCAGGACGGGGACATTATAGCAACTGCAGATGTGGAAGCCTTATATAGGCATATACCAACAGAAGAAACTAGACACATTGTCACCAATTTACTAGAAAGCAGACCGATACCCAGAAATCCTCCCACGTCATTTTCGTCGAATTATATGATTGTATCACAGACTATAATTTCTTCAGTTTTGAAAACAATTATTTTTTGCAATGTGGCGGAGTGTCAATGGGCGCGGCCATTGCTCCAACAATAGCCAACCTGTTCATGAGTGATTTAGAAGAAAAACAATTAAAGTCTGACGCTGAGAACATGATGCCCAACTACATAAAAGGGTACTGGAGATTCATTGACGACATCTTCCTACTCCTACGACACGACACAGACACGGCCAACCTTAACCCTGCTGTTATGTTAGGGTCAAATATGACCCGTTGTGGAAATTGATATTTGTTTATTTATTCATTTTTTGATTTTGAAACTTGTGGTTCCTTGACTTTTCCTAATTTACGGGGTTTATACTAAGGGTACTAAAATTTTTTGTTTCGGTGCTTTACTTTTTGAGATACAGTTTTTATACACTTGTTATGTTCGGTCAAAAAATGACCCGGTAGCCTTTTATACTAATCTAATACCATATTTTGAGTAAAACAAAGGATTTTTAGTTTATTTTGAGACTACTTATTGCATCTACTATTGTTTATCAAGTTATCTACTTGTGTAACTCCTCCATGCCCTCAGAATAGTACCTTTGTTATGCAAAACCGTAACACAATACTAGCCTCTCCCATTTCCTCAGTCAGAAATTGCTAAGCTGTTGAAGATTGCTGAGTAGTTTCTGGTTATTCAGAGTGACTTTTCTTTCTTTGCCTTTGAATAAATAGATTAGCAGAAACCTTTTGGGGGGAAAACTGATTATTTTTAATTTTTTCTGATTATTTTTTATTATTATTTTTCAAAATGCTTTTATACTGTTAAAATTTATTTTAGTTTTAAGTTAGTTGTACTAATAGTTACCTGAAGTTGTTGTTGATGTTGTTAACTATGATCACACAAAGTATAATAATGCAACAAGTATTCAAAAAAGAACTTTTCAGTGGCTCAAAATAACATCCGGGTCAAAAATGACCCGAACATAACAAGTGTAAGTTTTTCCTGACAGAACAGCAGGGTTAAAACGTGGATGAATAGTTGGCACCAAAACATTAAACCAATGGATCTTTCGATAAAATTGAGACAAAGAGGCTACCCTCAGAAAATCATAGAAGAAGCCAAAGCAAAAGCCCAACGGGTAGACAGACGCGTTCTACTTCAACCAACCACGAAACGTCAAAAAAAGAGGATGGTGTGGCCTTTAACTTTGACCAAGCATTCCGGACACATTCAGAGAATAGTAAAAAAATTCTGGCCCATGATCAATGAAATACCAGGGCTAGACTGTCCACCAATGATAGCATATAAAAGGACCAAGAACCTCAAAGAAATACTAATTCACACAAATCATGAGAGACAACCCAAACAACGAACGGCCAATCCGGGAACCAAAAGATGTGGACATTGCTCCATCTGTGCTCAAATAAATACCAGCCAAGAGATCAAGAACAAGACCACGCACAGGATCTTAAGGCTACGTCAAGAGATCACATGTGGCTCCTCGGGAGTAATATATTGCCTCCAATGCAGTTGTGGGTACCATTATGTGGGGCAGACCCAAAGAGAATTGAGGACGAGGGCATTGGAACATCGATCGAGAATAAACTGTAAATCCCAGGATTCGATACTCTACAAGCACTTCTTGACAGCCAATCACCCACCGGACAGTTTCACAATTTTTGGCCTAGAAAAAATACAGGTTCAAGGCAATGTAGACATCAGGACAGCACTACTCAAAGCTGAATGCAAGTGGGTCCTCCTCCTCTCCACAGAGGACCCTACAGGGTTAAACGACCCTTTAAATCCACAGAATCTTTTAACCTAATTGAATATACATGAGCAACACTCTATTTAAGAGGACTCAGAAATCATTCCCACAGCTGACTCCAGCCCCTGGGAATTCATTGCATTGGAGACGCACTCCAAACCAGGAAAGGTATGTAACAAACGATCAGGGAGTATCTATCACCACCAGTGCCATGGGACTTGCTTACAGTTCTTTATGTATCCCATACAGAGCCAAAAGAAGGAGAAATAAAAGAGGAATAGTCGGGCACGCACCGCTGCTAGAGTCTGTGACCTCTAAAACATAGCCCTGAAGAAGCGACGCCAGAGACGACCTTGAAACGGCCGCGAGGGTGCCCATTGGAGTTTTGCCGTAAGGCACGGATCCCCCCGCAACGGGGAATCACTTATTATCCAGCAAACAGCCAGACGCTGACCCCGCACAGGGGGAAGAGCCGCTTGCTGCAATCGCAGACGGAAAATAAGGCATACGCCTTTAAGCGAACACCTCACCTTCGCCTCAACGCAGCCAGGTCGACAACGCCGAAGAACGGGAGGAGAAAGAATCCCAACCCGCGAAAGATACACCCCAGCACGAGCCGGGACTGAAGACCCTTTGAATACAATTGTAGGTAACGTACCCTAAACGGGAGATCCACAAAGGCCCCCGACGCGTGGGAGCATACATTATAAATTTGTGCCCAGAGTTTCAGAGCACTATATGGATGGGACTTTAGCCAGGAAGACTGACTAGGACGCTATACGCCTAGATACGGGGAATCCACCCTACTGTTTAGCAGAGCCCCCTCGCTGGGCAAAAGGAATAGAAAGGCCCTGCAGCGCAATCAGAAAAGAAATGGCATTCCCCCCCCTCTTTAAAAGACATAGAAAGCAAACAACAAGGAGGGGCAACACAACAACAAGAGAACTCTGAATGCCAATCGTCCCATGCTACTCTGAGTCTATTTGGAAGGCACAACAGAACAATATTAAAACATACATCCACTTAGCCTGACTCTGGAGCCCTAACTTGTTCAGTATCAATAAAGTGGGCCAAAACATTGCAATAGAGCCATCATTCATAATGCAATATTGTTTAGAGGAGTTAAAAACTATGATTTCTACGTAATATGATGGTTGGAATGTTCCCTATGACTCAAACTGAGGGTGTAAAGCAGTATATGATTTAATAGGATTAAAGTGTAAGAACTGCTTTATATGATTTAATTTGATGAGCAATGAAAATAATTAATGTATAACTGTACACTTTATTTGAAATGAAGAAATGCCAATAATGAAAGTACAACTTACGCTGTAACCTAAAGGACATAATTGAGTCCTATACTACATGAATTTGAATGAATGTAAATATGAATCAAAGAATGGTTGCATAAAAGTAATGATGATATAAATGTACCTTTATGAAGTGTTTATTTGAATAGTTACAATAGTCAACCTGCCATATAGCACACATCTTGAATGATAAGCTAATCCCATTGGAGGATTTTGACATCAGATAGATCACATATTGTTTTACATTAGTGTTGAGGATGGCAATGCCATGGCAGCCTTGTGCTAGCTCTGCCACCACTGGCTTGGCATTGCCATCCTCAAGCCTGGAGAAGCTGCTGGGAGTGCCAAAGCCAGGGGAGGAGGTGGGGGTTGGCGCGGCCTGGCTCTGCCCCCTCTGAGAAGCGCCCCATCCGGCTGGGATCGATCTCCTTCGATCCCGGGATCGACTGGTCGATCGCAATTGACTTCCAGTAACTTAATGCCTCTTTTGTAAGTCCTCTTAAATGAACTTCCCGGTTTTGTTGTTCTACTCATCTGCCTCACGTGTGCCTCTATCAAAGGAGATTTAAAACAATTTCCTGCAGCAAACAAAAGTCTAATGGTGGCAGCGTACATCTTGAAGAAGGAACATCTTCAGTCTTGCCTCAGTGCACAGGCCTGAATGCAAGTCCAGAGCATTCTTGCCTGAGATACCTCAAGTCAGCCAAAGGCTTAACATCTGTATACCTTAATAAAACGGAATGTTTGTATGTGTGCGGAGGGCGGAAGGGCGAAAGGGCGGAAATGTGGCAGCGTTCTGATTGGCAGCCACTTTCACAGGCCACAGCGACCAGCGCGGGTGACGGGCCTGCACCAAACTTGGCACACATAACCCCCCTGACCCCCTTTACGTCCTGGTATGGTTCGGGGGACATGACCCACGGATTATGGGATTTGTAGTACTTTTCGAACACTTTGGTTCCCACAGACCACTGAGGCCACCAAAAGGACCAATACAGACCACACTTGGCACACACAACCCCCATGACCCACTCTATCTCCTGGTGCAGTTTGGAGGAGGGTGGACCATGGATGATGGGACTTGAAGTACCTCTACTCACTTCCCAAGTCCACTGCAACCCATATCCAATTACTGATCGAGACCAAACTTGGCACACACAGTCCCCATGACCCACTCTATATCCTGCTGCAGGTTCGAGAAGGACGGACCAGGGATGATGGGACTTGAAGTACCTACACTCTCTTCCCAAGACCGCTGCGACCCCCATCCAATGACTGATCATGACCAAACTTGGCACATAGAGCCCCCATGACCCACTCTACATCCTGCTGCAGTTTGCAGGAGGGTGGACCATGGATGATGGGACTTGAAGTACATTCATTCCGCTGCAATTTCCAGTGACCAGACCAAAATTGGCACATAGAGCCTCATCCAATGACTGATCACGACCAAACTTGGCATTCATAGAGCTGTGTAACCCATCTAATGACCCAGGCGGGTACTACATCCTGCTGCAGTTTGACACAGAATGGGCTAGATGGGCTGAGGCCCGATTCACCATGGATGATGGGACTTGAAGTTGGCACATAGAGCCCCATGGATGATGGGACATGGATGAAGTACTCATTTCCTGAGACCACTGCTCCACTCATCCAATGATGAATCAAGACCACACTTGGCACACATAACCCCCTGACCCCCTTTACGTCCTGGTGCGGTTTGAGGGACATGACCCACAGATTATGGGATTTGTAGTACTTTCAAACACTTTGGTTACAACAGACCACTGAGGCCACCAAAATGGACCAATACAGACCACACTTGGCACACACAATCCCCATGACCCACTCTATCTCTTGGTGCAGTTCAGAGGAGGGTGGACCATGGATGATGGGACTTGAAGTACCTCTACTCACTTCCCAAGTCCACTGCAACCCTTATCCAATTACTGATCGAGACCAAACTTGGCACATATAACCCCCATGACTACCTTCACGTCCTGGTGAGATTCAGGGGAGGACTGACAATGGATGATGGGATTTGTAGTACTTTCACACCGCTCTGTTCCCACAGACCACTGCGGCCCCCAACAAACACCGATAAAGACCACACTTGGCACACAGAGCCCCAGTGACCCACTCTACATCCTACTGAAGTTTGGAGGGGGGCAGAACATGGATGATGGTACTTGCAGTACCTTCCCTCTCTTTCCAAGACTGCTAAAAACCTAATCCAATGACGGATCAAGACCAAACCTGGCAAACAGAGCCCTCATGACCCACTCTACATCCTGGTGCAGTTTTGTGTGAGACGGACCACAGATGTTGGGACTTGAAGTACCTTCACTCACTTCCTCAAAACAATGCAACCCTCATCCATTCACCAATACAGACCAAACTTGCCACACACAGCCCCCATGACCCACTCTACATCCTGCTACACTTCTCAAATGACCCGGGCACCGCCGGGTCCCCAAGCTAGTTGATTATAAATTTGGTGGTGGCCAGTGGGCTTTCAAAAGGTGTTCTGGCCAGAAGATTGTTCCAGTTTAGTGCAGCTTTTGGGTTTCTATTTGAACAATCCCACATTCCATTATATTTTGGTACAACAGTCGGGATTTCTTAATACACAAGCCCTAAACACTTCTAGTCAACATCCCTATGGTGTTTCTTTTGCTTTCTGTTCAGAAGATTACACCTCACTTTCTGTCCCTGTGATCACTGGATTTTGGGAAATGCGGCTTGTTGTGGAAACAAGATAAATCTCGAGTGGAGATTCCTTTTCGCCATGATAATCACTTTTTCCAGAATTAATTTCCCTTCCTTCTGAGGGGAAGATTCTTCTCACTTCCTGTGAAACAGACTCAAATCAAGGAGAAGCTTCATGAGGACCACCGCTCCTCTCAATGTTCCTCCGGCAACAGCAAGGATCTCCCCCTGGGCAGCGCAACCAGGCAATCCCAACTGCCCCCCCCCCCCGGAGGGAGGGTCTTCCTCCAGGGCAAACCAAGCAAAACTCCCTGCAAAACTCCCTGCTGCTGCCTGCAGCAGCTTCCGAGCATGTGTGGACATTTTCGCGCATGCCCAGAACCGCCGGAGCTGATTTTCGAAGGTCTCTCCTAGCGCTTCCTGGTGCCCGCTGCCGGTCCCTCCCATGGGGCGTTGCACAGGGCAAGGGAGAGCGCTCTCCCGCCCTCTGCAACGCCCCGTGGGTGGGGCTGGCAGGGGGAACCAGGAAGCGCAAGGAGGGCCTTCGGAGGCCTTTGAATTGCACAGGGCAAGGAGTGGCGGCGCGCGGGAGGAATGGAAGGAGCATGCGCAAAGTACCACTTAAAATGGGGGCTAAAATAATGTTTGGGGGATAAGGTTTTTGGGGGGTGGCAAAATAATGTTCGCCTACCATTGGAAATTACCTTAGACCGCCCCTGTGTATCTGTATGTGTATATATGTGGTGTACTTTAAGAAAAGGTCAGAGAAGCATCCAACGATCTCCCCAACCAGGTTCCAAATCTTGAGACTCATCAGAGGAACCTTTCCTGCCTTATCGAACCAGGGACTTCTCTGTCCTTCCAGAAACCGAAGCATCTCCGGCCTTATGGAAAGCCTCTCCGACATTCCTTGGATATTTTGCCCTCCGAGGAAGCAGGGACTGTGGAAGCCAAGCTAAGCTCCTCTGTAGGCAAAACCGAGTGTCAAGATCCCGAGGAAGGCGAGGAATGTTTTGCCGACACTTCCTTAAAATAACGTTGGCCTCCTTTGGCATTTTTCAACCGATGGGGTCCTTTCCAGAAGTTTTTGGAAGGGCCGTGACACTCCACGTCCTGCCGCTCAGGAAGGATACCTTCCTTCGGAAAGGAGAGCTGCATCGCCTTCTCTTCCAGGGCAGGGGACATGATCCCGTCTCTGTTTTCCAAGTGTTTGCTCAGATCTAATGACCCTCCAGATTCCTCGGCGCTGAATAGTGTGAAGTGAGTGAGTTTCTGGAGAGAACAGCCTTTGGACGGAGGCGCAGCCGTTAGACTCCATCGCCGGCCAACGGCCTCAGCGTGAACCCAAAGGAGCTGGCTTCCAAGAAACAACTGTGAAAAATCAAGAGCCATCCTTTCCAGTTTTTTTTTATGTTGACTCCCATTGGCTTTGCTTCCCCTCTTCTTTCTTTTGTTTTCTCAGTTTTAAGAAAAATTGGAGCTGGAAAATCCAGCCGTTGAAGCCGGAGAGAGAGGCTCCGATGAGAGAACGTTCTCCAAAGATGGATCTACACCAGGCATGGGCCGTCTTCGGCCTTTCCTCCGGGTCTTTTGGACTTCCACAATTTCTAACTGCCTATTAAAGATAATTTCTATAAATAAAAATGTAATGTTTGTTTGTGGGATCTCTCGGCATTACTTCGCAAACGAATATTCTTAGGAAGGACTCATCCCACGCTTTTTACAAGCGCGTTGATGACTAAAAAGGCCAATCTGAGATAGGCAAGTCCGGTTGCAGAAAGCACAGCAGAAAGTCTCCTTGGGTGATGTTGTTTCCAAGTTGTGGTTCTTTCTGCGTTGTCGTTTCTCTTCGAGACCCATTCGGCGTGTCTTCTCGAAAGAGGCTGCAGCATTGTGGAGAGTGCGTCTCCATGCCTCCCGACGTGAGGCCAGGGTGGACCATTTTTGGTGATCAATCTGGCTGAGCCTGAGATGTTGTTTCAGGGAGTCCTTATATCTCTTTTTGGGGGTGCCTCTCTTGTGCTGACCTGTGGCAAGTTCACCGTAGAGTAGTATCTTTGGGAGGTGGTGGTCCTCCATCCTAGAGACCTTGTGCCCTGCCCAGCGCAGCTGTGTTCTCAATAGCATGGCCTCATTGCTGGTGACCCCTCAATGCTCAAGGACAGCAACATTCATCACATAGTCGGTCCAGTGTATATTTAGGATTGTGCGAAGACAGCGCTGATGAAAGCATTCGAGGAGTCGTAGGTGTTGCCGATAGGTGACCCATGTTTCAGACCCATAGAGGAGAATACACAGTACGATAGCTCTGTACACACTGATTTTGGTGCTTTGCCTCAGGTGCTTGTTGCTCCAGACTCTTTGGTGAAGCCTTCTGAATGCACTTATGCCTTTGTGGGATAAACATAACTCAAAAACCACTGGGCGAATTGACACCAAATGTGGACACAAGGCACCTCTCAGGCCAACAGGGGACCATCACTCATAAAAACACTGAAAAACACAGCCAAGGGGACTTAAAAGGCCAAAAAACGAAAAATACAACGCATGTGCCAAACCACATACATACACATATACACAAATATATACACACACATATATGCATATATACACACAGAAAACACATATACACAGACTGGGCCACAGCAACGCATGGAAGGGGATGACTAGTTATTTATAAGGTTCAAAAGAGTGGCAGAAACTTCCAAACACTACATTTCTTCAAACGCAGAGATTAGAGAGAGGTCTGCGTGCCAAAGTGGAAAAAGCAGAAGTGAGACCACGAGGTTTCATTAGACCAGTGATTTTCAACCACTGCCGCGGAACACTAGTGTGCCGTGAGAGATCATCAGGTGTGCCGTGGGAAATTATTTTCGAACTTCATTCATATATACGTTATAAGGCGCATCTGTCCCTTTAAGAAATGGAACCATAGCACTCTCGCATCACCTAAGAAGTGATGCGAGAGTGCAATGGTCGCGCCATCTTGGATTCGCTCAGACGCAGCTAAGTAAACAAAGTTAGAGTTAGTGCCGTAGCTGCGCGTCAAGTGAGAGTGGCAATTTGGGATCACAGCAAGTCAAGCAAGTGACAGAGATGGAGAAGTTTTTGAGAAGGGAAAATGCAAATGCCGAACAGGGCCCTGGACAAAATTATTGTAGCACCCCAGTTCTCATTCGTGCCGGGGGGGAGGGGGCCGCTCCGGGGGTACCACTTGCTTTAGAGCTAATGGAGACAGGTTCTGAAGAAGGGGCCGATGACGCAGCCGGGCCTTCATCTCCTACAGACAGTTTGGAATGGGATCATGGCTGGCCTGATGGCTACGAGGGCTGGGAAGGTCAGGATGACTCTGAGTCCCCTGATTCAGATAATCAGTATGAGAAACCAGGTGGTTTTGGATCACAGGAGCGCGTATGGGAAGCAGCGGGGGATGAGCCCATGGAAGCTGAAAGGGAGTCAGGCTCTCATGAAGATAGTGCCCCAGCTGTAGAACGGGAGGGACGGAGCCGATAGGAGACGGAGCATCGAGTCCAACAGAAGGGAATGGCGCCGAAGCCTAGAGCGCCGTTGGTCTCACCAAGGGAATTAAGTATAGGATCCATGGGAACGGATCCTCAGTTGCTCGGCCACCTCTGATCTGAAGGGAGTGAAGCGAGTGAAGATCCACGGAGCCAGGACTGGGCTCGTGCGGCCAAGAAGCTTTCTTGGGCCTTTGATTCCCTGAATTTTGTTTTGCTCGAGTTTGCCACGGAACAACCCTGTTTGATCCGCATTGCTCTTGCGGAAACCTTTGCCAAGTGTTTTGCCTTTGGATTTTACTTTGGAACTCTTTGCTATTTTGACTGAATATTTGACGCTTTTATGGACAATTACCTTTTCACCTGTTTTCTATTATTCAATAAATACTTAGCTGATTAACGCCCACCTGTACTGCAGAAATGGGCCGGGAGAGGCCTGTTCCCTCAGTCGAAGACCCCTCAATCATCCCTGGAACCATTCCTGACCTGGCCCGCCAGTGGTCCCCCCCTGACGAGGACCTGGGGTTGAGCCGGGAGAACCGGGAGGAAACAAACTCCGATGCTGGAAGTGAACTAGCCCAGACTGCCCACTTACCCTCAGTGGAGACCCTGAGCGCCGACCGGTGAGCCCTGGGGTCCCATCGGTGTTGGCGGAGTCGTCGCTGGCCGAGCTTGACATCTCGGCTGTTCTGGCCCCCCTTCCTGATGCCTGCCGCCGCCGCTGTCCTGGGAGAAGTTGGGGAAGCCTCCTCGAGGAGGCAAGACCCAACATGGCGTGTGTCCTTGGAGACGCCCAGCCAGCCCATGTGCTGGGGCCTCAGGAAGAAACGCCACCTGGAAGTAGTCAACTCCCAGAAGTCCCGCCCTCGGAGGACTCCGCTCCCGGCGTTGACCTGACCAGAGTACAGCGAGGCCCCCGGAAGAGGAGGAGACGCCGCCGGAAGAGGAAGGAAGGCACCCGAGCTGCCCCACAGACTATGGAATGGAGGCCGGGACCAGCCTCCTGCCAGATTGGCCAAAGGGACCGAGCTCGGAGAATCGATCCCCTTGCTGACGGGTCCAGAACGGAGAGGGCCCCGAAGTCATTCTTCACCAGGACGTTTTGGAGCTCCTGCTACAAGCAGTCGAAGCTCCGAGGGCCTCACCGGACGATCAATAAAGATGTGAAGGACACTGCACGGTCAGGCCGGGACTCCCAAACCAGACTCCCATATGGGAGCTCACGGGTTTAACCCCCACCGCGCCTTGGCACCGGCGATGGTATGGGACATCCCTGCCTGCCTCCTTTCGATGGCAGAATGGGGCCTTAAGGGCATCGCCGCGGACACTTCCTATTTCCTCCCTCCCTCCCCACCCTTTTTGTTCTTCCCCTCTGTTTTTTTGTATATGTTGTTGTTCTGTTGCGGTAAATCGCCCGGAGCATCTATGATGGAGGGCGATTAACAAATATTAAATTCTATTCTATTCTATTCTATTAAGGGGCTGGGCCGAGACCCTGCATTGTGACAATTATAATACAGATGAAGGCCCTAATATGAATGATGGACAAAAGGGAAAAAAGGAAAAGACGAAACAGGCCCAGGTTTCACACTAAGTGTATAAATACATTAAAAAACATATTAACTATATGTATTACTGTGTTAGAGTGTCATTTTGTGTCATTTTGGTTGGTGGTGTGCCCCAGGATTTTGTAAATGTAAAAAATGTGCCGCGGCTCAAAAAAGGTTGAAAAAACACTGCATTAGACAATAGTAGGAGAACGAGAGAGAGAGAGAGAAAGAGAGAGAGAGAGAGAGAGAGAGAACAAATGGAAACATTAACAGGCATTCCAGAGTCGGGGAAAGGGATACCCTCAGCCTAGCCTAATACTAACAAGCTGTTCCTTATTGAGGACTGCAGACTTCAGCAGTGTGAGGTTGACTGCCAACATCTACGCTGCCATATAATCCAGTTCAAAGCAGTTAATCCGGATTTTATATGGCAGTGTAGGTAGAGGTAAAGGTTTCCCCCTGACATTAAGTCCAGTCGTGTCTGATAGGCCTGGGTAGGTTCGTCGGAATGCTCGAAAAATCGGAATGAATTCGGATTAAATTCACTTTTGAAGCAGTTTCGAAGCGATGTAAGCAACCCGGAAGTGAATTTGCCATTTCAAAGCCACTGCTGCCATTTTCGAAAGGAATCGGTGGGTTTCCGTTCCCTGGCCTTCCCTTCCGTGTGCAGTTCTGATGTGGAGGGAAGGTATCCGTGTCCACGGCTGCCGACGCAGTTCTGACACGGAGGGAAGACATCCATGTCCAAACTGGGTTAAACATGTGTGTCTGCCAGTAACGAAGCCATTCTGAAATTTCGGAATTAATTCGGAGAATTCCAAAATTTTTCTGGATAATTTCTGAAGTCAATCACATTCGAAGCGCCAGCACCCCCTACATCCGGAAGGGGGTTTGAACCATTTTTTTGGGATCGCCCAGGCCTAGTGTCTGACTCTGGGCCTTATATAATCCAGTTCAAAGCAAATATAATGTGGATTATCTGCTTTGATAATCTGGATTATGTGGCAGTGTAGGAGGGGCCAAAGCGGCCTTAGGATATGGACAACTGACCCAATTAGAATAGAGTGGGACTATTCCAATGCTGTCCTCTGGTCTGCAAGGCACCAATACTTGAGGACGGAACTATCTGTAGAATGGCAAGGGGTTGGAGGAGATGCCCCTTGGGAACCCCTTTCGGACTCTGTCGTCCCGCAAGCCGGCATCCCTTGCTGCCTTTCCCTTGCCTCCTGCCCCTCTGCAGCATCCACTCCGTTGTGTAATACACGTCGAGATTTGCTCCCTGCGTTGTGGCCGACTGCGCAGCCCAAGCGTGCAATTAGAGGCCGAGGCTGGGGAGCTATTTTGGAAGGCCCCACTCGGTGTGTGTTCATGGACCAGGAATGCAGGGCTTAAGTGGCGGTCTCCCAGAGGCCAGCTATAAATAGGGCCGCTCTGTGGCTTCGCCTCTCTCCCTTCGCATCATCATCGCCATGGCCTGCTTTCATCATCATCATCATCCACAAACACCAAGCCTGGAGTCTGGGCAACCGCAGCGCATGGGCTGCCAAGGGCAAGGGGAGACCAAGCGAGGAGGAAGGGCCCGCTTGACATACATGAAGCCGGCTGTGGCTACTGCTGCGAATCGGCGCATGAAACAGGCCCCGGCGCATGGCACAGGATGGCATTCATGTGCAAAGCACTTCATAGAATCGCAGAAACATACATTTGGAAGGGATCCCCAAAGGTCATCTAGTCCAACCTCCTCCAGCCAGGCAGGGAGGCACCATTCAATCCCTCCCAACAGATGACCGTCTGGACCAGTGTTTCCCAACCTTTTTTGAGCCGCGGCACACTTTTAACATTAAAAAAATCCGGGGGCACACCACCAACCAAAATGACACTCTAACACAGTAAAGAACGGCTGGGGTTGGTGGCCTGCTGGGAGCAGCTGCTGGGAGTGCCAAAGCCGGGAGGGGCGGAGCCAGGCTGCGCCATGCCCGCCCCCTACCCCGGCTTCACCTCTCCCAGCAGCTGCTCCAGCCTTGAGGGGCAGTGCCAAGCCAGCGGTGCCAGAGCCAGCACAATGCTGGCTTGGCACTGTCCCCTCAAGGCTGGAGCAGCTGCTGGGAGTGCCGGCCGGGGGGGGCAGAGCCAGGCCGCGCCACGCCCCACCCCAGCTTCAGCTCACCTACAGGCGCGCCATGCCCGCCCCCCCCCCAGCTTCAGCTCTCCTACAGAGGAGGAGCATGAGCGGTGAACGGGCTTCAGTGGGCGGGGCTCCTCCACACGGCTTCAGCGAGTGAGGGGCGAGAGTCATGGTGGGAGTCATGGCGGATTGGAGGCTGGCTGGGGAAACGGCCGAAGGAGGCGGCGCCCTGGTCCCTTCTTCTTTTTCTTCGCCACTGCCCAGCCCTTCCTCCTCCTCCCCAAGCAGCAGGAGTTCGGCAGGAAGGGGTGAGGAAGGGGGCAGAGAGCTTTTCTCGCGGCACAGCAGGAGGTCCGTCACGGCACACTAGTGTGCCACGGCACACTGGTTGAGAAAGACTGGTCTGGACTATCCTTAGAAAAGGAGGCTCCACCAGACAGCGAGGCAGCTCTTACTGTCAGGACATTCTTCCTTGTGCTTAGCTGGAATCTGTCTTTCTGCAATTTGCATTTGAATTCCTGCATTTGATCTGCTGTGGCCACAAGAAGGCAAAACAGGAGACGCTACTGTAGAGACGACAGGGCTACTCTTTCCACTTCTCCCTAAGAAGAGTCGGAAGGGACTTGCAAGGGTCATCCAGTCCAACCCCTTTCTGCCACAATTAAATCCCCCCTGATAGATGCCTATCCAACCACTGTCTAGAAAACAACAGAGCAGGAGATCCTGCCACTTCCCAAGGCAGCAATATATCCCACGGTCCAGCATCTATTGCAGTGGACCCAGGGGGGTGTCGCCGTGAAGGAGTGTAGAGGGGTTGACAAAGAAAATCAGAAATTACAGTCTTTTGTGTTGGTCATGGGAGTTTGGCTCAATTCTATCTTTGATGAGGTTCAGAATCCTGCTTGATTGCGGACGAACTATAAATCCCAGTAACTTCAACTCCCAAATGTCAAGGTCTGTTTTCCCCAAACTCCACCAGTGTTTTTGAGTATTGAGTATTCATTCCGAATTTGGTCCAGATCCATCATTGTTTGAGTCCACAGTGCTCTCTGGATGTAGGTGAACTATAACTCCCAAACTCAAGGAGTGCCCACCAAACCCTTCTAGGATTTTCTGTTCGTCATGGGACTTCTGTGTGCCAAGTCTGGTTCAATTCCATCGTTGCTGGAGTTCAGAATGTTCTTTGATTGTCGGTGAACTATAAGTCCCAGCAACTACACCTCCCAAATGACAAAATCAATCCACCTCCCCAACCCCACCAGTATTCAAATGTGGGCGTATTGAGTCCTTGTGCCAAATTTGATCCAGTGAATGAAAATACATCCTGCACATCAAATATTTCCATTACAATTCATAAGAGTGGCAAAATGACAGATATGAAGTAGCAACGAAAATAATGTATTATTACTATATATTATTACTACATCTCTAAGTCAAGTTGAATTGATCCTGTTTAAGTGCTCTATATCTATGCTATTATTCCTATGCCACAATATAATATTGATAATTAACAGCTTCCTTGAGCAAGGAGTTTTTCCAGAGGGTTTAAAAGAGGCAGTGCTGCTGAAGAAACCGAATTTAGACCGATCGGTTCCCTCCAACTACCGCCTGGTTTCGAATCTTTCGTTCCTGGGCAAAGTGATTGAGAGGGCAGTAGCGGGGCAGCTGCAGCAGTTCCTGGATGACACCTCCGGATTAGATCCCTTCCAGTCCGGCTTCCGTTTAGGGCACAGGATGGAGACTGTCCTGGTCGCCATCTCAGATCAGCTTCGATGCCAGTTGGACAAAGACGGCTCAGTGCTGCTTGTGTTATTGGACCTCACAGCAACCATTGATCTTTTGGCCCACTGCCTTGCCGTTGCTGGAGTCAGGGGGACAGCCTTGGAATGGCTGTTGTCCTTTATGCACAACCGGGGACCACGAGTGGAAAGGGGAGGTTTAGTCTCCGAGAGGTCCCCTCTAACAGGGCCAATGTTGTTATGGACTGATCATTGTTTTAGTCCAGAGTGAATGTGTATGGTGCTAATGTAGTTGTATTTTAATGTATTTTTAATGTATTTTAATTGTTGAAGTGTTTTGGGGTTTATATTTTTATTAAGTGGGCTTCGAATTGTGCCATACTGTAAGCCGCTCTGAGTCCCCCCTTGGGGGTTGAGAAGAGCGGGGTAAAATCCCGAAATAAAATAAATAAAAAACATGTGGGGTCCTCCAAGGGGCTATACTCTTCCTTCTTGTTATTTAACGTCTACATGCGGCCTGATTCGAAGTTTCGGGCTGGAATGTTATCAGTACGCTGATGACACCCAGCTTGTTCTGAAGATGGAAGGCTGGCCAGACTCCGTACCCTCAAGTTTCCATCAGTGCCTTGAAGCCGTTACTGGATGGCTGCGCGCCAGCAGATTAAGCATGAATCCAACAAAGACGGAGATACCCTGGCTGGGTCGACCGGACGGTGGGGTGGTCCAGAGGCCTATCCTGGATGGCGAGGCACTACGCCCGTCACCTTCAGTCAAGAGCTTAGGGGTCGTCTTAGACCCCTTGCTGACAATGGAGTCTCAGGTCTCCACTGTTAGCAAAACCACTTTTTTCCATCTGCAGCTGGTTCCCTATCTCTCCAGAGATGACTTAGCCACGGTGGTCAAAGCCAGGGTCATCTCAAGGCTAGACTACTGTAACGCCCTTTACATTGGCCTATCCTTGTCTATGATCCGGAAACTTCAGCTCGTCCAGAATGCCGCTGCACGACTTCTCGCTGGGGTTCCAGTGAGATGCCACATAATTCCTATTCTCCAGCATCTCCATTGGCTTCCGGTCGAGCACCAGATCACTTTCAAGGTGATGGTGTTAACTTTCAAGGCCTTGCATGGTCTGGGGCCGATGTATCTGAAGTACCATCTCACTCCCTACCGACCCCAGAGATCACTTCGTTCTGAAGATCTGAACTTGCTCGAAGTGCCCAATTTTAAAGCCACCCGTTTAACATCTACACTGCGCAGCGCCTTCTCTGCCATGGTGCCATCCATTTGGAATGCCTTGCCAACTGAAGTGCGTGCCCTGCGAAACTTGTCATCTTTCCTCAGGGCGTGCAAAACCTATCTATTTCGGCTGGCATTCGATTGCTGAAATTCGAAATCTTGATCTAGCCTTAACTGATGTTTTATTTCTGTTTTTATGTTGTTTTATGTGGATTGTGAGCCGCTCCGAACCCTCGAGGAGTGGCGGCATACAAGACCAAATAGTAAATAAATAAATATAAATATGTTTCTATCCACCTTACTGACCACCCTATCCTTTAACTCAGTGTTTCCCAACCAGTGTGCCAGGGCACACTAGTGTGCCGTGAGTGATCATCAGGTGTGCCGTGGGAAATCGGAACCTCCAATCCCCTTTCTTCCCCCTCCTGCCAAACACTTTTTCTTCTCCACTCGGGCTCCCTTCTTCCCAGTCTCGCTCTGCTTGCTTTGCCTTGCTCACGCTGCCGCTTCTGTGGGGGAGGGGGGGGGGAGGAAGACGTGACCCGTGCAGGCACTACTGCGCAGACTCGCCCCACGTCTTCCTCCCTCCCCTCCACAGTGCTCTCTGGTTATAGGTGAACTACAACTCCAAAACTCAAGGTCAATGCCCACCAAACTCTTACAGTATTTTCTCTTGGTTATGGTAGTTCTGTGTGGGAAGTTTGATTCCATTCCATCATTGGTGGAGCTCAGAATGCTCTGTGATTGCGGGTGAACTATAACTCCCAGCTGTTGAGCAAGACCTTTGTGTGTGTCTTTCTGCCATTCCTCACTATACACAAAGCTAAACCACAGGGCATAAAGGGGCAGATCTATGGCCCTATACCATTGTAGGGGCACTACTATTGTTATTATGTGAATCTGGAACACTGTGAATGAATTGCATTGCATTGTGCTTTTTGTGAGATTGTTATGCTATTTAGCACTTGAATTTGTTCATATGATTATACCTGTGATTTTTACCTCAAACACGTGTCTACACCTTTATTCCCATAGATCTGCCCCTTTATGCCCTGTGGTTTAGCTTTGTGTATAGTGAGTTGTTACCAGTGATTGCTCTGTTTGTGTATTGAAGTTTCTGCCATTCCTGCCAGGATGTCTATGTTGTGTTCATCGAAACAGGCCCAGGTTTCACACTGAGTGTATACATACATTTAAAAACATACTAACTCTATGTATTACTGTGTTAGAGTGTCCTTTTGTGTCATTTTGGTTGGTGGTGTGCCCCAGGATTTGTAAATGTAAAAAATGTGCCGTGGCTCAAAAAAGGTTGAAAAAGACTGCTTGAACTGGCTTCGCATTTTGGGCCCCTGCCTCTCCTCCAAGAACTGTTTATTATTGTTTATGCTGTTTTTATGCTATTTTAATTTGTTTATTGTTTTTGTTTTTAATTGTATGCTGCCTTGGGCTTGGCCCCACGTCAGGCACCCCGAGTTCCTTCGGGGAGATGGAGGTGGGGTAGAAAAAAACCTCCTCCTTCTTCTTCCTCCTCCTCCTCCTCTTCTTCTTCTTCTTCTGAGGCGAAACCGCTTCCTTTGGGTCAAGTATGTTCTGCAAATGGTCCTGGCGGGTTGTTGCGAATTTGAGGGGGGATTTGAGGGGGAAAGGGAAGCCAGGCGTATATTACAACCAAGTGTTTCCAGCACGCAGTCAAAGGCTTGGCAACTCTGCGTAGCAGCGAGTAGCCATTCGCCAAAGACACGTTCCCTTTCCAAGGGCAACGGTTCCTGTAAGCCGGCTCAGAGACACATGAGTGCGAGGAGGAAGGAGGAGGAGGCAGATGCAAGAAATTATATATAATGTCAGGGCTTTTGTTCACCCGAGCCAATATAAATGTATCTCAGCAACAGTACATTTATTGTTCCCAGGTCCCAACCAGAGTTTGGCTGTTTTTCTGAAAAGTGAGCAAATGTATGTCTTGGAGCGGAGGGCCCTGACAGCCCAAAGCAAGAGGCTCATATGTTAAAAGCGGCTCGGGACGTTGCCACTTTATTTGCAAGGGCTTTTCGTTGGCGGCGGGAGCCGCTGTCTGTGGGGCAGGAGCAGAGGGGAAATGAGGGGAGCAGGGGGGTTTGGACGGCGGCCCACCTCCCTTATGTAACCCTCAGCCTGGGCCACAGCCGCCAACATTGCATGGACCTGAACCAAGCTCTGCAGAGTTTGCAACTGAGGTGGCAAAAGCAATGAATGGGGGTGCCTGCCAGCGAGGAGGGGGTGCAGCCGTTCGCGTTTGCCTGAGCCGACAAGAGGGTGGGTGCAGCTTAACATCCCTCGAACTGCTATTGCTTAGTACTATGGGATCCTGGGAGCTGTAGTTCAGCAAGGCACCAGCACCCTTTGACGGGGGATGCTGCAGACCTTGCGAAACTAAAACTCCCATGATTCCATAGAACTGGGCCATGGCAGAGGTGCCAAGCGGTGTTATTTCTGCAGTGTAGATGCATGAGATAGAAAATACACTGTTAGGCAGAAATGCATCAACAGTGATTCCAGTGTGTAAAATACAGCTCCAATAGGCATGTGGTCACACACCTGCGGAATGATTAATCATAAATATTAATAAACTTTATGTATACCCCGCCACCATCTCCCCAATGGGGACTCGGGGCGGCTTACATGAGGCCAGGCCCAAACAACAAATTACAATAAAATAAAAATCAAAACATCATCAACAATCACACAATAAAAACACAAACATATTCATAAAAGAACAATATGCAAATACAATGTCTAAAATCACAAACGGCAAAGCGGGCCGCATGTACAAGATAAAATGTTACAAACTCAGGGTGAGATAACAGGAGTAGATTCTTTGTAGACACGGGTTGTGAGAGGCCTTCATATAAGGGGGAAAGTGTACTCCAAAGGCAGGAGCATTGAGGAGAGCGGTGGTATAAGGTTAAGTGGCTACTCTCTAAAGGCGCAGCGGAAGAGCCAGGTTTTAAGGTGTTTTTTTTAAGGTTTCCAAAGTGGGGGCTTTCCTAATCTCTCCGGGCAATGAGTTCCAGAGTTGGGGAGCCACAGAGGAAAAGGCTCTCTCCTTTGTGCCCACCAGGCGAGACTGTGAAATTGGCAGGGGCGAAAGGAGGGCCTCCCGCAAAGATCGAAGGGTTTGGGCTGGTTCATGGAGGAAGATCCGGTCACGAAGGTAGGCGGGTCCCAAACCATATAGGGCTTTGTAGGTAATCACTTGCACCTTGAATTGGGACCGGAAAATAAATGGTAGCCAGTGAAGCTCCTCAAACAGGGGGGGTTGACCGCTCCCTGTAACTATGTTGGTGGACAGGAAAAGAGATTTAAAGATGGGCTTAAAGCCAACCTTAAAAACTGTGCCATAGACAGAGAGAGAACTGGGAAGCCCTGGCCCTGAAGCGTTCTAACTGTAGGTCAGCTGTGACCAGCACAAATGGAGGGCAAAAGGGGGAAATGCACCAAGAGGAAGGCTCATCAAGCCAACCCTGACCAGGACCGCCTTCTACTTGGAAACCAGTGTCTTCACTGCGGGAGAACATGTTGGAGTTCAGCCTGTGATTGTGTTTAAGGATCAGGGTGCTTTGTATGTGGGGAATGAGGTCAATGAGGTTCAAGATGGCAGTGGTTTGGTCAGTGATACTGATGCCGATAATGACATAGAGGCACCTGTTCAAAGTGTAGATTCCCATGAGAATGTTCCTACAGGGTATAGGGATGATGGTTTACTCCCTGAATTGCTCCCAGGGAGTTCCCAGGATTTGGGGCTCGGAAACAACTTGGCACTTGCAGAAACTAATGAGCATATAGGCAAGCGGGGGGGAAATTAGTTAAAACAGACAGGTCGACCAAGGCCTTCGGCGTTCTGCCGGCAGAAAGAGATAAGGGGTGCTCAGGGAAAGCAAAAGCAATTCCTGAGTGCTGGGAATGGCTTACCGAGGGAATAAATAATAATAATACACTTTATTTATATTCTGCTCTTCTCACCCCGAAGGGGACTCAGAGCGGATTACAGGTACACATACTTAGCAGACAATCCCTGCCATTTCCACAGACACACATATAGAAGAACAGAGGCAAATTCTGGCCACCAGGGGGAGCTGACGCATAAATAAACGTTCTGAGTGTGGGAAATAGAGTCAGGTGAAGCATTGTTTAGAATCCTGTTAAGTTCTTGTTCTCGTCTCATGGAAGTTTTGCTTGGAAGATTCATGTTTAAGGATCTCTTGTTTCATGATTTGTCTCTTTGCCTCTTGTGATTACTTACTCATGCCTCGGATCAACGTTTCCTGGTTCTTTGGATTTTGTTAGAGAAGAATGGCCTTTTCGGACTTTGCTGAACTTTACCTTGGACTTGGACTAATTTGTTCCCGCTTATCTTCCTTCCTAATTGGATTACCTATTCCTTTAAAGTGCTTTTCTACTTTGCTGCTTTTACTTACCTTCCATAAAAGGATTGTTTTTTCCCAACTCAACGCGTGGTGTTTTAAGGTCAGAGGGTTATTCCTGTCCTGGAGTGCAACAGAACATGCAGGTCAAGATTAGGGCTTCACAGCCAGCTACGTATCCACTGCCAAGACACTACCCTCGGAGGACCATCATCTTCGGGCTACGAGGGATCGCCTAACTGAACGGAACTCACGAAAGCTTGTGCAAAACCATCACACAGGTACGGGTAACTTGGTTGCAGTATATCAAGGTCTGGAGAGGCCCTGCTCTCGGTCCCGCCTTCCTCGCTGACTTGATTGATGGGGATGAGAGACAGGGCCTTCTCAGCAGTGGCCCCTCGGCTATGGAACGCCCTTCCTAGGGACATCAGATCGGCCCCCTCCCTCTTAACATTTTGAAAGAAAATTAAGACTTGGCTGTTCGAGCAGGTATTTGTAGATGAAGTGTAATTAATTAAATAAGACCTACGGAATGATATGACGATGCAACGGAAACCGATTTTAATAATGAGATTCTGAGATTTGTATTTTATATTTTTAATTGCTAATTGTATTGTTTTATATGGTTGTTTATTAATTGTTTTTAATGTGTGGGCATTCGTTGCCATTGTACACCACCTGGGCATTCGCCTGCCATTGGCTGAGAGGGGCGGTATCGGGCTAGTAAATAAAAAATAAATAAAAGCAAAGATATAAGTAAAAAGAATAAAAATAAATAAATATCAAAGATATAATCCAAAAGAATATAAAATAAAAGGTGGATTCCTGAACTTCCAAGTAGGCCATGTTCCAAACCCAAGAATGAAGACAGACAATGGTACTACATCACCAACAACTGGGATTGGACTGGATTGAACGAAACTAGAACATGGGAACGAGGTTGCAACCAAGAGGAATTTGCAAAAACTTCTGCAAAATATTCCCACTCCCTCCTTCCTTCCTTCCCTTCTCCATTCTTTATAGCAGGAAGAAGCCATCCAAAGTCCTGGTTTTTGCAAACCGTCCCAGGACTAACGAAGCCCGGCAAGCTGTGGCCCCCAAGGACCTTCTGGGAAGGCCGTGTTCCTGGCAGAAGGAAAGCCCACCAAAGTTTCCCTCCTTGCTCTCCTCAAACTCGGAAGGGCTGCTCAGAGTTTCCCATCAGGCCGGGCCATGAGGGAAAGGCCCCAGAGACCCGGTGGATCCAGCCGCCTCGAAGGGCTGGCGCCTCCATCCAAAGCCCTTTGAGAAGAACCCCGTTCCTTCCTTGGCTCCGGAGCCACGTCACTTTGGATCTCCACCGCCCGTAATTGCTGCTGATTGATGAAGGCAGGCTTTCAAGCCTTGTTACTCTTGACTTGGCTCTTTCCTGGAGAGAAAGCGTTCTTTCTCAGCAAGCTGTCAGGACCTTCTCACATTTGGGCTTCGAGAGGAGAAGGAGAGGGCTTGGTTCCAAATGGTGTTTAAGGGGCTGTTTTGGGGTCACAGGAACACCAGCACCATACTGGGGGATGACCAATGTCCCCCCATGCTCCGGAGGTCTCTTTGGGATCACGATCTAACCCATCTTGAGCTGGAAACCTTCCAAACCCAAAGAGGACCTTCAGGAGGATCTAGCGTTATTGCGATGTTCCAAGTTTCGGTCAAAGTTCACTCCAGGTTCACTTAAAGTGATGTGGCTGGATTTCACTCAGGGTTTGGGTCTGTACACATGTGTTTTGGGCCCGACATCTCCCCGTCCATGGCTGGGATCCTACATGGCTGAGCAAAAGGATCCAGGTGCAAACATCTGCTATGGCTTTCCGTCGTGACCCCAAGGCTCACCGTTGGTCTGGTGGAAACCAGAGGAAATGACATCTCTACTGGAAGCAAAAGGCCAAGAGAAATGAAAAGCAAGAGAAGAGCCACAGATAAACAACTGGCTTAGATATCAACTACAGAATATATTTCAGAAAGATTTTAAAACTGGGTTCCCACAGGCCCAGATTAACACCTTTTTGCGCCCTAGGCCACACTTTGGAATTACGCCCCCTTTAAGCCAACCTCTACCCACCCCCCACATCACTCAGACCCACACTAAAAATAAATCATATCATATAACTTACCTCAAATTCACTCAGGTAGCCCAATACATCTCAGTTGATCAGTAATATCCAAATAAATCAACAACAACCCGCACCAATCAGTGCAGGTGTATCCGTGGGGCTCGCGGGGCACCTGGGCCGGATCCACCTGCAGCAGCGCCATGCTTGGGTCCATCTCCGGTGGGGCCTTCCCGGTCGCCGTCACTCGCTTACCTGCTCGAAGCGCAGCCTGCCCAGCTAGAAGGGCGGACCCTCATCGGCCCCCTCCGCCATCCCCACGAGTCCGCTCTCTCTCTCTCTCCGCCGCCCACCCACGTCCCCTGGCTCCGCCCTCGCCGCCTCCCATTGACCCGGCCCCACCACAGCCCCCGCGGGGCATGCCGGGAAGCATAGTCTTTCTCCTGCGAGGAGGGAGGCGGAAGCGGAAAGAGGTGCATGACAGGAAGTGTAGTCTTCAGGACAGGGCCCGCTCTCATAGACATCTATGGGCGAGGCCGAGGGAGGGTGGGAAAAAGGCATATTGGTCTGTGATCTGCGCCCCCCCCCCCGGCTTGCACCCCTAGGCCATGGCCTAGGTTGGCCTTATGGGTAATCTGGGCCTGGGTTCCCCAGAAGGAAATCAGAGTTGGAGAATAATTTGGAGAAAGAAAATAAAGGATTACATATGATAGAGTATAACCTGGAGATAATTGAACCAAAACAGTAATGATTGCCTGGGTCAGAGATTTAGGGGAAAATATAGACTTGGCTAACTGGGAATACCTTTGGAATAAAGGATTTGAATTTTCAGTAGTGGGGTCCATTAGAGAAAACATGTATAAATTGTTCTATAGAACATCCCAGTGTCAAGAAGAACCCCCTTTTAATAATTAGGCGGGATCTCTTTCCTTCTCCTTTGATCATTGGTTCTCATCTGAGTCTCTGGAGCAGCGGAAAAGAAGCCGGCTCCCCCCCCTCCCCCGATAGAATCCGTCACCCCTCAGGACGTTGTCCCACCTGGCTGCTCAAGTGCAATTGACACAGGATAAAAGCGCGCTTCATGAGGAATCCTGCATGGCATTGCAGCCCTTCCCGTAATTGTATTCATCTCAATTTGTGGTCGGACTGTCTCTTTGCACAGATGGCGAATTCATCAATGAGAAGACATGGCCCAATCGTGAATCCGTTGAGGAGAAAAACTCATCCATGATTCCAAGATCACGGTTGTTGCGTAGCGCTTCCCGGTGTGCTGACCTTTCTCCTGGCATTGCCAAATAGAAGAAGGTCTCACCAGGAAGCCAAAACACTGCAATTGCACTCTAGTAAATAATATCTCAACTAATTCAATGCCCAGGTTCCGTTCCCTGCAACCTACAGTGCAGGCGCACCCAATAGGCACTTGTAGGTAATATGCATTTTATAGAAATACGCTTTAATAGGGACCTTTGAGGGAACTACATTTTAATCTGTGTGTTTATAGCAGGCATGAGCAAACTTTGGCCCTCCAGGTATTTTGGACTTCAACTCCCACAATTCTTAACAGCCGACTGGCTGGTAGGGATTGTGGGAATTGGAGTCCAAAATACCTGGAGGGAGGGCTGAAGTTGACCGAGGCCTGGTTCATAGAACGTTTGCAATATTTGTGTATTTTGACTCTACAGCATTCTCTCACTTATTGCTGGGGTTGGGTTCCAGGACCTCCCGCAATAAGTGAAAACCCGCGATGCAGCGATACTCTATTTATTTTAACATTTATACATTATTTTAGTAGTCATACACTATTTTAAGTCTTTATAAACGTAAAATAAAGTGAAGGAAAGGAAGGTAAGACCCTTCAAAGCTGGAAGGAGGTGATATCGGAGGTGACCCCCCTTTTTTCTTAGGCTCTGTAGAAGACAGTTTAAAACCAAGGGATTCATAGTTTTCCCAAGAACACCAGGCTGGAAGTGATCACATAATCCCCTATCTGTCCCCCACATGGGAACCTAAGGCTCTTCACATGGCCCCATGGTCCCACGTGACAATGCCTCTGTAACCCACACTTTATGAATTCACCCAGTTATTTTCCTTTTGAATTACTCTTATGGACTTTTGCTCATTCCCAAAGACTTTTTCCTTTCTGTCTAGGACCCCCTTTCTCTTGGGCTATCTTTTATGAATCTAATAAACTGTGTATCTCTCTGGTGGGGAGGCAGGGGTGATCAGGATGATATGTTTTCCCCATAAACCCCAATGTATCTCCCCTCATGCTTTCCCCATGTATGTAATTTTAAAAATACGAAAGTGCCACTGTTTACCTTTCACCAGCTACCTTGGGCAAGCCTTGCCAGCTGCAAGCTTGTGATTCAATCACCCCTCCACTAGCCTCATTTGCATGACAATGCAAGGAGCCAGCTCTTTCCAAATGGGTCTTTCCCCTTGGGCCAAAACTGGTTTTTGCTAATCTAGACAAAGGCCTCTGAGTTTTCGTCTACCTTTGTGCCATTGATTAATAGGCAAAACTATTTCTATATTTCATAAACGGCCACCTCTATCAGCCTCGGAAACTGGTACATGGCTGCAGCTTCTTCATTTGTTTACCATCCAAAGAACTGAGACCCTGCAGCAATATATCAATCTGTGTCTATCAAACAGAGGAAAACACAGATGAGGACATTTGATCATCAACCAAAAGACAATAGAATTGCTCAGCCTGAGAAAAGGGGGGTTCTTGCTGGACACTTGGCCACTTGATCTACATATTTAATCCCATCAAAATGTTTTTCTGCCTTCATTGTTCTACTTATCCCTCACCTCTTTGCCCACATTGGCTGGAAACCGGAAGACGATGCAGCCAGCCAGCAAGATTCCATCCAATCAACACAAAGCTGGTCTGGGGGCGGGAAGTGGGAAATGTGAATCTGTAACCTTATAAAATGGCATGTATTTTGAGTGTAACTTTATGACTGCTTTGCGACAAGGGTATTGCGGTTGTCATCCTCCTCAGCTGACGAGAATAAAAGCTGCGGTGGCATCTTCTTCCAGACTTCTTCGGTGAGATCATTTGGGAAAGGGATTTTTTATTTCTTTTAAAAACTCGCCAGAGGTTTTTGCTGAAATCCTCGCTTTAGGGGTACTTCTGGGCCTCTGCCCCTTCTGGGCCAGGCTATTCCCAAATTGTTCGCTAACAGAGGGAGGGAGAACTGAGGAGGGATAGCGCCTTGGAGAGCAGCAGCGGCAAAACCCCCAAAACAGCAAAAATACCAGGATGTATATTTTAAATTAATATTTATTGAAATCCGCAAAACAGCAAGTCCGTAATAAGCGAACTGTGAAGCTTTTGTTTGTTTGTTTGTTTGTTTGTTTATTTATTACATTTCTATCCCGCCCTTCTCCCCACAAGGGGACTCAGGGCGGCCTTACATAATCATCCGAACATGCTATCCACATATACATATATATATACCAATAAAATTACAATTAAAACTATAAAATTCATTTAAAAACATTATACAGATTGAACAATTCAATAGCGAGGGAACACTGAACCATAACTCGAGGTGGGTAAGAAATACAATTATTATTATTATTATTATTATTATTATTAGCTGCTTCCTGCCATGCGTTGCTGTGGCTGTCTGTGTATATTTGTTTTGTGTATATATATTTATGTATATGTGTATATATAAGTGTGTGTGTGTCATATATATATATATATATATATATATATATATATATACACACATACATATATATATAGTTTTGCACATGCATTGCAATGGATTTTTTGGCTTTTAAAAGTCTTTTCTGCAGTGTTTTTATGAATGATGGTCACTCGTTGGCCTGATACATGTACTGTGTCCAAATTTAGTGTCAATTCATTCAGTGTTTTTTTGAATTATGTTAATCCCACAAACAAACATGACATTTTTATTTATATAAGATTATTCTTATTATCATCTTATCAAACTACAACTCCCAGGATCCCAGAGCCTTAAGCCATGGTGGGTTGTTTTGTCATCTGCTTAGATGCACTACTGTTATCGAACAGCCGCCAATCCCCAGCCAGCTATCCGACAACCGGGCAAGCCCGTGGACCGACCACGGGGCAGAGACCGCGAGGGTTCAGTTAACCTGGCGAGCCCAGAGCGACTAGGTCCTCGTAGCCTACCCACCTCCCGGAGATTCAATTATGCTCACCAATCTGTAAGGTAGATGCCACGAAATTGTTTATTCTGCTCAGCTGAGAGGATGCGAACCGCAATACCCTGATTCCCGCAAGGAACGCATGCATATACATTCAAAACATTGGTTTTAAAGGTTACAGAACTGTCAAAACAATTGAAATTCCCGCCTGCCCCCTTCTGGGCCGGCTCCGTCGATGATTGGTCGGAACGTAGAGATCAGCTGATGGATGGGGTGTTGCGCTTACTCCCATTCGCCACCTCAGCCAATCAGGAGTCTGTGGCCATATATGGACTTCCAGGAAGGGAGCTCAGACGGAAATGGCTGTCAATATTGGCATATGAGTAAAACAAAAGAGTCCTAGCTAGGTAAACGACCTTAAATGACACCTGGGAGTGATAGGATTAGTGAATTTGAGGATGAATGGGAAAAGGAGGAAGAGACTTGACGACAGAAACTCACTCAAGTCTTTGTGTGGCCGAGGGTCTATTTTGGGACACAATCTGGGTTCCGAGGCCAGCCGTGGCTCCCTTTGTGTGAGCAAATGCTTCATGTCCAGGTCCCAGAGGATGAATTAATTGGACTAAACTCCGATGATTAATACTTCCTTCAGGCTGATGGAATGTGGGCCCAGGACAAGGGCCTGGGTGATCCAAAACAAGGTTTCCATCAGAAAAAGCTCATGCAATGAGAACAATGATGATCCATGAAAGGTTTAGGATGGGAATTCAGTTACTTCCTCTCAGCTGACACAATAGCAAAATACAGGCAATCTTTCTTTACATGGGAAAGAGGGGGAAGGGAAGGGGTTACAAGGGGTCAAAGGGAAAACTTATGAAGCCACACTGTACATACAGGGAGATCCCCAGCAATTTCCCAGATTTTCCCATACAGTTCTTGCTCCCAGAGTTATGATCTTTAAAACAGGCAACGCAGTGCTGCCTTCCTTTGGGAGTTGTAGTTCTCCTTGATGTAATTACTGTCCTTGGGTGAACTGCAGAGCCTTTGGGGCTTGGGGTGCAAAGCAGTGAGAATAGCAGCAAGAGGAGTCCATAACCAGTGTCCTTGGGTGAACTTCAGGTCCCAGCTGGGGGCCAGGCCACTGATTGCGAGCGGCCGCTTTTCCGGGCTTTTCCCAGGCATGGGAGGGAGAACGGAGAGAAGAAAAAGAGCAGAGACAAGATGGGGGAAGAGGCAGAGTGCCTTGAGGCAACAACGGGGCAGATTGGGGGAACTTCCAACTTGTGGATACTGAATGCATGGGTTCTATTGGCTGTGCAAATGTTGTGTGGATGGGGCAATGGGAGGCAATGGTGGCTGGGTGTACTGGGAGGGACGAAGTTGGTGCAGTGTGATGTATAGAACTGAGTGAGGCAGAAAGGGAAGGGGGAAAAGGGGTCTGGTACTGGTGCAACTTAGGCCATGGGCCAAAAGGAATACTGGGGACTCTCTGCAGTTGGTTCTTTTTGGGTTTGGGGCTTCCTGGCTCGACTACACTACCACAAATCTTTAAATCCACACATCCACAATCAGTTTACAGCCCTCTCCGTGGTTTTAAAAATCATTATTAAAGTAATTAAAGTAATTTACATCTATATACATAGTACTGCCAGAGAGAGTACATGTCCGGCAAGGATTGATGGTGATATCGCAGGTGACCCCCCAGGACTCTGTAAAAGATAGTTCAAAACCAAGGAAATCATAGTTTACCAAGGCTGGAATGATCCCATAATCCCCTATCTCTCTCTCCCATGTGGGAACCTAAGGCTCTTCCCATGGCAATGCCCCTGTGACCCACACTTATGGAATTTCATGAAGTTTTATGGAAGGCAATCAGTGTCAGACATGAGGGATCGCCTAAGTAAGTAAAGTGGGGTCAAACTGCAATCGTTCTCTGATGTGGACACGTCCTAAGATGGAGAAGCCTTGAGCCATATCTTCTTGAGGACCAAAGGCGAACTCTCCAAGGTCAGAGGGTCAAGGGTTTCCAAATCGGGAAGGATTCCTTCCCCTGTTTTGCACACATTGGAGGGTTGTTTGGAAACCTGGCCTGACTCCTGCTCGCTCCTTGGGACCTTCCGGATGGCCTCCCTTCCCCCCCTCCTTGCTTCCTTTGCCATGGCCTGACCTCACAGTTTTCCTCGGCTTCCGCCTCCCCTCCAAAGAGCTCCATCGCCTTCCAACGTCTCCCTCCCCGGGACGGGATCCTTGGCCAAGGAGAGAGAACAAACAGTCCCGAGGATCCCCTCCGATTGATTTCCTGGGGTTGGCAAGACCACCGGCGCTCCCAAAAAGCAAAAACAAGGCAGAGACATTTACAGCAAAGTGGGACACGGCGGCGTTTGCGTGGAGATGTCTTTAATGGGGAGATTGGGGAGGAATTTACAAGCCTTTGCTGCTACCGAGTGGAAAAAAAGCCGTTGGCCACAAAGGCCCCGCTGTTTGCCAAGGGCCGTGATTCACTCCTGACTCATAAATAATAGCTCCCAAATGGCCCAGGCCCGATACAAGCGAGCCCTCGCCTCCTGCCAAATATTTATTAGAAAATGCGGCTCCATCATTCGCCGGGAGCCCGCTTACTGGAAAGCCCAAACCGCGCCGCTTGACGAAAGGTCAGGAGCCATTGCCACAAGAATCGGGACAAAGCGTTATTGCATTTTTGGGAAACTTTCATCTTTCGCTCTCGTCTAGAGAATGAAAGGGAGAGGGGCATGCATGGCGCTTCTAAAGGTATATCCACACTGTGGAATGAATGCAGTTGGCTATGGAATCTTGGGAGTTATGGTTTTGCAGGGTTCCCGCACTCTTTGGCAGAAGAAGGCTAAAGACGTTCCAAAACGATTACTCCCATGGATCTATTATTATCATTATTCCTCACTTTATATTTTAATCAAGGCCCAAAACGGTTATAAATATGCAACAAATCAGTGTCATTTTCTATCTCTTCATTTGATGCCAATGTATCTCCTCTCCTTCCAATGAAACATAATTCTCTGCCATGGCAGTAGGGTTGTGCTTTCAAGGTAATCATGTCCTGGCTTTCGGTGGGGGCCCCTAATCTGTTTTTTTGGGAGTTGCCCAAAATTGGGAGGGCAGATATCTGTTTTTGCTCTGGGGTGCCGAAAGCTCCGTTTCCTATCGGCCTATTAATTGGGGTGGGGGCTGCCCAGGCTCCTCATCATTTTAGGAATTTAAAGCATGCACTTTAAGCAGACCTCTTACTTATTTCTACTCTAGAGCAGAGGCACTCAGCTGCAGGTAGGCGCACACTTTCATGTTTGGTCAGACTAAAAGTGGAATAATAACCCTGTGTTCAGTTCTGGGCAAAGCAATACAAGGCAAGTTTGGCAAGTTTGAACATGTCCAGAGACAAATGGCCAAAATAGTCAAAGAGCTGTAAACCTGGCATGGGTGGGCTGTTAGGAATTGTGGGAACTGGAGGCTAAAGCTGGTCCATGCCTTCTCCAAATCAAGCCTTCTGATGAATGGCTGAGGGGACCTGGGGGGCATTTAGCTTGGTTTTTGAGCAGAGGCTAGATGGTCATCTGTCCGGAGGGCTTGGATTGTGCCTCCCTGCATGGTGGGTTGGACCGATGGCCCTTGGGATCTCTTCCAGCTCTCTGATTTTATGATTCATGGAACTTCTTTCCGTGCAATGACTCCCTGCTCACATGAGGACCTTCCAGCTTGCTCTGTGGGTGATTCACGGCATGGGTCCTTTTCCAAGGGCGTTCCAGATCTTTGATTCTGGAGAGGATTGGGGTGTTTCCTTGATTTATTGTTTCATCCAGGGCCAGGCGCGCATTGTCTTCATCCGGATGCGTGGCAAGCGCTGGTTTGGCTCCCATCCCTGTCATCAACCGGCATTTGGACTCAAAGGGGAACTTTCAATGAGGCCCTGAGGAGCAACTCCTCAAGAAGGATTTCAAAGATCATTTAGAAAAGTCAGTTGGAGAACCTGGGGAACGAATGCAATATGGCACCTCTTTAACTGCCATGGCACCCATCAAAAGGCTTTGTAAAAGGGGGCCTCTGTTTCAAAGACTTTGCTAACTTGGGGGTGCTTGCATCCTTCTAGAATTGCTTTGCCCAGAACTGGACTCAGGGTTATTGTTCCAGGTGAGGTTTGACCAAAGCAGGAGAGAGAGGGACCTCATCACACGGAGAGGGAAAAGCAAGGGTAACTGTCCTTTGAAAGTCGCCCCTTTTATATCACCAGCAGTCCCATTTGGAGTTCTCAGACTCACACTCACACTCACTCACACATGGAAATCTAAGAGCTGGCAATACAACCCTCTTCCATTCACTGCAAGGTCAGTATTCCTTTTTTGTTTTAAATTGGGGAAACGACAGTATTCAGAAACCAAGAGATCCCTTGCCCTGCCCGAAGCCCCTCGCATTCAAGGAGACTGGCACCAGGTTAACACCATTGCTTCCCATGAAATCCTATGGTTCTGCACCATATGATGTCTCCATGTAATGAGGTCGATTGCCAGAGTTCCCTCCTTTAAGACACTCATGATGAGCTCACTGCCTCTCCATGCTTGAGAAGAGGCTGAAGTGTCCTCCCAGGGGGAAATGTCTCCATGGGATGAGGTCAATTGCCGGAGTCCCCTCCTTTAAGACACTTCTGTCTCTTTCCAACCATGGAGGGCTATGCATAACAACCAGAATTAATTTAACTCATGTGATGAGCTCTGTGCCTCTCTATTTTTGAGAAGAGGCTGAAGTGTCCTCCCAGGGGGAAATGTCTCAAGGTGATGAGGTTGATTATGGAGTCCTCTCCTTTCAGGACACTTCTGTCTCTTCCCAGCCACTGAGGGCTATGCATGATGGCTGGAAGTTGTTTAACTCATGTGAAGAGCTCACTGCCTCTCCATGCTTGAAAAGAGGCTGAAGTGTCCTCCCAGGGGGAAATGTCTCAAGGTGATGAGGTTGATTATGGAGTCCTCTCCTTTCAGGACATTTCAGCCCCCTTTCGGCCCCGGAACATGGGATGAGCTCCGTGCCCCGAGAAGAGGCTGAAGTGTCTTACCAAGGGGAAATATCTCCATGTGATGAGGTCAATTGTAGAGTTTCCTCCTTTCAGGGCATTTTAGCCCCCTTTCAACCCCGAATGTGTGACGAGCTCCGTGCCTCTCCATGCTTGAAAAGGGGATGAAGTGTCCTACCAGAGGGAAATGTCTCAATGTGATAAGGTGGTAGGACTTGCCTTCATCTAGACCAGTGTTTCTCAACCTGGGGGTTGGGACCCCTGGAGGGGTCACGAGGGAGTGTCAGAGGGGTCACCAAAGACCATCAGAAAACACAGCATTTTCTGTTGACCATGGGGGTGTGTTTGTGCGCGCGCGTGTGTGTGGGAAGTTTGGCTCATTTCTATCTTTGGTGGAGTTCAGAAGGCTATTTGATTGTAGGTGAACTATAAATCCCAGCAACTACAATTCCCAAATGTCAAGATCAATTTTCCCCAAACTCCACAGGGTTCACATTTGGGTATATTGAGGATCCGTGTCAAGTGTGGTCCAGATCCATCATTGTTGAGTCTTTAGTGTTCTCTGGATGTAGGTGAACGACAACTCCCAAACTCAAGGTAAATGCCCACCAAACCCTTCCAGTATTTGCTGTTGGTCATGGGAATTTTGAGTGCCAAGCTTGTTTCAATTCCATTGTTGGTGAGTTCAGAATGCGCTTTGATTGTAGATGAACTATAAATCCCAGCAACTACAACTTCCAAATGACAAAATCAACCCACACACACACACACACACACACACACACACAAATACAGTTAATAAGAAGCAATGAAAATAATCTTATGGTTAGGGGTCACCACAACATTAGGAACTGTATTAAGGGGTCGCAGCATTAGGAAGGTTGAGAAACACTGATCTAGACACTAGATGCCATTGCCTATGAATGCAGCTGGCATTGCATTGGCAGTTTTAGCTGCCGCATCACACTGTTGCCTCATGTTCAGCTTGTGGTCTGCTAAGACCTTTTTCCTCTCACTTTGGACACAATACTCCTAGCATTGCATTGGCCCATTTGCTTTGTTTCTGTTTCCAACTGTTGTCATCTCAGTGAAATTTATGTCAGAGCAAGAACATGTCAAAGGTAACCACAGCCTTTGAGAGCCGATTCTGGAAAACAGATCTGGGTCCATATACGTTTTAATGGGGCTTTGCCTTTGTTCCCTTCTCAACAGCACATCATTCCTATCCTCCTGCCAGCATTTGAAGGCAACGCCATGCACTCGGCCTCTGTTCTGCTTTTGGAAACATATATATGTGTGTATGTATATATAGAGAGAGAGAATGAAGAGGGAGAGAGACCTGCTTGACCTCCATAAGGATGACTTCAAAAGGGGAAGAAGGCCTTGCGCCCAGGCGAGCTTTACAAGCCACTTAACAACCCCAGCGACGATTCCTGAAAGAAAGGAAGCTGTTTCCTCACTCCTCATGAGCATCTCTGGCGCGAGAGCATCTGCCGCTCCCCACATGTGGCTAATAGCCGTATCCTATTTTACAATTGGGGGGCCGGTCTCTTCCCTTTGTTGGCGTTCCAGCCCCGGGGTCTGGGCATTCTCTCTGCTTTTTAAAAGGCTGCTGGGGGAGTTCGGCGCACCGACTTCTGTTTGCGCAACCCTCCTGCAGAGCGGTGCTCGGCATGCGCCGCACACAAGGCACGCTCCCAGATGGCTCACGGGCCGTCCCAGAATAAACCCCCATTTATCTTCAGACCGCAAGCAGAAGGGAACCCGAGATGCTCAATGTTTTCCCCATTTGGAGCTTGTTCCAGGTGGGCGCTTGTCGCCAAACCACCGGAGGGGCCCGGCCTCTTCCCAAAACGTTGAGGTGCGGATGTTCATGAGATGAAGACATGTTGGCTGGAACCAAGGACTCTCTCGTCTACAACCTGAGGAGGCATCTTGGCCGGAAGAAAGTTCTCCCAGGATTCAACAAGGACAAATGTAACAGATTTAGAGATGACACTAAGATGACACCGAGATATTTAGGATGGAAAAAATGTTTGAGCTCTTGATCTTCCCAGGTGACTTTCAATTTCTTCTTGGCTTCACGGTTGCGTAGGTGCACAGAAGCACACACTTGTGTCTTGGCAGGGTTAGGCTTCAGGTGGTTATCTTTGTAATAGCTGGAGAGATCTTTCAAGGCATTAGGAAGTTGGATTTCAACTGTTTCAAGGTCTGAGTGGAACCCTTCCAAGAAGAGCAAGGAGCTATGGACACTATCAATCTTTGGCCTTTTTGGCCACTCTTCTTTGGACACCGTCCTTATTTTCCCTCTCCTCCTCAAATTGCTTTGCTCAGAACTGGACACAGGGTCATTATCCCAGGTGAGGTCTGATTGAATTGCATATGTCCATCTACCTGCTTTGTTGCTACCCGCCCAATTTCTACCCGGCAACTACAGCCTGACATGCCCACCTGGTTGCTTGGCAAACATCTCACCCCTTTCCTTTGGGAAGAAGAAGGGCTCGCAAGTCAGCGCATGCAGGGTTCCATGGCACAGCCTGACCTTTGCCGCTTCCCTGTTTGGGGACCTGGCGCCATTGCCACGGCCGCGTGGGCCACCCAGGCTGGAAACGTGGTCTCCCCTGAGCGGAGGAAGCAGCCAAGGCAACCCGAAGAGAGGAACGTGTCAGCCGGAGGAGTTCTGGACCGAACGGAAGGCAATAGATCCTCCTTGAACGAGAGAGAACCCAGGAGGCCTCGCAGAGAGCCTTTTTATAGAAAGCAGCTGGGCCAAGATAAGCTTCCCCCGGCCTATTTGTGCAGCATATTTCAAGTAATAAGACACCCCAGAGTGTACTATAACATGTTGGGATAACCCCGTGCTCCTTGCGGTCACCAGGCGGAGAGGGAGAAGAGGGCTGCACGGCCGTGCGCATTGGGGAAGGAAGAGCCATGCTCCATCTCATCGGATCCCAGAGTTGGAAAGGGTCTCCAAAGGGCATCCAGCCCAGCCCTGTTCTGCCGTAAAGGAAGGCAACCATCCAAATCCCCCCAATGGACAACCACCCAGCCTCTCTTCTAAAAAGTGGCTCCATTGGACTCCCCGGCAGCATTTCCCCACTTTCTCACGGCTTTGATGGTCAGGGAGTTCTTCTAATGTTTAGGCAGAATCCTAAGCATTCAAACCCATTGTTCCGTTGTGTCCTCAGAGTCGCAGACTGTTATAGAACCCTAGAACCCTAGAGTTGGAAGAGACCTCGTGGGCCATCCAGTCCAACCCCATTCTGCCAATAATCACGTTCAAAGCACCCCCAACAGATGGCCATCCAGCCTCTGTTTAAAAGCCTCCATCGAAGGAGCCTCCACCACACTCCCACCGGGGAAGGCAGAGAGTTCCACTGCTGAACAGCTCTCCTTACAGTCAGGAAGCTCTTCCTCATGTTCAGGTGGAATCTCCTTTCCTGTAGTCTGAAGCCATGGCTCCTTTGCATCCTAGTCTCCATGGCAGCAGAAAGGAAGCCTGCTTCTTCCTCCCTATGACTTCCCCTATCATATTTATACATGGCTCTCATCATGTCTCCTCTTAGCCTTCTCTTCTTCGGGCTAAACATGCCCAGCTCTTTAAGTCGCTCCTCATAGGGCTTGTTCTCCAGACCCTGGATCATTTTAGTCACCCTCCTCTGGACACATTCCAGCTTGTCAATCTCTCTCTTCAATTGTGGCGCCCAGAATTGGACACAGTATTCCATATTGTTCCTCAATATGACATTCTTTCGGATATTTAAACATTGTGTCATCTCTTAACCTTTTCTTCATCATCCACATATCTGAACTTTCATCATTTGGAGCCATGGAGGAGAAGAACTCAACAGGTCAAGCCCGGATTAGGCTCTTCGGCCGCCCGAGGCCAAGACGCCCCGCGCCACCCCCCCCCAGGGCGTGGAAAGCCACGCCCCCAGGGCACAGAAAGCCACGCCCCAGGGTGCAGAAAGCCACGCCCCAGGGTGCAGAAAGCCACACCCCCAGGGCGCTGCTGCGCATGTGCGGCAGCAGCCCCAGCCCGACGGCTTCCGTCCACCTCGCGCCTTCCTTTCGGTCACGGGCATGCGTGCGCATGTATGCATGCCCGCCGGCGGGGCGGAGCTTCCCTTCCTCCTCCTCGCCGCCTCCTTCCTTTGCAAGGGGGCAGTCCAGGCGAGGGGAGGGCGCCATTCCCTCCTTCCCGCCCCCTCGCAGCGCTCTCCCCCGCCCTCTCCCGAGGTATGATGACTCTCTCAGTAGAGGGCGGGGAGAAAGCGCTGTGAGGGGGCGTTTTTTTTAAAAAAAATGTTTTCGGGGGGCCAAATCCGCTGACCCCCCAAAACCTGCCACCCGAGGCCATGGCCTAGTCTGGCCTTATGGGTAATCCGGGCCTGCAACAGGTTTCTGGGCCACCTTAACAGCACCCACCCAGGCATCCAATTCACCATGGAAAAAGAACATGAAGGAAAGCTGCCTTTTCTAGATGTTCTAGTCAAACCAGATCCATAATTGGGTCACACAGTTTACAGAAAACCTACAGACAGAGATAGAGACCTACATAAAAACTCCAACCATCACTAAAGTAAGAAAGAAGCATCATTCAAGCCCTGGCAGACCGTGCAAAAAGAATCTGCGAAGCCAACCTCCTCCAAGATGAACGGAACCACCTCAACTGGGCTTTCCAGGCCAATGGAGACTCCACCACAGACATCAGAAGAGATGTAAGACCAGGAACAAGCCACGAGAGTCAAGACCAAGACCCACCCAGAGGAAAAGGGTTCTTGCCATACAGCAAGGGAACCACTGACCGCAGAGGGAAGCTGATGAGGAAACATAATGTACAAACTATCTACAGACCCACTAAGAAAATCCAACAAATACTCTATTCAGCAAAGGACAAGAGGGACGCTCTCAGCTCTGCGGGAGTCTACCGTATACCCTGCAGCAGTGGACAAGTCTACATAGGGACCACCGAACGCAGCACCATTTCCCAGACACGAATCAAGGAACATGAAAGGCACAGCAGACTACTTCAACCAGAGAGGTCATCCATAGCAGAGCACCTGATGAACCAACCTGGAGACAGAATATTATTGGAGAACACAGAAATGCTGGACCACTCTCACTGTTGCCGAACAGTTTAGGATAGCCTGGCCCATAGGGGGCAGAGGCCCAGAAGTACCCCTAAAGGGAGGATTTCAGCAAAAACCTCAGGTGAGATTTTTTTTTAAAAAAGCAACCTAAAAATCCCTTTCCCAAATGATCTCAGCAAAGGAGTCTGGAAGAAGATGCCACTGAAGTTTTTTTATTCTTGTCAGCTGAGAAGGATGACCACTGCAGTTTCCTTATCGCAAAGCAGTCATAAAGTTACATTGAAACATATGCCATTTTTATACACTTTACAGAACTGTCAAATTCAAACTTTCCCGCCCCTGCATGCTGTAGGCTTCATGATGATTGGATGGAACCTTGGAAGCCAGCTGTAGCGGGAACCAATCGTGAAACAGCGGCACTTTTGTCCTGGCGAATGGGAAGCGAGGGACAGGAATGTGTTCAAAACAAAGAGCAGCTGGAGGTTTCTTGATTAGATCATGTCTATATGTTGATGAAGATACGAGGCTTTGACCTTTCGGGCCAAAAGAAAGTCTTTTGTTCTTGGTGAGGAACAGGAATTGTCCTTAACGACCCCTCCTTGTTGACAAAGGGGCCGTATGCAGATTTCTCCATGAGAGTTTTCAGTCTTCTGGATGGTAAACAAATGAAATAACTGTAGTCATGTGCTGTTTTCCGAGGCCAGCAGGGACGGCCGATTATGAAATATGAAATATAATTATGCCATAGGTTCTATAAACGCATGACGAGGCTAATCTCAGAGGGTCCAGCGTTTATGGAACAGAAGGAGTCTTTCAAAAATGGGGAGAAGGGAAAGAAGAACTGCTCCAAAACCAGAAAGAGTCCTCTGTCATGCAAATTGCTCCAATGATTGGATTAAAGGTGCAGCCAGGAATGTGGTTTCATCCTGATCTCAAAACAACAGCTGGGCCTTTCACAAAAATGTAGCATTTCTTCATATTATTTTACACACGGGGAAGGAAAAACATGCAGGAAAATGGTTACATGGAAAGGGAGGGTTTCAGGGAAATACCACTACCAATATCTCATAATTATTTCATATGCAAGGAGTAGAAAGAAAGTCCATATGTTCTTGAAAAGCATCAAATCCATATGCTTTGGGGAAAGTCCATCTGTGTCCTTGGGGAAACTATAAGAAAAGTCCTTTTCGCTAATAGCCTGAGGAGAGTCCAAATACATGAAAATCCTTGGAAAACTATGTCTCCCAAACTGCTCAGGGCTTGCCCCTGTTGGCCTGTCAGCATGCAACTCCGTGCACAAAGAGTCCATGGCTTCAGGTCAAGTGAGGCAAGAAAACAGAGAGGTAGAAATAGCTGTACTAGAGATTGATTGATTGATTGATTTTATTATTTATGAGTCGCCCTCCACATCAGTGCTCCGGGCGACTTACACATAAAACACATAAAACAGTTCAATAGTTAAAAGCTAAAAGAATAGGAAATTAGTTAAAATAGTTCCAGTAACTCAGGCTAAGTCTGGGAGGTGACCTTAGCCATAAGCCTTTCGGAAGAGCCAGGTCTTCATGCCAGACTACATGTGCAGGAATGTTGGAACTCCCTGCTGCAGGTCAAACAATTAGGATGCAGATGGGCTCTTTCTGGGGCTCGCCTTCATCACAACCACCATGTCAGAATACACAGAGAAGCCACTGAAATCCACAAGAAGCAGGTGGACAATGTCAACAGAAAGGAGGAAACCTGAGTCCCCTTCGGGGTGAGAAGGTCGGCATATAAATGCCACCAACAAACAAACAAACAAACAAACAAATAAATAAAGGATTCCCCCAGGCTCTAACAAGCCACACCAAAAAGTGCCAGCCCATCAAATGCTAATCAAGGTGGCCAGTTGAAACATTCCCACCTCCCTCCAAGAGACAAGAGTTCTTTCTTTCTCCCACCTGGGGCATCCTTCCACAGGTATATAAACCACATGTTCCTAGTTCCAACAGACCTCACAACCTCTGAGGATGCCTGCCATAGATACAGGCCAAAGGATCAGGAGAGAATGCTTCTAGAACAGGGCTGTCCAACTGGCGGCCCGGGGGCCGTATACGCCCCCCCAGCCCCTTCCGTATGCCCCCCTAAGCTTTTTAATAAAAAATAAAAATTGAAAAATAAAATAAATAATAAAAATAAAAAATACCTACTTCCGGGTTCAGAGCAAGTATCGCGAGAATATGCAATCCACATGGGATTTCGCTGTCAACGCGAGATCACGCCGGCGTTGACAGCGAAATCCCGTGCGGATTGCGTATTCTCGCGATACTCTTCGGCTACTCTACTACTGGATCGCTGAGGCCCACAGATGCGATTAGGACCTTCTTCGACTCAGTCGGTCGTCGCCTCTCTCGTCGTCCGCGTACTCCTGGATCCTGCGCGTTTGGAAAAGGTAAGCCAAAGCAGGGGGCTCCTCAGGGGGCTCCTCATTCCCTCCCCCCATCTCCCCTCATGTATTAAATATAAAATTAAATATATTTAAAGATGAAATAAGGGGAGATGGGATACATTTAGGGGGGAGGGGAGGATGGAATTAAATATATTTAATATTAAATTAAAATAAGGGGAGAGGGGAGAGGGCGCCGGGGGAGAGGGCGGAGCCGGAGGTGGGGAGGGGGCGGAACCAGGGTCGGGGGCAGACCCTACGGCCCCCCAGGTCATCAGTGACCGGAATTCAGGCCCCTGGGCCGGTAGAAGTTGGGCAGCCCTGTTCTAGAACATGGCCATATAGCCCGAAAAAACCTACAACAACCCAGTGATTCCAGCCATGAAAGCCTTCGACAATACAAGATGTATATAATCCGATATATAAACCTTTCTTGGGGCTGCACGAGAAACTTTTGCTTCTGCTCCGGATGCATCTCTGACCCAGAGGTCCAGGCCTTTGGGCAAGAGGTGCCTTGGAAGCCTTGCAAGGCCTCGGGGTGCGTCTCCAGTGTGGAATCGATGCCTCTGCAACTCCAGAGCAGCCCTCCTTTTCCTCTTCTCCTTTCCCCCCTTTAATTTACAGCCGAGGGCTGCTTTCCAAATTCCTCCGAGAGAGAGAAAGAGAGAAAGGCGGGGAGAACATGATTTATTTCACAGCCACCTTGGCAGCCTTCCGCCAAGAGCTTTTATCATAATTACAGGTGTAAAACGCCAGGCCCCGTAATTTTTCAAAGAAATGGCCCAGGATTACATTTCTCTTCCTGAACACGCGGAAAACATTTGATGGGCAGAGCTAACGGCTTTCCAACAGGCCCCTGAATGACAGCCCAGCTCCAGCCAGGAATGGCTCTGGAAAGGCAGCCGGCACACGGCAAAGGAGCCTCCCCGGCCCAGGCGGGCACCCCCAGGCCTTTGCTGGCCTCCCTTTCCTGCAGCCCAAGGGTCCCATCAAGTCCTCTCAAAACAATAAACCACCAGAGTTACATAAGCAAACATTATTATTATTATCAACATAACAAGATGAGTCCACAGCAGACAAGGTCACTCTGCTGCCTGTTGTATTGACTCACACGTTGGTCCCTCCCCAAGTGTCTAGGACTGAGTGATGGATCAGCAAATCTCTCTCTCTCGGCATTACTTCACGAACGAAGATTCTTAGGAAGGACTCATCCCACGCTTTTTACAAGCGCGTTGATGACTAAAAAGGACAATCTGAGATAGGCAAGTCCGGTTGCAGAAAGCACAGCAGAAAGTCTCCTTGGGTGATGTGGTTTCCAAGTTGCTGTTCTTTCTGCGTTGTCGTTTCTCTTCGAGACCCGTTCGGCAGGTCTTCTCAAAAGACAATCTGAGATAGGCAAGTCCGGTTGCAGAAAGCACAGCAGAAAGTCTCCTTGGGTGATGTTGTTTCCAAGTTGCGGTTCTTTCTGCGTTGTCGTTTCTCTTCAAGACCCTTTCGGCGTGTCTTCTCGAAAGAGGCCGCAGCATTGTGGATAGTGCGTCTCCATGCCTCCCGATGTGAGGCCAGGGTGGACCGTTGTTGGTGATCAATCTGGCCGAGCCTGAGATGTTGTTTCAGGGAGTCCTTGTATCTCTTTTTTGGGGTGCCTCTCTTGCGCTGACTCATGGCGAGTTCACCGTAGAGTAGTATCTTTGGGAGGCAGTGGTCCTCCATCCTAGAGACCTCGTGCCCTGCCCAGCGCAGCTGTGTTCTCAATAGCATGACCTCAACGCTGGTGATCCCTGCTTGCTCAAGGACAGCAACATTTGTCACATAGTCAGTCCAGTATATATTTAGGATTGTGCGAAGACAGCGCTGATGAAAGTGTTCGAGGAGTCGTAGGTTTGGCGATAGGTGACCCATGTTTCAGACCCATAGAGGAGAATAGGCAGTACGATAGCTCTGTACACACTGATTTTGGTGCTTTGCCTCAGGTGCTTGTTGCTCCAGACTCTTTTGTGAAGCCTTCCAAATGCACTCTATGCCTTTGCTAATCTGTGATCTATCTCTTGATCAATCTTGGCATCTGAAGAGATGATTCTTCCCAGGAAGGTGAACTGCTGAACGGACTTAAGCACAGATGTGCCTATGCTGACGTGGGGATGATGGTGTTCTTCCTGTGGTGCAGGCTGGTAGAGGACTTCCGTTTTCTTCAGACTGACTTCCAGCCCAAACAGCTCTGAAGCTGTTGCAAAGCAGGACGTGAGGCGCTGCAGGGCTGCTTCTGAATGGGCGACAAGGGCAGCATCGTCAGCAAAAAGCAGCTCACAGACTAGATAGTTTAGAGTCTTGGTGCGAGCCCTCAGACGGCTTAAGTTGAACAAGCTACCATCAGTATGATAGCGTATATATATGCCGTCTTCTTCTTCTTCGAGCAAATAATGCGTGCAGATCCCAGTAAGGTGGCTTTTGCAGCTGGCAGGTAGTGATTTTGTCAGTGCTGATTGTGTTTAAGTTCAGGCCAAGGTCTTGAGGCACTGCACCCAATGTGCCCATCACCACTGGGACCCTCTTGACTGGCTTGTGCCAGAGTCTTAGCAGTTCGATCTTTAAATCCTCGTATTGTGTCAGCTTTTCCACTTGTTTCTCTTTAATCCTGCTGTCGCCTGGGATTGCAACATCGACAATCGGTACTTGGTTTTCTAACACAACCGTGAGGTCAAGAGTCTTGTGCTCCAAAACTCTGTCAGTCTGAATCCGGAAGTCCCAGAGGAGTTTGACGTGTTCATTCCCTGTAACTTTTTCCAGCTTGTGATCCCACCCGTTCTCTGTCACAGGCAGATGGTGTTTGTGATACAAGTTCCAATGGATCATCTGAGCAACGGTGTTGTGCCTCTGCTTGTAGTCCGTCTGTGTGATCTTCTTGCAGCAGCTGAGGATGGGATCCATTGTTTCGCCTGCTTCCTTGCAGAGTCTACACTTGGGATCTGTCTTTGACTTTTCAATTCTGGCTTGGAGGGCATTGGTTCTCATGGCTTCTCCTTGGGCTGCCAGAATCAGGCCCTCGTCTCCTTTTCCCATGTTTCATTTGTGAGACACATCCAGGGTTTTTCCTTGTCAATTAAATAAAATTATTATTATTTATATCATCATCATCATCATTAGTCCATTATTATCGTTACTCCACTTTATCTCCCCAAAGGGGACTCAAAGATATAACCAGGAAAGGACAGAGTGTGTCTGGCTCTTCTGCAGTTTGGAACTACATGATGTAGTCCGTGTGGGCTTAGATAGTGCCGTTTAACTACCTTGGGCTGCACTACATTGACAATGAAGATCTGCATAGTTATATACCTATTTATTTCATATAAAAAGCATTGCATAAATTAGTATAAAAACTGATACAAATGGAAGGCGAGCGGGCGGCTAACTATCTTTTGACCAAAAACGGGCAACAGCAACGGCATTGTCTGTAGCCTCCAACAATTCTTACTCTGCACATGAGGCAGGGCAGAGTGGACAAGCATACAGGTGCGGAGTTGTCTGTTCTGCTCCACAGTCACACAAGGTGTGGGATTCTTTGAGGTCGTGCCATTTGGCCAGGTTGTCTTTTGGTCTGCCCACTCCACTTCTGAGTCTATTCAGGGGCTTCCAATTTGCCCATTCTTGGTTTGGCCCTGGAGGAGGACCCTCCATCGTAAGGGCGGGGGGGGGAGGGGCAACCAGTTGGGATTTCCTGGTTGAGCTGCCCCGAGAGGATACCCTTGCTGTTGCTGGGGGGGGGGGGGGCAAGAGGAGTGGTAGTTCTCATAAAGCTTTTCCTTGACTTGAGTCTACTGGGAGGAGGCTGGTAGCCATGCAGTGGGTGGCTTTCACAGTGTTCAACCTTATTTCTCTCACATTCAGCAGGAACTTCCCATCACACATCAGTCAAAGCAATGGTAGTAACTTATAGATGCAAGAGCTGGACCATAAGGAAGGCTGAGCGAAGGGAGAGAGACGCTTTTGAACTGTGGTGTTGGAGGAAAGTCCTGAGTGCCTTGGACCGCAAGAAGGTCCAACCGGTCCATCCTCCAGGAAAGAAAGCTCATTGGAGGGGAGGAGATTAAGGGCAAAGCTGAAGTCCTTTGGCCACATCATGAGAAGAGAGGGTATGAATATACTCCCCAAACTATTATACCTATTCCAAAATATACCGATAATCAGAAATCAGAAGATATTTAAAAGCTGGAATAAGGAAATTACAAAATTTATTTGGGAAGGAAAAAGACCAAGAATCAATTACAAAATAATGACAGACAAAAAAAAAGCAGAGGAGGATTCGCCCTCCCCGACTTTAGGTGTTACTTTGAAGCCTGTGCTTTACTATGGGTGAAAGATTGGGTCTCTCTGAAAAAAGAAAATCTTATAGCTTTGGAGGGGTTCGATCTCAGAACGGGTTGGCATGCCTATTTGTGGTATGACCAAATAAAAAAGGGAAAAAATTTCGGCAATCACTTTGTGAGATCGACCCTCTTAAAGGTATGGAATAAATATCTCAATTATTTTTATACTAAAACCCCTCTCTGGGTTTCGCCCTCAGAAGCAAAACAAAGGAGAATACAAGGGGAACACAAATGGTTAACTTATAAAGAATTACTGAAAAATTCAAATGGAAATTGGGTGTTAAAAACCCTAGAGGAAATTCAACAAATGGAAGGGAATGTAACATGGCTTCAATATAGACAAATTAAAGAAATATATAATATAGACCTAAAAAAGGGATTCATTGAGAAAGATGATTTTTGGGAACAACTAATAAAATCAGAGAAGAAAAATATTTCGAAGTTGTATAATAAATTAATAGACTGGGCTACTGAAACCGAACATGTCAAAAATTGTATGGTACTATGGGCAAAAAACATTGGAAGACAAATAAAATTACAGGAGTGGCAAACAATATGGACCAAAAAAATTAAATATACTTATGCCACAGACCTGAAAGAAAATTGGATGAAGATGTTCCATAGATGGCACATCTCCCCACAAAAAATTGGAATAATGTACAAAAACAGTGATGCCAAATGTTGGAAATGCCATACAAATAGGGGAAGCTATTATCACATGTGGTGGACATGTAAAGTAGCGACCTCATATTGGAAAAGTATACACAAAGAAATTCAAATAATACTGAAAAGAAAATTCTCAATGAAACCCAACTACTATCTATTGGGCTTATTAGATAAGGAATTAAAGCTAGATGGTAATGAAGATAAATTGTTTTGTTTTATGACAACAGCAGCGCGGATGGTCTACGCCAAATATTGGAAAGCCGACAACATTCCTAAGGTTGATCAATGGCTTGCAAAGATTTATGATATAAAGAATATGGACAGACTAACATTTCTTTTAAGCAAGCACATGGGAAACTCAAGAAAACAAACGGACTGGAGTCTACTGGAGGAATACAATAAAAGAATGGACTCTACATCTCAGTAATTAAAATCATTATAAAAACATTTTAAAAGAGAAGTAGGCGTAAGGGTTGTCACAAGGAAAGGAAGGAGGACTTTAAAAACTCCTGAAAGAGTGGAGTTGAAGGGTTACTTGGAAATCCAACAAATGACCGATACCCCCAAAGAGGAAAAATGGAAGTCACTTCTATGTTCGCCGTTTGTTTTTTCCTTTTTTTCTCTCTCCTCTTTTTTTTGTATTATTTTATGTTTTTCTTCCCCCCCCTCTCGCCTTCCCTTTTCCCTTTCCCCCCTTTCCTTTCCCTTGACCACCTCACTTGTTTACCCACCCTTTTGAATTTGTTTTTTCCAGGCTGGATCCAGGGCTTTTTTCCGGGTCACAACCTGTTTTTGTATTTGTATGTGATTTTATGTTACACAATTATCCACAAAATTAATAAAAATTATTTTAAAAAAAATGAGAAGAGAGGGAAGGTTGGAGAAGAGAAGGATGCTGGGGAACATGGAAGGAAAAAGGAAGAAGGGCCGACTAAGGGCAAGTTGAGTGGATGGCACCCTTGACTCTGAAGGAGACCCTGGGGGTGGCCACAGCCAACAGGGAGCTCTGGCCTGGGATGGTCCAGGAGGGCACGAAGAGTCGGAAGTGACTGAATGAATAAACAACAACAACATGTGTCTGCACTTCCGATACCATGCCGTCGTTGGCAGGGTAGATTGACCCCCTTTTGGCCGAAGACTGCACTGCGTCCATGGCCAAGCCCCCCCCCCCCCCGTGAGCAAAAAAGAGAAGTGAAAACTTTTACTTTTCTGACTCTCCAACAGTGAATGGGTGGGGGTGGGTGGGGGGGTCAGGATGCGGGGCAAAATAAAACAAGCAAAGCTGAATTTCAATAAGAGTCCTGACAGCTTTTCCCAAGCACCCGCTGCCATAAATCTCTCCCAGAATTGTCAGAGGCATAAAGTATTTTGATGAACCGCCACCGGAAAAAATCATGTTTATCGGGATGATTTGTGGGTTCTGAATCTCTAAACAGTCCGGCCGGCAGTAAAACTGGGGGGCAAGTGATGGATGGCTCCGTCTGGTGACAGAAAGGGGAGAGGAGGGCCACCGGCATTCGGAGCCAACTAACCCACAGCCGCCTTCTGCAAAAAGGCTTGTGCATTTCGGCTGAACCTCCACCTGTTTCTGCTAGCCAGATTCCGTTAGAACCCTGGTATCCGTTTTCATGCACCTACCGAAAACAGGTGGATAGCTGGATAGCCATTTTCAAGCCACAGCTGAAAAATACGACTAAATCGGCAGCAATGGGGAACTTACGACGCTCCCTTTCCATTCCTGGGGGCCTTTCATAGAACCATAGACTCTGAGACCTGGTGGGCCATCATCCAGTCCAACCCCATTCTGCCAAGAAGCAGGAAAATCACATTCAAAGCACCTCCGACAGGTCTCTCTAGGCAAAATGTAGCTGCATGGACTTCTAGGTGGAAGGCTGTCCAGGTCAGGGTTGGCTTGATGCGCCTTCCTCTTGGCACATTTTTCCCTTTCACCCTCCATTCTTGCCCCTTCAAATTCTACAGCACTGCTGGTCACAGCTGACCTCCAGCTAGAACGCTCAATGACCAGGGCTTCCCAGCAATCGGTGCCTATGCCACAGTTTTTAAGGTTGGCTTTGAGCTCATCTTTAAATCTCTTTTCCTGTCCTCCAGCAATCCATTTTCATTTCTTGAGTTCGGAACAGAGCGGCCGCTTTGGGAGACGGTGATCGGGCATTCGGACAACGTGGCCGGCCCAGTGGAGTTGATGGCGGAGGAGCATCGCCACAGTGCTGGTGGCCTTTGCTTCTTCCAGCTGAGATTTCCCCGCCTGTCTTCCCAAGAGGTTTGCAGGATTTTTCGGAGGCAGCACTGATGGGATCATTCCAGGAGTTGCGTGTGACGTCTGTAGACAGTCCACGTCTCGCAGGCGTAGAGCAGGGTTGGGAGGACAATGGCTTTATCAACAAGCCCCTCAGTCTCCCTCCGGATGTCCCGGTCCTCAAACACGCTCTGCTTCATTCAGAAGAATGCTGCACTCACAGAGCTCAGGCGGTGTCGTGTTTCGGTGTCAATGTTGAAGTGTCTGCCAAAGGAGTGGAAATGGTCCGCATTTTCTAATGTGACATCATTAAGCTGTGTTTCTGGCATTGGAGAGGGTTTGTTGGAACACGCAAGCGCCCTCCCCACAACAAGGTGACAGTCCCATCGAGTGGGACCGACTATTTCCTTGAGTCTCAACCAATCCAGTCTAGCTTGTAGAAGTGACAAAGACAAAGTTCCTGGAGTAGAACAACTGCTTCCAATGTCAACACCACACAATTAAGCAGGAAATGACACTTTCAAACCAGGAACAGGACATTTTTCAAAGTTTGTTCCATAGTGTAACAGAAAAGAAATGACTTTTCGCCTGCTTTTGCCCGCTTCTTCTTTTGGTATCCGAATGACAGAAATATGGCTGCCTCTTTCCAATTGCCGGCCCTGATTGCTTTGGGGAAGCCCATAAAGAGTTAGTGCGCAGGTTAAAGCCAAGCGGGCGCATCAATCAAGGCCACCGCTTCGGCCAGGACGAGAGATAAAGGCCATCGTCAGAAGGAGAGCAGGATGTCCGTGATTGGATCTTGCATTTACATTGCCCTTCTCGCAGAAGAGGAGCCATAACTCAGGATCAGGGCTGCTATTTGGCTCGACACAGAGCCAGAGGTTGAGTTTGGGGCATGGCTGCATTTCGGTGCTTGCTCCATGCAAAAGAGAAGAAGCGTCTGCAAAACTTCAGGTCGGCTGTTCAAGCAGCAAACACAGCGATGGATTGCAAGGCTGAGGGCATTTACTGCTGCAGCTTGCAAAGACTTGGAACAAGGGTCTGCATATTTCGTCAGTTAGCTTCCCCACTACCATTCATTTCGCCCTCCATCCTTGGGAAACTTCCTTGAGCTAGAACTATGTCTTTCTTTGAGTACGGGTGCAGGTGGTCATGTTCAACAATATATCTCCCTCTTGAATTGTTTTGCCCAGAGATGGACACAGGGCTATTATTCCAGGTGCGATGCTGCCTCACACTCCTGACTCATGTTCAGCTTGACAAAACTCCTAGATCCCTTTCATGTGGACTGTTTGCAAGCCATAGGATGCCACCTACCAGTATACCAGTGCATTTCAGTGTATGGCCTTGCATTTCCCCCCATTGCAATCCATCTTCCATCCTCTCCATATCCATATGAATCTGGAGATCCTTTGGCTGGGTCACCCTGGTGGGTGTGGGCTCCGGCTGCCTACTCTAGATGGCGAGGCATTACGCCCGTCGTCGTTAGTAAAGAGCCTAGGGGTCCAATTGGACCCGCTGCTGACAATGGAGGCGTAAGTCTCAGCTGTCAGCAGATCCGCCTTTTTTTCATCTGCGGCAGGTTAGGCGACTGGCTCCCTACCTCACCGGAAGCGACCTAGCCACGGTAATCCAGGCAATGGTCATCTCGAGGCTAGACTACTGTAACGCCCTTTACATCAGTCTTCCTTTGTCGGTCATCCGGAAGCTTAAACTAGTGCAGAATGCTGTGGTGAGACTTGTGGCTGGAATACCAGCCAGGGCTCACATCACTCCAACTCTACAGCAGCCGCACTGGTTGCCAGTTGAGCACCCGATCATCTTCAAAGTGTTGATTTTGACCTTTAAGGCCTTGTATGGTCTGGGGCCGGTGTACTTGAGGGACCATCTACTCCCATATGTTCCCCAGAGATCTCTTTGATCTGAGGACCACAACCTCTTACAGATCCCTTCCTTAACTAGGCAGAGGGCCTTCTCTGTTGTTGCTCTGAGCCTATGGAACACCTTGCCACCTGAAGTTCGAGCAATCACGGACCTGCCAGCATTTCAGAAAGCCTGCAAAACAGTTCTTTTCCACCAGACATTTAATGTCTAGTTATTCCTGGCCATGAGCTAACTTTGTTCATCTGTTTCAAGTGTTATTGTTGATTTTATCATTCATGTTTTAATGTTTGGTCGATGCACTGTAAACCGTCCTGAGCCAAATCGGAAGGACGGTATACAAATCGAAACAATAAATAAAAAAATAGATATCTTGAATTGCTTTGCAAGGTTCTGGACACAGAGTTATTTTTCCATACTGTAGGTCTGTTTGATTTTTTAAAAAACGGTTCAAAACTCATTGCGGATGTAGAGAGTGCTGGTGGCTCGGATCTAAAGTCAATAGATGGGGTCCCATCGGTGTTGGCGGAGTCGTCGCTGGCCGAGCTTGACATCTCGGCCATTCTGGCCCCCCCTCCTGATGCCTGCCGCCGCCGCCGTCGTCCTGGGAGAAGTTGGGGAAGCCTCCTCGAGGAGGCAAGACCCAACATGGCGTGTGTCCTTGTAGACGCTCAGCCAACCCATGTGCTGGGGCCTCAGGAAGAAACGCCACCTGGAGTAGTCAACTCCCGGAAGTCCCGCCTCTGAGGACTCCGCCCCGGCGTTGACCTGACCAGAGTACAGCGAGGCCCCCGGAAGAGGAGGAGACGCCGCCGGAAGAGGAAGGAAGGCACCCGAGCTGCCCCACAGACTATGGAATGGAGGCCGGGACCAGCCTCCCGCCAGATTGGCCAAAGGGACCGAGCTTGGAGAATCGATCCCTTGCTGACGGGTCCAGAACGGAGAGGGCCCCAAGTCGTTCTTCACCAGGACATTTTGGAGCTCCTGCTACAAGCAGTCGAAGCCCGAGGGCCTCACCGGACGATCAATAAAGATGTGAAGGACACTGCGCGGTCAGGCCGGGACTCCCAAACCAGACTCCCATATGGGAGCTCACGGGTTTTAACCCCCACCGGCGCCTTGGCACCGGCGATGGTATTGGGACATCCCTGCCTGCCTCCTTTCGATGGCAGAATGGGGCCTTAAGGGCATCGCCGCGGACACTTCCCTATTTCCTCCCTCCCTCCCCACCCTTTTGTTCTTCCCTCTGTGTTTTTTGTATATGTTGTTGTTCTGTTGCTGTAAATCGCCCGGAGCATCTATGATGGAGGGCGATTAACAAATATTAAATTCTATTCTATTCTATTCTAATTCTGATTTTCACAGAAAAAAGTTCAAAACTGTTCAAAACTTCTGAGACTTCCAAATCCTTCGTTAACGGTTTCAAACTGTTTCATTGGGTGGTCTTTACTTTGAAAGTAGTTGTTTTAATCCAGAAAAAAGGTGTGTGTGTGGGGGGGGGGGGAGCAAACACGGCTCTCGCCCCAGGTCTGATGTGGGAGAGAAGGACCTGGGGTGAGAGCCGTGTTTAACCCAGTTTGGATGCGGATGTCCTTCTCTCCCGTATCAGACTGACATGGGAGGGAAGGACATCCACATCCAATCTGGGTTAAACACAGCTCTTGTCCCAGGTCTGATGCGAGGGAGCCATGTTTAACCCAGTTTGGATGCAGCTCTCACCCCACGTCTGATGCGGGAGAGAAAGGAAATGAAGGGAACCCATCCACACTGGTTTGAAAAGCTGAATCATTTCCGACTCTTCCTACTCTTCGGAAGAGAAATGGCGGAAAAAGCTTCGAAATGGCAAGGATACTGCCGGGTTCCCTAATCGCTTTGAAATCGCTTCAAAAAGGAATTTGATCCGAATTTATTCTGAATTAAGAAGATTCTGAATGAAGCTACCCAGGCCTATTTTCCAGGCCCCTTTATGAATTCTCAATGGTGAGGATGCATGTCAACTGAGGGTTTTCTTAGCTCAGGTTTCTCAATATTTGCAATGTTTTCCTGCCATTTTACAAAGATTTACAAGTATCCTTTCCGTGGCTCTATTAAAATGGGCAAAACCCCGGTAATAGCAGGGGAAGCTGACCTTGGAGAAATGCCACTTTGGTTTGTTTCCTCGAGCATCCGCTCCCTTGAAGTATTTACACCTTGCCTTCCGACGGCCGTAACTCACAAGGTGGCATTGGACATAAACAAGGCAATAACAGCCGCCATGAAATCACTGGAGGGCCCGGACGGTCATATTGCAAAAGCCACACAAGCAGGGTTGTTTTTTTTTAAAAAAGGAAGTTAATAGAAAAGTAGCAGAAGTCCAACAGAATTGCTTGCGACAAAAAACAACAACAAAACAACAAACAACCTCCAAGCAAGCACTGTGGTGTTCTCTTCCAATAGGTATTTCAACTACAGGCAATTCCCAAGTTACAAACGACCACTTCATCACATTTACGAAATTACACTGAGTGCTACACTTAAAAAGTGGTAAGCCACTGTGTTCATCACATCACCAGCTGCGCCCATACCTTGGGAAGTCTGATCTGGCCACGGTCGTCCACGCTCTAGTTACATCCCAAATAGATTACTGCAATGCGCTCTACGTGGGGCTGCCTTTGAAGGCGGCTCGGAAACTACAGCTGGTCCAACGGGCGGCAGCCAGATTGGCAACTGGGGCAACATACAGGGAGCATACCACCCTCTTGTTGTGTCATGAAAAGAGTCACATCTGGCTCCCAAGCCATAGGTTCCCTACCCCTGCGCTATATAAAGGGCAACACATGTTTTGGAGGCTCATTGCAAGCCTGGGAAGGGAAGGGAACGGAGAAGGGAAAGGGAGGTTGAAGGGAGGTTAGAAGAAGAGCAGGGCAAGCGGAGAAGGGCTGTTGCCTGCCTGCCTTGCAGCTGCTTCTGTGAGAGAAGGGGAAGGGAGAGCCATGTCAAAATATCTAGAGCATCATTTCTCAAACTGGGGGTCGGGACCCTGGGGGAGGGATGTCAGAGGGGTCTCCAAAGACCATCAGAAAACACAGTATTTTCTATTGGTCATGGGGGTTCTGTGTGAGAAGTTTGGTCCAATTATATAGTTGGTGGGGTCCACAATGCTTTTTGATTGTAGGTGAACTATAAATCCCAGTAACTACAACTCCCAAATGTCAAGGTCTATTCCCCCCAAACGCCATCTGTGTTCGTATTTGGGCATATGGAGTATTCGTGCCAAGTATGGTCCAGATCCATCATTGTTTGTGTCCATTGTGCTCTCTGGATGTAGATGAACTACAACTCCAAAACTCAAGGTCAGTGCCTACCAAACCCTTCCAGTATTTGCTGTTGGTCATGGGAGTTCTGTGTGCCAAATTTGGTTCAGTTCCATGGTTGGTGGAGTCCAGAATGCTCTCTGATTACAGCTGACTCAAGTCTGCAAACTTTGTGTTTTGTTTTTAATGCAATACAACTGTTTGGTTCACTCCTGACACGATAAATAAATAAACAGCTGTACTATAAATCCCAGCAACTACAACTCCCAAATGACAAAATCAATCCCTTCCTCCAACCCCACCAGGATTCAAATTTGGGCGTATCGGGTATTTGTGCCAAATTTGGTCCAGTGAATGAAAATCCATCCTGCATCTCAGATATTTACATGACGATCCATAACAGTAGCAAAATGACAGTTTTGAATTAGCAACAAAAATGATGTTATGGTTGGGGTTCACCGCAACAGGAGGAACTGCATTAAGGGGGGTCGCGGCATTCAGAAGGTGGAGAAACACAGCTCTCGAAGGAGGCCCCATTGAGGAGGAGGCCCCAAGCGTGTTCTCTGCTGCACCGGAGACCAAGACACAATGGCGCCATGGGTTCAAATGCTAGGAAATCGAGATTCCACATAAACATTGGGAAGAACTGCAGCAGAGCAAATATTCTGCCTGGGAGTCTGGTGGTGTTTCCTTCCTTCTCTGGAAGAGCTTGGATGGCCGTTGGTTAGGAGGGATCGGATTGTGTGTTCCTGTATTGCAAGGGGTCAGACTGGATGGCCTTTGGGTTCCTTCTGACTCAGGATCCCCTGAATGGCTCTCCTTCTGAAAAGCCTGAGTGCTGACCCCAACCCCTTGGAGCTGTCCACTGCCTTTCTCTGCTTGGCATCCTTTTCTTTGCCGGAGCTTTGGAAATGCAGGCCACCCCATTAGGGCCTTTGTGATGGAAATGGTCCTTCCTCTCCCCCCTCTGCTAAGTGGCCTCCTTATCTGGGCAAGGCCCATTAAGTCCCCTTTCAGGCCCTAATTTATGCGGAGGGGCCGCGGGGTCACGGCCCTCCCTACCTGATCGGGTTTCCCTTCTCTTCCTCGGCCTTTTGTTGGGCTGCAGAATGGCCCCTTTATCCCGCCCCGACTTGCATTTCGAAGGCTATTTGGGTCCCTATTAACGTTTCCCTGAGAACAGATCCGATAATGCCACTTTTCAGGTGCGGAGGCTTAAGTCTCACCTTGGCTGGAGCCCGAAGACAAGGCCTGGCCCAGTTAGCCCTCTTTGCAAAAGGGGATCCGCTTGGGGACAATGCGCAAACTGTTTGGCCGGGACACGCACACCCTCCGCACCGCACAGCTGGCTTCCTTTCTCCCTCTTGCAAAACAGCCCTGGATGGACAAAGAGCAGGGAGGCCGGCTATGCGCACAGGGACAAATACGGCTCAGCTTTGCGCCAGGTAACCCAGTGTGGGGGGAACATGTGGGGAAGGAATTGCACACGGGCCTGCCATGGGCCAAAAACCATCCCACAGCACTTGTGCAATGCAGTGCTCCCTTGCCTTGCCCATTCCCCACCAGCCACTGAGAACCATAGAATCCCAATGTTGAAAGGGATCCCAAGGGTCATCCGATCCCACTCCCTTTGGCCAGGCAGGAAGGCTCAATCAAAACACTCCTGACAGATGGTCATCCAGCCTCTGCATCAAAGCCTCCAGAGAAGGAAGGAGAGGTATAGAATCACAGAGCTGGAAGAGACCACTAAAGTCATCCAGTCCAAACCCCGGCCATGTAGGAACACACAATAAAAGGACTCCTGGTGGATGGCCAACCAGCCGCTCTCCTGGACTCCCAGCCAGCCAACATTATACTAGAATGGGAAGAGATCCTCAAGGGCCAGCCAGGCCAACCCTCTTCTTTCTGCCAGGGAGGAACACCCCATTTGACCCCCCCCCCCCCCAAACAGGTGGCCATCCAGCCTCCACTTAAAGGCCTCCAGAGAATGAGACTCCACTGCACGTCCAACCAGCAGCAGATCCCACTGCTGAACAGCTCTTACGGTCAGCAAGTTCTTCCAGATGTTTCAGTGGAATCTCTTTTCCTTCCATTTGAATCCATTGCTGCATTGTATCCTATAGGCATGTGCAAAGAATTCGGAAGAGTCGTAATAAAATCAAACGTTTTGTGACACCCAAGCCCAAAGCTACGTACCAGCTGGACAAGTGGTCACATATAGATGTTAAATAACAGAGGGGAGACCCCGCAATGAAGCAGGGAACCCCCGGAGACAACTTCTCCCCTCCTCACTTGCTGTAGCCAATTCCGAAGGAAGGAGGACACCCAGTTAAGAGCTGTCCCCCTCACCCCGGCCCTGGCAAGGTGGTGGGTCAATAGATCATAATTGACTGTATCAAACGCTGCTGTGAGGTCCAATAACACAAGCAGTGCTGATCCGCCTTGATCCAGCTGGCAATGCAGCTCATCTGAGATGGAGACCAGAACCGTCTCCGTCCCATGCCCGGAACGGAAGCTGGACTGGAAGGGGTCTAGCCAAGCTGTCTCATCTAGGAAGGACTGCAACTGCTCCATTGCTGCCCTCTCAATCACCTTGCCCAGGAATGATAAATTCAAAACTGGGCGGTAATTGGAAGGGACCATTGGATCTAATCCCGGCTTCTTCAGCAATGGAGAGACCACCGCCTCTTTTAAACCCTCTGGAAACACTCCTTGCTCAAGGGAGGTGTTGATTATGTTCAACAGGGTCACGTAACCCTTCCAGGCTGGCTTTCACCAGCCAGGAGGGGCACGGATCGAGGGAGCAGGTGGTCGGTCTAGCTGCAGCAACAATCCTATCGACAGCTTCTGCGTCCAGTGGTGTGAACTGGTCGAAGGTAGGCCCGGCAAGAGGGCACAGAGTCTCAAGTTCACTAACTGTATCAATTGTGGCTGGAAGGTCCCGGCAGAGGGTCAAAATCTTGTCTGCAAAAAAGCTCTGAAAAGCCTCGGCAGAAAGGGCCTGATCATCATTATTTGGGATGGTAGGGACCATCGTCAGAGACCTAATTATCTTAAACAATTGTGCTGGGCGTGAGCTCGCAGATGCTATCAAGGCTGCATAATATGAATTTTTCGCTTCCTTGATAGCATGCTCATAAGCATCCATAAAAAGCGTATAAGATGATTTCAAACCTTCGTCACGGAGTCTCCTCCACATGCTCTCCAACAGTCTCTTCTCCCGTTTCATCGATCGGAACTCCTCAGTGAACCAAGGCGATCGGTTTCTACGGGGTCGGAGAGGGCGTCTAGGGGTGATCTCATCAAGAGCATTGGACAATTTGGTGTTCCAGGCGTCCACTTGCTCATCGATAGAGGCGCTGACAGACACCAGATCCCTTATTTATTTTATTTATTTATATTTACTATATTTATACCCTGCCCTTCTCACCCGAAAGGGACTCAGGGCGGATTACAAACTATGTCAAAAAATTTAGTATCAAAACTTACCCTGTACTTTTTAGTTTCAATTTTGTAAATCTCAGAAGGCTCCCAAAGCCAGTTTCATATTTATTGCAAGGAAGCAAAGCCATTAAGCCAAAAAGGCTGCCTGCCTGCCTAAAATGAATGGAGACTCAGCATTAGGAGCCATGGAAAGAGGGAACCGTGCATTTAGGAGCAGCAGAGAACTCTGGGAAATGCAGTTTGAGAAAGGGAGGAGCCCTATGCCAAAGAATTCAAAAGGCTCTGCCCTAAACTACGTTTTTATTTTATTTTATTCATATGTGGTATTTATATACCACCTCAACCCCAAAGAGGACTCAGGGTGGTTCACAGTCTTGGCAAGAATTCAATGCCAGTATGCATCAGCTTCATTTCCCAGCTCTGAGGATGACCTGGGAAGGAATCCCACTGAGCATTGCAGCGCACCAAAACACCCGGGAGTCACTCTGGACCGTGCTCTGACCTACAAGAAGCACTGCTTGAATACCAACCAAAAAGTGGGCGCTAGAAACAATATCATATGAAAGCTGACCGGCACAACCTGGGGATCACAACCAGATACAGTGAGGACACCTGTCCTTTCGCTTTGCTGCTCTGCTGCTGAGTATGCATGCACAGAGTGGAACACATCTCACCACACTAAAATGGTGGATGTGGCTCTTAATGAGAGATGCTGTATTATCACGGGGTGTCTGCACCCTCCACCACTGGAGAAATTACACTGTTTAGGCAGTATTGCACCACCTGACATCCACCGGAAAGTAGCAACCAACAGTGAAAGGACCAAGGCAGTGACATTTCCGGCCCATCCCCTGTTTGGATATCAGCCAGCACTCCAATGACTTAAATCAAGAAAAAGTCTTGGAGTCTTTGTGAACTTGAGTGCCCCTGGTGTTGCTGAAAGGAGTTCCTCCCTTGTGCATGTGGCAGGGCTGAGACCGCATTGCAGTAGGTGGCCTGTGGTTTGCTCTTCTCCACACTCGCATGTCATGGGCTCCACTTTGTGGCCCCATTTTTGAAGGTTGGCTCTGCATCTCGTGGTGCCAGAGTGCAGCCTGTTCAGCGCCTTCCAGGTTGCCCAGTTTTCTGTGTGCCTGGAGGAAGTCGCTCATTTGGTCTCAGCCATGGATTGAGGTGCTGGGTTTGAGCCTGCCACTTTTGGACTCTCGCTTGCTGAGGTGTTCCAGCGAGTGTCTCTGTAGATCTTAGAAAACTATTTCTTTCTGATATTTGAACCTGGCTCTCCGGTCCACTCCTCTCAACCTTTTTTCTGCAGGCAAGGCATCCTTCGCTAGAGTAAAGGGAGGACCTACAGATAGACAATGAGGCTAATATATCAAATTCAATTTCTTTGTTTGTTCATATGCAAAAGTATTCTTTCGTAACATAAATGTATATCAGAGTCACAGACTCAAAGTGAACATCAATAATCGGTGTACCAAATGAATAGACCCAAATAGGGTTTAACAAAATTATTCATCAACAATTCAATAGTCCATAATAAATGACAGAGTATAGTCACGAAAATGTAGAATTTGTCCGGAGTGGAGCCAATCAATTCATTGTGGGAGCCGGGTTGACGGAAGTAACCGGGTTCCCGCTCCATTTCGCGCTAACGAGCGCTTTGTCAAAACCCAATATTCAAGGTAAGGCGTTTAAGGCATCCACACATCCATTACGATACATGCAGTCAGGCACGGGCCAAAGCTGCTCCTCAGAGCCATTCATGGGTTCCAGACCTTTGGCCATTTTGGCCACCCCTCTGGACACCTTCCCGCTCACCCACTCCTGGGGATGGAGGCTCAGCAGTCCCTCCGGCCTCTGCTTCTAAACCACGATGGGGCCAGCCTGGCATTTGTCACTCCGAATGGGTCTCAGGAGAAGTGGTCAATGTAGATGAGGCATGGGCCAACTTCAGCCCTCCCTGCAGGTGTTTAGGACTTTGACTCCCACGGCTGTTATGAATTATGGGAGTTGGAGTCCAAAACACCTGGAGGGAGGGCCCAAGTTGGCCCTGAGTAGATCCACCTGAGGAAGGTGTGCCAGATCCTAGGAGTAGCCACTAAATAGGGTGTTTCTCATAGAAGTGGAAGCGACCCTAAAGGCCAACCAGCCTGACCCCATTCTGCCAGGCAAGGAGACCCAATCAAAGCCCCATCCCTCCAGTGTTAAGACTCCAGTGAAGACCTCAAAGCCAGGCAGAACCTGAACCCGAGCCATAGAGGCACCGCTCCCCTGCAATGCCGATGCTGCCTTGCGCAGAAGGTGGGACTGTGTTTCCTTTTGCAGGTACGGACGTCCCTCCTCTCTGCGGGGCCGAGACCTGCGAGGAGGACAAACCCTTCTAACGTTTCCCCTTTTCATTGCGGTCCAAGGCCGGCCTGGGGCCCCTCTGGGCACCCGAACAAGAGCCTAGTGTTGCGTGTTTATCGGCGGGATGCAAATGCACAACGGAGCCCCTTCTCCGGCCCTTGAGAACGGAATCTTCCCAGGCCGCCACCACAAGCCCGGCTGTTTGAGAGGCCTTTTCACCGAAAGTCATTAGCGAGAGATAAAGGTCTGGGCGGCTTAGGATTTCTCTTGTCCCTTCGGGTGACAACAACGGAGAGACATTTCTAATAGCCACCCTAATTGTATATTTCCTCCCATTTGCCGCGGCTCAGAAAGGCCGCGGCGGAAAAAGGAGCCCATTCCGAGAGGCTTTATCTGATGGAACAGCCCGAGGTGGCTTTTCTTCTCCTCTCCTTTCTCTGCCAGGCTAATCACCGCCCTCCCCATGGCAGGCTGCTCTCTTGGCCTCAGCCAGGGGAATGGGAGCCCAAGGGCTGTGCGAGGGAGGGAGGGAGGGCAGGCTGCACTGCTGGCAGGACCCGCACTGGGCCTCTCCTCGCTGGGCCGTCTGTGGCCAGAACCCGGGACAAGGCCGGCAAGCGGGCGCAAGGCCAGGCGGCCCAGGCAGGGCTGCATCTGGACCTTTTGGGGGGCACAAACACCGCACCCAAAAGGTGCTTGGTGGTTGCAAGCATCGCCCCGTTTACAACACAGCCACACAGGCCATAAAACCTTCCAGCAGTAAGAATGAGGAAGTACTCCATCAAGGACACAGTGTCACAAGTGGACGGTGAAGCGACAGCACCCCTTGTGGCCAGAATTGAGCGTACCCTCATGAAGCCGGAAAGCTGGAATGTTAAATTGCCTCTGCGACTATATATGTGGTATGTCTAATGGCATTGAATATTTGCCATGTGCATTGAAGTCCGCCCTGAGTCCCCTTCAAGGTGAGAAGGGCGGAATATAAATACTGTAAATAAATAAATAAGGCCCAAGTTTGCCCATGCCTGGGCGAACCAACCGGGTAGCTCTCCAGACTCTGTCTCTGGTGACTGGTGAAGAGGATATCCAGAGCTGTAGCAATCTTGTGTTGAGAGACCTTGAGTTTGTCCATTCCTGGTTGGATTGATCTCCACACCTTTCCCAGCTCTGGCTTCCTGATCCGATCACCCTTTCCTCCCAGAGGTCAAGGGGGCCACCGAGAAACGTAGGGCTCTGTGTGGAGCTCTGATGGAGGGCGGGAAGAGCTTGTGCAGCCGTGGCAGGTCTTTGGCAGGGCGAGTGGAAGGCCAACCCACTGTCCTTCCCATAAGGAAGGTTTCCTCTCCTCCTGTGCCCCGACTCTCCCATGCAAAGGGGGACCCCTCCGGCGCAGAGTTCAAGAACAGGTCTCCCCTATTAGGGGTCCGCTTAAGCCGCTCCCCAGCATGGGTCCCAATTTAACTCACTTTCTGGGCCTGGGACCCAGCTGGGCAGGTTAAGGATGTTAAATGGTCACTGGCCCAGAAGGACTCCCAGCCCCACTTTGGGTTTTGGGGAGAAGGGCGGGCAGACAGGTCATGCGGGGGTTACCTGTCAGCCTGGATCATTCCCCAGAGAAAGAGGGAAGGAAGGACAGGAGGGAGGGAGGGAAGGAAAGGAGGAGGAAGGGAGCGAGCGAAGGAGGGGAAAGCCCTGGGGATTCTCCAAACCTTGCACTTTGCACCTCTGAACTTCTTGGATGCTCCACTCGTGGAGCAAACAGAACACAATGAGGGCAGCACTGGGTTGAACTGGGGAATTGCGGCAAACACCTCACCCTTCCTTTGTTCTCCATGCTCATCCAGGCTGGTTGTGAGAACTCTGTGGAACTGACCCCAAGGCCTCATCGACACAGTGTCGACGTATGTAATGCAATTCAATGCAACCTATGGCAGTGTAGATGGCAGAAAGACACGCACGAAGGTCTTGCTCAACAGCTGTCAGTCTCCCCCTGTTTTTAGTTTTTATCGCAGTCAAGCTTGAGAAGCTCATCTCACGCAGATATGTGGTTGAAAACGGGAGCAATGTCAAAATAGCTGCCGCCATTTTGATCCGAGGGGGCAGCGTGAGCATGTTCAGGAGGGGAGGGGGAGGGAGGAAGACGTGGGGCGAGTTTGCGAAAGTATTTATTTATTTATTTCTTAATTCTTTAACTGAAGCAGGACGAGCCAATCACATTTGGGTTTAGCCAAACGCTAGCCTGAAAAAGCCGTCTTTACATTCCCTTCGGGAAGGAGTTCAGGATCGCTCGAATATGCTCAGGGAGCGAGTTCCAGAGTACTGGAGCCGCAGCAGAGAAAGCTCTCTGTCTAGTGCTGGACAGGTGGCAGGAGCGGACGATGGAACCACTTAACAAATTTTTGCTCTTCCGAGCGCAGTGATCTTGGGGAACGTACGGGTAAGGCGGTCCCTCAGGTACACAGGCCCCAAACTGTACAAGGCCTTAAAGGTTAAAACCAGCACCTGAAGGCAATCCGGTACTCAATAGGCAGCCAGTGCAGTTGCCGGAGGATGGGAGTGATGTGCTCCCTCACTGGTGCTCCCACCAGCACGCGAGCCGCAGAGCATTCTGCACCAGCCTGAGTTTCCGGATTGCCGCCAGGGGAAGGCCCATGTAGAGGGCGTTACAGTAGTCCAGTCTCGAGATGACCGTCGTTGATCACCGCAGGCCAGGTCATCCCTGGACAGGTAGGGGGCCAGTCGCCTAGCCTGTCGAGGTGGAAAAACGACGCCTTGCTGATCATGGAGACCTGGGCCTCCATGGTCAGCAAGGAGTCCAGTTTAATACCTAAGCTCTTAACCAAGGGTGACGGGCTAAGTTGCTCGCCATCCAGGTAGGCAAATCGCACTCATCCAGCCCAGGGCATCGGGCCACAAGATCTCCGCTTTCGACGGGTTCACTTTCAGCCGGCTGGCACGCAGCCATCCAGTCACGGCTTCTCGAGGCATTGATGGAAACACCGGGTACGGTATCCAGCCTGCCGTCCATTCTCAGTAGAAGCGGGTGTCATCAGCGTACGATAACACTCCAGACCAAAGTCGCGGCCAGCTGGGCCAGGGGCGCATGTAGATGTTGAATAATAAGGGCGAGAGGATGACCCCCTGGGGACCCCCACAAACCTAATGGGAGCCTCCCGAGACCTCCCTCTCTCCACGCTGTCCCCGATCCTGAAGAAAGGAGGCCAGCCCTCCCCGACAGGTCACCTCTTCCTCCCTTCCCTCCCCTCCTGAGCAAAGCAAGCAGAGCGAGGCTGGGAAGAAGGGAGCCCGAGTGGAGAAGGAAAAGTGTTCGGCAGGAGGGGGAAGAAAGGGTCTTGGAGGTTCCCATTTCCCACGGCACACCTGAGGATCGCTCACGGCACACAAGTGTGCCCCGGCACACTGGTTGGGAAACACTGTCCTATGATGTGTTCATAATAAATGCGCAGCAACACCTGGTAGCCATATGTAGTATGTTGAGATCGGTATATAATCCGATATATTCCACAAGGTAGTAACCTACAGTGCCGTTGTAGATCCACAATAATGATTGGAAAATAAATTTGTAATCCCAGTGGTTATTCCATATCCGTTGGGTTATACAGCGTCAGGATGCCGAAGTGGATATATAATTTGCAATGAAGGTTTACAACGAGTCGAAAAAAGGCTTCCGTATTGGGCATGGGACGGAAACCCTGCTTGTCGCCATTACAGACCAACTTCGCTGCCAGCTGGACCAGGGTGGATCAGTCCTGCTTGTTTTGTTAGATCTAACAGCAGCGTTTGATACAGTAGATCACATATTGTTAACCCACTGTTTAGCCGTGACTGGGGTTAAGGGGACCGCCCTTAAATGGGTGGTCTCCTTCCTCCAGGATCGGGGACAACGTGTGGAGGGGGGTGAGGAGGTCTCCGGGAGGCTCACATTAAGCTGTGGGGTCCCCCAGGGGGCCATCCTCTCGCCCTTATTATTTAACATCTACATGCGCCCCCTGGCCCAGCTGGCCCGCGACTTTGGTCTGGAGTGTTATCAGTATGCTGATGACACCCAGCTTCTGCTGAGAATGGACGGCAGGCTGGATACCGTACCCGATTGTTTCCATCAATGCCTTGAAGCCGTGACTGGTTGGCTGCATGCCAGCCGGCTGAAGGTGAACCCGTCGAAGACGGAGATCTTGTGGCCCAGTCGCCCTGGGCTGGATGAGTGCCGGTTGCCTACCCTGGATGGCGAGCGACTTAGCCCGTTATCCCTTGTTAAGAGCTTGGGTGTCCAATTGGACCCTTTGCTGTCCATGGAGACTCAGGTCTCCATGGTCAGCAAAACCTCGTTCTACCATCTACGACAGGCTAGGCGACTGGCACCCTACCTGTCCAGGAATGATCTGGCCACGGTGATCCAAGCGACGGTCATCTCGAGATTAGACTACTGTAACGCCCTCTACGTTGGCCTTCCCTTGTCGACAATCCGGAAACTCAAGCTGGTGCAGAATGCCGCTGCTTGCTTGCTGGTGGGAGCACCGGTGAGGGAGCACATTATTCCCATCTTACGGCAACTGCACTGGCTTCCTATCGAGTACCGAATTGCCTTCAAGGTGTTGGTTTTAACCTTTAAGGCCTTACACGGTCTAGGGCCTGTGTACCTGAGGGACCGCCTTACCCCGTATGCTCCCCCGAGATCACTACGCTCAGAAGAGCAGAATTTGTTACTTGTTCCATCTATCCGCTCATGCCACCTTTCCACAACCAGGCAGCGAGCCTTTTCTGCTGCGGCTCCTGCGTTGTGGAACTCCCTTCCGGACGACACTCGAGCTATTCCAGAGTTAGCCCCTTTCCGGAGGGCTTGCAAGACAGCCTTTTTTAGATTGGCTTTTAATTAAGTTGGCCCGTTCTGGCATGTAATTCTGTGAATTTTATATTGTTTTATGCTCTGTTGTGTGTTATACGCTTTTATTATGTGCTGCATGTTTTATTGTATGCTGTGATCCGCCCCGAGCCTGCAGGGAGGAGCGGAATATAAGATTGAATAAATAAATAAATAAATATACCATAAGGACCCTTCTCTCGTTTTGACCCTACGGGGTCTTTCTCAAGGCCACTAGATTAAATTGCGATATCCTTCCATATTATGGTTTGCCTTCCATGGAGCCCACAATATAACCAATGGATCTGTATATAAATAAAATATCATGTAGTAATGTCTTCAGAAACCCTAAAATAGCAACTTAAGTATGATAGACCAAAAATTATCCTATTTGTGAGAACATACCTTGACCATAGAGTTAAAGTCTTCCCTTTGGGATGTATCATGGGTTCATAAGAGCTTGAAATTCCCCGATGCCGAGTGGAAGGGAGCCTTCCCTCCGGTCAGGGAGCCAAAGGCCTTCTTGCTGTGAAATGGTCTCCTCTGGAACAAGAACAATAGACACACAAAGCCGTTCTTTCCAAATGGAAGGCTTTCCTTTCTTCAGTTGCAGCAAAAGTACAAACAGTACGAATACGAGCACAGTGTTTAAAGAACGTACAACTAACTCTCCCTCTTCTCTCTCCATCCACCAATCCTCAAACTAACACAGGGTTACTACAACCTTGCACAACAGTGCTCCATGCAGTCATGCCAGTGGCCACATGACCGTGGACATGTCTACGGACAACGGCGGCTCTTCAGCTTGGAGATAAGCACCAGAGTCCCAGAGCCGGACATGACTGGACTTAATGTCAGGGAAAACTTTACCTCACCTACAACATTTATACAACCGTCTCCGCACCACACCCCAATTACAATGACACCTGTGGTTAAGGCTGAGATACTGATCCTGTTATCACTTACAGCAATGCTGAGTAACTTACAAATCCAGGATGGCTACCTGTTGGTGATGCTTTTATTGTGGTTTTCCTGCATGTCGGAATGAGTGGGCCAAGATGGCTCTTCCAACCCTATTAGTCTGTGGTAAGAGTTGATCATCTGTGGAACCTGCTGCTGCCTAGGAGTGTGGTGGAGCCTCCTTCTGTGGAGGGTTGTGAGCAGTGTCTGGATGGTCATCTGTTGGGAGGGCTTTAGTTGCATCCTCCTGCTTGGCAGAAGGGGTTTGGCGTGGGTTGCTATTGGGGTCCCTTCCAACTGCTCCTATGCTGTCCACGTGCCCCTTCCAACACTTTCTGATTCTAGGATCCTGCTATTTTCTTTGCAAGCCGTGCAAGCATGGCCCACAACAAGCCCCCAACTCTAAAGACGGGGGACCTTTTGGTGCAACGCACAATGCTAGAATTTCTTTGTAAAGTATGTAGATTTGGCACAGAACTGTGGTCCAACTCGAAAGGTTTTTGCCTGTCCTACTCAGGCATGGGCCAACTTTGGCCCTCCCTCCAGGTGTGTTGGACTTCAACTCCCACAATCCCTAACACCTGGAGAGAGGGCTGAAGTTGGCCCGTGCCTGGGCTGGGTGGAGAGCGTTGCCAATGTCACGGCCCCTTGTTTGGATGCAGCTAAGTGGAGCCCTTGCATCGAAGGGATTAGGGGCGGCTGAGCCTTTGCGTGGCCTGACTTCCCGCCACCGGGTCAAGACCTTCCTGTCTCCCTCATTGGATTATCAGCGGGAGAGACTTCTGACTCATTAACCGGGGTCAGGAGGTCAAATAGGATTTAAAGTCCTCCTCCCAGAGGGGCCCCCTCCTCTCCAGGAATCCCACACAAATTGGGCTCCGGGGAGCATGGCCTCCGGGTCTGTGAGAGGGGCGTCTGCAAAGAAAGACATTTCCCTTCTCCCTTTTCCTTCTCTCGACATGCCTTGGGCCTCATGTTGGAATCAAAGCGGGATAGACATCCATGGGATCCCTTGACAGAAAGGTCTATGCTTGTTGTGGAAGGCGTGCGTGGTTGGAATCACTGGGTTCCTGCGAGTTTTTCAGGCCGTCTGTCCGTCTTCCAGTCGTATTCTCTCCTGACGCATCTATACTTGGTTTGGTTTGGAATAATTGTACATTGCTTCTCAATCATGAAGATTTGTGAAGCAGTAAAGAAACTGTTGGATGTCATCTCTGGACAGCACAAGTCTCCAGCCCTCAATTAATAGCTAGGCTTAGATATCTGAGGGTTGAATGAAAAGCAATGCCTCCACCTTCGTAACTTCTCAACAGATCGTAGTCCTGGTATGTGGCAGGGACTGGCTAGTTCAGGAGGCTCTCCTCTACAGTCCCATTTTGGCAGGAAGCCTTAGCATTGAACGGTTGTGTTGTTAAAGTGCAAAGTATGGAACCCTGCGCAGACGGTCAGTCAATGCGACTTAAGAAACGTGCAGTCATTGAATTCTTGACAGCAGAAGGTGTCACCCCAAAGGAGATTCCTCAGAGAATGCAAGCTGTTTATGGCAATTGTGTTGATGTGAGCACTGTGCATTGTTGGACGACTATGTTCAAAGATGTTGAGGTGGGAACATCTGACTTGCGTGACAAAGAGTTGGGCGTCCTGTGACAGCAACCGCCGAGTTTCACAAGCAAAAGGTTGACAGATTGATTCAGGACGATAGTTGTATCACTCGGAGAGAAATTTCAAGCATAATTGGCATTTCACAATAACGTGTGGCTAACATTATTGCGTTGCTTGGCTATTGGAAGATCTGTGCATGATGGGTACCCAGGATGCTGACGCCTGAAACGAAAGCGCACCACAGCAGAACTTCAGAGACTCGATCTCACCACCGTACGGCATCCTCGATAGAGTCCAGATTGAGCACCGCCTGACTTCCATCTGTTCCCGATAATGAAAGAAGATCTGCGGGGACATCATTCTGCTTCTGATGAAGACGTTGAGAGAACTGTGAGACTCTGGTTGTGGAAATAGAGTGTCGACTTCTTCCATGACAGCTTCAGAAAACTTGTTCATTGTTGGCAGAAATGTATCCGATTGTCTGGTGATGATGTGGAAAAGTGAATGGTGGTAGTTAAAGAGGACATTCTAAAGATTATTTCTGCATTTGGTTTATTAAAATATTCCCATCCAAACCCAAGTAACAAAGGTGGAGGCATTACTTTTCATTCAACCCTCCCCCCACATTCCTATGCATGCTTTTCGGTCTTCTCGCTTGCCACTATCTCTTCCCCCTTTGAAGACGTAGCAATGGCATCTCTGTGAGGGAACTTCCTCTTCAAAGGTATTTTTATTGTCCTGGGTTTTTGGCCACCTGGCCTTTCTCCATCGTTGGCTCACCCTCTGCTTTTGCCTTCCTTCCAGTGAGAACCCATTTTGCCTTTCTCCAGGCAAAAAGTAGCTGCATGGATACTTTTGATATGTTATGCTGTTGACTTTTTATCCTTTTCCCCTTCCTTAGAAGATGAGCTTAGAAACCTAGTGAACTCCAAGACCTTTTCTACCTAGAATGCATTTCCTGCAGTTAGTGGTTTAACCCACTGCGCTTCCATGAGTGTACGTAAAAATATCTGAGATCAATAAAATAAGGATGTGGGCAGCAAGGAAAAGAGTCTGGGCAGTGAAGGAGGCGGGGGAGGCAGTCTCATTGCATGGCCAAAGGGGGCTGGACTGGATGGCCCTTGGAGGCCTCTTGCCCTTCTTGGATTCTAGGGTGCTAAGGTCTGGAGTATCCCAATTTGGATCAGCACCCCCATTTTGTGGCCCTTGCAATGCCCTCCAATTCCGAAGCGGAATTTCCTCCGGTTGAACTGCAAGAGCATGCAGGGCTTGAGGCTTTGCTTGCCATGTTTGCACAAGGTTCGTTGTTTGCTTTTCAGAGCATGCTCCCGGGGAGTTCAACCCAACTAAAAGACAGGCTAAGTCCTGGGATGAGGAAAGAAAATAAACCGAGGAAAGGGAAGCACTTAAAGGAAGATCGTGGGCCTGAAGGCTTCCCTCCCGGTCGCTTGGCCTTCCTCTTTATCCTTCAGCCATCGGAGGGGCATGCACACTTCTGATCTGAGCATCACCAAGGCCCTTTCCAAAGTCCCTTGCACAACGGCAGAGGGCCATCACAGAACGCTCAGCTGAAGTGCTTAGTTTGGGGCAATGCAATGCTGGAAATGTATTAAGGATTGCGATGCATGATTCTTCATGCGGGAGGAAGGCGTTAAGAGTCATGCATTGCAATCCTTAACACATTTCATATCTGAAGAAAGGCAGCAGTTCAAATAATAATCCAGTTCAAAGCCACCGCCGCCATTTTCGGAAAGGAATCAGCATTAGATGCCCAACCCTTTCGAGGTGCTTTCCCCTCATTGGCTGTTTAACCCAGTTTGGAGGCGGGTGTCCTTTCCTCCGCGTCAGAACTGGGGCGACAGCCGCATCCAAACTGGGTTAAACATGGCTGTCACCCCAGTTCTGACGCAGAGAGAAGGCATCCCCATCCAAACTTGGTTAAACATGCGTGCCCGCCATTAACGAAGCCATTCCGAAATTTCGGAATTAATTTCGGAAATTCTGAAATTTTTCCAGAAAATTTTGGAAGTCATTCAGATTCAAAGCGCCAGCGCCCCCTACATCCAGAACGAGTTTTGAACCATTTTTTGTGTGTGGATCAAACAGGCCTACTGTAGGTCCATATGAGGGCTATGGAGATGTTCCAAGCCCCCTTTGCCTAGATGCACGTCCTTCAATTGGACTCTTCGGGTTGGGCCAAGCAGTTGTGTCTCCATCCCTCAAACCAGATGCCCCCCTTTCTGGGCCTGAACCATAGCGTCACAGAGTTGGGAGAGACCACACTGACCATTAGCCCAACCCCCTCCAGTCCTGGCTCTTGCCTTTCCTTTTTTGCTTGCCTTTTGAAGGCCATTTCTGGACCATGAGAGGGAAAGGAGGAGGGAAAGGAGACGAGGAAAAGCCGGAGGTTTTTACAGCTCGCCGCCTCAGCGAAAGCAGCACATTCCTTAAGAGAACTGGGCCATTCAAGGAGCATATTTCTGGTTGACCACAAAGCTTTGGGAGGGCATCACCCAAGCGGGATCTGTCAGGCGTCCCACTTCAATCGCCTCTGACTCCAAAGGCGGGCATTCCCGATCCCCATGAAAAAAGCCACCCTCCAACGTCAACAACAACAAGATGGGGCTGGGATTAATTTGGGAGCCTGAATCATCCTTCGGTGGTTGTTTTTTGGGACCCAGACGGGGCCGGGTCTCTCCTCCTCCTCCTGCTCACCCCTGAATGACCGCTGCTTCCTTCCAAAGCTTGACCGGAATCCAGGTCCTCTGCAAAAGGAGTTTTTCCTCCTCTTCTTCTCGTTCTACACTTGAGAAAAAGAAGGTGGGGGATATTGTGGATATTGTGGCACAGAACAGGCAAGAGGAACACATGGACTCCTGCTATATATACACGCATACACACACACACACACACACACACTTCCTCCAAAAAGAGGAATGGGGCCTGGCAGGTCTCCATCTGAACTTGGTGGAAGGAACACTCATTCCTGCCTCTCTCGTTTGTGTTTGTTTTGTTTTTTTCAGCCCTGAGTAATATTTTCCCCATTCACTTCTTGGGCAATTCCTTTGGCTTTGGCTGGGAATTCCTGGGGAATTTGGTCGGCTTCCTCTTGGCCTCGGGCAGCCTTATCCGTTCGAGGGCAAAGGGAGAGCAGGCAGAGGTCAATGGGTCTTTGGGATTCATCGTTTGGATGTGACTATGACTCAAAGCTACAGCTCTCAGCACTTGGTGGCCTTGCGCCAGGGCAGGGAAAGGGCTGTTGAAATGGGTTGTTGTAGGTTTTTCGGGCTGTATGTCCATGTCCTAGAATGCCAAAGGCATCCTCAGAGATGCAGGCAAAATGTCAGGAGAGAATGCTTCTAGAACATGGACATACAGCCCAAAAAACCTACAACAACCTGGTGTTGAAATGCTTCCATCCTGCAGTGTAGATCTTAGAGTCATAGAATAATATTGGAAGAGACCCCATGGACATCTAGTCCAACCCTCTATTTCCATGCAGGAAAAGCACAATCAAAGTACCCCTGAGAGATGGCCATCCAGCCTCTGTTTCAAATCCTTCAAGGAAGGAGCTTCCACCACATTCTGAGGCAGAGTGTTCCACTGTTGAACAGTCTCCTTGTGGTCAGGAAGTTCTTCCTCATGTTCTGGTGGAATCTCCTCCTTTCCTGTCGTTTGAAGCCATGGCTCCATTGAGTCCTGTTCTCCAGGGCAGCTGAAAGGAAACCTGCTCCCTCTTCCTTAGGACATCCTTTCACATATTTAAACCTATCTTCTCTCTTGTCTCCACCTTCTCTTCTGCAAGCTGAACAGACCCGGCTCTTTCAGATGCTCCTCAGAGGGATTATTCATGATCTCCAGACCTTTGATCCTTTTAGTCGCCCGCTTCCTCTAGATTTCTTCCAGATTAGAGTCAATATCCCTATTGAACAATGGTGCCCAGAATTGGACAATGCAATGTGATTCCAGGTGAAGAGGTCTGACCAAAGCAGAACAGAGAGGCACCAGGACTTCTTCCCTTGACCTGGACACTCAACTCCTTTGGATGCAGCCCAAAACCCCATTGGATTTTTCAGCTGCTGCATCACACTCTTGGTTCATGTTCAGCTTCTTTTCCATAATAATAATAATAATAATAATAATAATAATAATAATAATAATAATAATAATAACAACCCCGCCAACCATCTCCCCAAGGGGACTCAGGGCGGCTTACAAGGGACAAGCCCAAAAATTACAAATAGAACACAACAATTAAAAACATCAGATAAAATATAAAAACAAACCCAATTGTAAACAATATCAAACAATATGGCTGAGAAGACTCCATGAAGACCACGATCTTTCTCACATGGACATCGAGCCAGGCGTCGCTCATTCTGTATCTTTGCATTTCATGTTTTCTGCCCAAGTGGAGCATCTTACATTGGTCCTTGTTGACATTCATTTTGCTAGTTTTGGCCATTCAGCTCTCTAATACGTTGAGGTCCTTTTCAATCCTGCTCCTGTCCTTTGGAGAACTAGCTCTCCCTCCTCATTTGGTCCCATCTGCACACTTGATCAGCCTGCCCTCTCAACCTTCATCCAAGCCATTAACAAAGATGTTGAACAGAACGGAGACCTCCTTTGCGGCACTTCAGCAATCACTTCTTTCCAGGATGAAGAAGAGGGACCTTTGGGGAGAAGCACCCTTTGGGTTTGGTCGCTTAGCCAGATGCACCCAGGGTCAGAAAACCTTTATTTATTTATTTATTATTTGGACTTGTATGCTGCCACTCCCCGAGGGCTCGGAGCGGCTTACAATCAGGTAAAACACACAGAGGTAAAAGCATACATATTAAACTAGCTTAAAAAAGATTTCTGGCCTAGCAATCAAAGGCTAGCCGGAAAAGGTGAGTCTTGCAGGCCTTGCGGAAGGAGAAAAGGTCCTGCATGGCCCGTACATCGCTTGGAAGAGTGTTCCATATTGATGGCGCCACTACAGAAAAGGCTCTGCGCTGGGTTGATGTGAGATGGATTGCTTTGAAGGTCGCTACTTCAAGGAGGTTCATTTGTTCGGAACAAAGTGACCTCTGGGTTTGGTAGGGGAGGAGACGGTCCCTCAGATAAGTGGCCCCAGACCATGCAAGGCCTTGGTTAACACCATCACCTTGAAGGTGATCCAGTGCTCGACCGGAAGCCAGTGGAGCTGCTGGAGGATGGGTGTTATGTGACATCTCACTGGGGCATTCTGGACGAGCTTAAGTTTCCGGATCACAGACAAGGGCAGGCCGATGTAAAGGGCGTTACTGTAGTCCAGTCTCGAGATGACTGTGGCTTGGAGCACCGTGGCCAGGTCGTGTCTGGATAAGTAGGGGGCCAGACGCCTAGCTTGCCGCAGATGGAAAAAGGCGGTTTTGCTGACACTGGAGACTTGGGCCTCCATCGACAGCAATGGGTCAAAAATGACCCCAAGGCTCTTAACTGAAGATGTCGGGCATAATGCCTCGCCATCCAAGCTAGGCAGTCGGACCTCCCCACCCACCGGGCAGCCCAGCCACAGTATCTCCATCTTTGCCGGATTCACCCTCAATCTACTGGCACGAAGTTAACCAGTAACGACTTCAAGGCACTGTTGGAAACCAGAGGGTACGGAGTCTGGTCGGCCTTCCATCTTATTTATTTATTTATTTATAAATTCGATTTGGTAGACCGCTCTCTCTGGAGCCCAGAGCGGTTTACAACATAAAATCAATAAAAACATCAATAACAGATAAAGACGTATACCCAAAAGCCCCCTCCCCACAAATGACTCCGGGAGCAATAATATGCATAGGCAATACATGGCAAACGGTATGTTGGCAGCTGGCGAGTTATAGGAGGCATCAGTTGGAACCAAATGCCTGCCTATATAACCAAGTCTTCACAGACTTGTGGAAAGCCAGCAAGCCCTGTATTGCTCGTATCTCCTCCGGTAGAGAATTCCAGAGGGTCGGAGCTGACCACTGTAAATGCTCTCTGCCGGGTGCTCGACAGTCTACAGATCTTAATACTAGGGACTTCTAGTAGATTAAGCCCCTCTGAACGCAGTGATCTTCTGGGTTTATATGGGGTAAGACGCTCCCTCAAGTACACTGGCCCCAAGCCATATAAGGCCTTGAAAGTTAGAACTAACACCTTGAAGGAGACCCGGAATTCAATGGGAAGCCAGTGCAGTGCACGCAGGAGTGGGGTCACATGCGCAGATCTTGGGGCTCCCGACAGCAAGCGCGCTGCTGCGTTCTGCACCAGCTTAAGTTTCCGGATCGCCGACAAGGGTAGGCCAATGTACAGCGCATTACAGTAGTCGAGCCTTGAGATGACCGTGGCTTGGATCACCGTGGCCAGGTCTCAGCGGGAGAGGTAGGGAGCCAGACGTTTCGCCTGCCGCAGATGGAACGCTGTCTTGCAAGCGCAGGCAATCTGCGCTTCCATCGACAGTTGGGTGTCCAACTGGACCCCAAGGCTCTTAACTAGGGGCTGTGGGCAAAGTGCCACTCCATCAAACGTCGGCAGCTGGGTCTCTACTCCCCCCCGGGCGGCCCAGCCACAAGATCTCCGTCTTCGTCGGGTTCACCTTCAACTTACTGGCTCGCAGCCATCCAGTTACGGCTTCTAGGCAGAGATGAAAATTATCGGGTACAGATTCCACCCCGGGGTCCATCCTCAGAATGAGCTGGGTGTCATCAGCGTACTGATGGCACTCCAGCCCAAAACTCCGTACCAATTGGGCGAGTGGTCGCATGTAGATGTTAAATAACAGCGGGAGAGAATGGCCCCTGAGGAACTCCACAATGTAAGGGGAGCCTCGGAGGCCACCCCTCCCCACTTCACTCGCTGCAGGCGGTTTGGTGGAAGGAGGACAGCCAGTTGAGGGCTGCCCCCCTCACCCCCGCCACCGCCAGGCGGTGTGTCAAAAGTTGGTAATCGACAGTATCAAACGCTGCCGTGAGGTCCAATAACACGAGCAGCGCCGATCCGCCTCGATCCAAGTGGCATCGGAGTAGGTCTGTGATGGAGACCAGGACGGTCTCTGTCCCATGGCCCGAACGGAAGCCGGACTGGAAGGGGTCAAGCCAGAACGAGCTGAGTGTCGTTAGTTTGATGGATCTCAACTAAGTAGGCCCATTGAATGATTCAAGTGAGTCTAACTAAGGGTGCATCTCCACTGTAAAATTAATGTAGTTTGTCACTACTTTCATTGCCACGGTGCAATGCTATGGAATCCTGGGAGATTTAATGCAGTTTGGTTGAGGCACCAGCACTCTTGGTCAGAGAAATACCTTGTCAGATGACATATCCCAAACTTCCATTGCAAAGCTATGTAGAGATAGATAGATAGATAGATAGATAGACCCCTCTTCAAAAAGGGAAGAGAAGATAGATAGATAAGTAGAGATATAGAAAGATAGATAGTCCCTCTCTACAAAAAGGAGAAGAGCTAGAAGGTAGATAGATAAGTAAATAGACATGTAGACAGATATAGAGATAGTTTCCATCCTCAAAAGGGAACCTATGAGCTCAATAAAAGATAGATAAATAAATAGATATGTAGTTAGATAAACAGTAAGTCTGTTTGATCCAAAAAAAAAGGGTTCAAACCCCATTGTGGCTGTAGGGGGCGCTGGCGCTTTGAATCTGAATGACTTCCGAAATTTTCCAGAAATTTTTTAGAATTTCTTGAATTTGTTTACGTTTTATTTACGTTATTGCTACCCCACTATTCTCACCCCCACAGGGGAACTCAGAGCGAAATTTCGGAATGGCTTTGTTAATGGCGGACGCGCATGTTTAACCCAGTTTGGATGGGGATGTCTTACCTCTGCGTCAGAACTGGGGCGACAGCTGCATCCAAACTGGGTTAAACAGCCAATGAGGGAAAAGCACATCAGGAGGGGTGGGAATCTAATGCTGATTCCTTTCCGATAATGGCGGCGGCGACCTCGAAATGGCCAATTCACTTCCGGGTTGCTTACATCGCTTCGAAACCACTTCAAAAGTGAATTTAATCCGAATTCATTCCAATTTTATGAGCATTACGGCGAATCTACCCAGGCCTAATAAACAGATAGATAAATAGTGTCACGATGCAAGGACTCGGGCGGCCCCTTAATCACACACACAGAGACGGTAATCAGCTAACTATTTTATTGAAGAATAAAAACATATAAAAAGGCAATTGTCCATAAGATAATAGTATTGTCCAAAAGTAAAGAGTCTGTAGTAAAATCCAAAGGCAAAGGTCTTGGCAAAAACTTGGCCAAAAGCTCCGCAAATCCAAGCGGATCAAGAAACAAGGCGAAGTCCGTACAAGGCCCCAAGGAACTTCTTGGCAAGGTACAAGCCAGAACTTGGCTCCGTGGTCCTTTGCTCGCTACACTTCACTAGGATAGAAGTGGCCGAGCTACTGAGGATCCGTTCCCACGGATCCTACACTTAAACCTCACGGCGAGCCCGGACGCTCTAGGCTTCGGGCGGTAGTCTGTGCTACGGGATCTCTGGCGCTCTAGGCTGCGGTGCCAATCCCTCCTGCTGGAGTCAATGCTCCGTCTCCTATCAAAGCTCCGACCTTGCCTCCCAGCACCTGGCTCACTATCTTCATGAGAGTCTGACTCCCCTTCAGCTTCCATGGCCTCATCGCCCATGTTTTCCCAAATTCTCTCCTGTGATCCGTACCCACCCGGTTTCTCATAACAATCATCGCTATCAGTACTTTCAGGATCAGTCTGACCTTCCCAGTCCTCATAGGCATCCGGCCATCCTTCATCCCAGGCCAAGCTCTCTGTGGGAGAGGAAGGCCCAGCTAACTCATCAGCCCCTTCCTCCAGTTCTTCCTCAGCTGCAGCTGGTTCTAATGCAAGTGGGACCCCCGGTGCTGCCCCCTGCCCTCCAGGCACAAAGGAGAACTGGGTTGCTACAAATAGTTAGACAGGTATAGACTCCTTATCTTCAAAAACAGAAGAGAGGTAGAAGATAGATAGATCTATCTTCAAGTATTGTCTGTATCTTCAAAGAGGGAAGATGGTAGATAGATACTAGATTATAGGCTGGACAGACGTGATAAATAGGTATGATGCCCGTCATAGGCTGGATCTACACTGCCCTATAATGCATTTTGAATCTTCATTATATGGGTCAGTGTACACACATACGATGTAGTTCAATGCAGTTAAACTGTATGATTTGAGTCTCCACTGACCATATAATCCAGATTCATTAGGGCAGTGTAGACCCAGCCTCACATAAAAGATGAATAGGTAGCCTGAGTAGATTTGCTCACACGGAAGCCAGCCTGAGTGGCTTCTGCGACCAAATCCTAGAATACTAGAGTTGGAAGAGACCTGGTGGGCCTTCATCCAGCCCAGGGGTAGGGAACCTATGGCTCGGGAGCCAGATGTGGCTCTTTTCATGATTGTATCTGGCTCTCTGGAACAGCCCGGGCCTCGGTTTCCCAGCATGCAGCGGGGAGGAGTGATTGCTGCTTCCACACCGCCATCGCTGCCTCTTCCTCATCCCCCGCTGCTCTCAGGGCCCTGCGCCTTCTTCACCGGGGATAACGGAGCCCGGCGGTAGCGCCTCGTCTTCCTCTTCGTCATCCTCCCTCTTTCTCCTTCCTTCCTTCCTTCCTTCCTTCCTTCCTTCCTTCCTTCCTTCCTTCCTTCCTTCCTTCCTTCCCTTCCTTCCTTCCTTCCTTCCTTCCTTCCTTCCTTCCTTCCTTCCTTCCTTCCTTCCTTTCTCCTCTTCACCCTTTTCTTCTCCTCTCCTTCCTTTTCCCTCCCTCTCTCCCCTTCCTTCTTTCCTCCATTCTCCTTCCTTCCTTCCTTCCTTCCTTCCTTCCCTTCCTTCCTTCCTTCCTTCCTTTCTCCTCTTCACCCTTTTCTTCTCCTCTCCTTCCTTTTCCCTCCCTCTCTCCCCTTCCTTCTTTCCTCCATTCTCCTTCCTTCCTTCCTTCCTTCCTTCCTTCCTTCCTTCCTTCCTTCCTTCCTTCCTTCCTTTCTCCTCTTCACCCTTTCCTTCTCCTTCTCTCCTTCCTTTTCCCTCCCTCTCTCCCCTTCCTTCTTTCCTCAATTCTCCTTCCTTCCTTCCTTCCTTCCTCCTCTTCACCCTTTTCTTCTCCTTTCCTTCCTTTTCCCTCCCTCTCTCCCCTTCCTTCTTTCCTCCATTCTCCTTCCTTCCTTCCTTCCTTCCCTCCTTCCTTCCTTTCTCCTCTTCACCCTTTCCTTCTCCTTCTCTCCTTCCTTTTCCCTCCCTCTCTCCTCTTCCTTCTTTCCTCAATTCTCCTTCCTTCCTTCCTTCCTTCCTTCCTTCCTTCCTTCCTTCCCTTCCTTCCTTTCTCCTCTTCACCCTTTCCTTCTCCTCTCTCCTTCCTTTTCCCTCCCTCTCTCCCCTTCCTTCTTTCCTCCATTCTCCTTCCTTCCTTCCTTCCTCCTCTTCACCCTTTCCTTCTCCTTCTCTCCTTCCTTTTCCCTCCCTCTCTCCCCTTCCTTCTTTCCTCCATTCTCCTTCCTTCCTTCCTTCCTCCCCTTCACCCTTTCCTTCTCCTTCTCTCCTTCCTTTTCCCTCCCTCTCCCCCTTCCTTCTTTCCTCCATTCTCCTTCCTTCCTTCCTTCCTTCCTTCCTCCTCTTCACCCTTTCCTTCTCCTTCTCTCCTTCCTTTTCCCTCCCCTCTCTCCCCTTCCTTCTTTCCTCCATTCTCCTTCCTTCCTTCCTTCCTTCCTTCCTTTCTCCCCTTTCACCCTTTCCTTCTCCTTCTCTCCTTCCTTTTCCCTCCCTCTCTCCCCTTCCTTCTTTCCTCCATTCTCCTTCCTTCCTTCCTTCCTTCCTTCCTCCTCTTCACCCTTTCCTTCTCCTTCTCTCCTTCCTTTTCCCTCCCTCTCTCCCCTTCCTTCTTTCCTCCATTCTCCTTTTTTTGAGGATGCCATTAGCCACAGATGGAGGTGAAATGACAGGATAGAATGCTGCTGGAACATGGCCATACAGCCCGAAAAACTGACCACAAGCCTTTGACCCTTTGGGTGGCCCTTCTCTGGACCCCTTCCGTCCTGTCCATCTCCTCCTTGAATTGCTTTGCCTAGAACTGGACACAGGATTCAGATTCCAGGTGAGGAGGAGAGCTGACCAAAGTGGAAGAGAGTGGCACTGAGGATGTCCCTCATTCGGGACAATAGTCTCCTCTAGATGCAGCCTTGAATGGCATTGACCTTTTTAGCTGCAGCATCACACTGTTGACTCTCACTCAGCTTGTGCTCCACCGTGACAACTCAGATCCCTTTCACATGGACCGTTTTCCAACCAAGTGTCTGAACTTTGATGGCCAAAACTTTACAGATTACCACCAAAACTCAGAATTCTGTTTGGAAACAAACTGGTCTGAACTGGGACCCTCAGCTGCTCCTCAGAGGGATCATTCGTGGCTTCCGTGGCTTCAGATTTGGGCTGAGATCCAACAATGGAGTCGCAGCAGAGTCCATTTCGCCTGGTGAATGATTGGCAACGAAGCCCAGCATGTGGCCCACGTGAGAGTGAGCAGAGCACACAACCCATAACTGGACGCCAAGCACATCCATTTATTTTATTTATTTATTTATTTATTTTTTTAAATATCATCTTTATTGATTTTTCAGGACAATTAAAAGCAAAAACAGAAAATACACAGAATGTGCGAAATAAGACATACAGTGAAACTGTGGGCCATCATGTAATGGCCCCAGTGGGATACAGAAAGAAAGGGACAGATTAGATTAAAGTTGTGCACTGAATAGGTTTGATCCGTAGGGCAATTGTGTCAAATTTTTCGAAGTGGACCTTTCAAGCTTGTTTTCCATTTTCTTGTTTCCTTGTCTTGGGTTTTCCCCCAGAGGGTTAATTCCTTATCTGTAAGTTAAGAGAGATCTTATATCTACATCTGGCCTTAGTCATGTATTCGGTTATATTGTCTATTCTTCTCCCCCCATCCTCTACACTAGCTCCAGTTTAATGTCAGGTCTACATTATATTCCTTCTTACAATATTCTTGGACAGACGTCCAGTCACCTTTCTCTTTTTGGGTTCTGCCCCCTTTGTTCTCTTTGAGGGCTTCTGTGAGCCATTCCATTTCAATGGTGTCCATAACTCTTAATATCCATTCTTCTCTTGTCGGGAGTCCCTCCGCTTTCCAGTATTTAGCATATAGCGTTTTAGCTGCCGTTGTCAGTAGCATAAATATCTTTCTCTCATTTGTATTCAGATTGAGGTCTTGGTCCACTATTCCAAGAAGAAACAGATCTGGTTTCCGTTCAATTTGTTTTTTAAATATTTTCTCTAATTCTTTTTCTATCATTGTCCAATATTTTTTTGGCCTTTTTGCAAGTCCACCAGAGATGGAAGAATGTTCCGTGCTTATCGTTACAATTCCAACAATTTGTTCTGGAATTTTTATACATTTTCGCAATCTTATCTGGTGTTAGATGCCACCTGTGTATTATCTTAAACCAATTTTCTCTATAGTTATAACATGTTAATATATTAGCATTTTTTTCCCATATACTTTTCCAAATTTCTGGTTTGATCCTATATCCGACATTTCTTGACCACTCTTTCATATATCCTTTTGATTTGCTTTCATCCGTTTCTAGCCTCAGTAATATTTTATATAGATTTCCTACCATTTTTTTATCTTTACCGAACAATATTCTTTCCATCTCTGATTGTTCTTCATCAAAGCCAGTATTTTTGTCTTCTTTGAATTTTTGGTTAATTTGGTGGTATGGAAACCATTCTATTTTCTTCTTCTCACTCTTCAGCTGTTGTATGGATTTCAGGGTGTATCCGGATCCGTCCCAATAAGTTAGGTCTTTGTATGTCCACCAATTTTGGTCATCCATCTGTCTTATTCTATGTGCTTCCACGGGGAGAGCCATAGAGGATATTTTTGGATTAACTTTTTGTAATGTTTTAACCACACTTTTAATAGAACCCCTCTTACATAATGATTTTTGAAGTTTGCGTCTACTTTTATCCTATTGTAGCATAGATACCCGTGAAATCCATACTTCAAATCATATCCCTCCAAATTCAGCAATCTATTATTTTCAAGTTTGCACCAATCCCGAACCCAGGCCAAACAATTGGCTTCAAAATATATTTTTAGGTTAGGGACTCCCAATCCTCCTTTCTTTTGGTTCTTGTAGATGTTTTAATCTAACCCTAGGTTTTTTCCCACCCCAGATAAACTTCGAAATGTCTCTCGTCCAGGTTGTGAATTGAGAGTCTTTTTTTTAATTATTGGGAGTGCTGCAAAGAGAAAATTTATTTTTGGTAGGGACATCATTTTATTTATTTATTTATTATTGCGATTTCTGCGCCGCCGACTCCCGAGGGCTCGCGGCGGCTCACATGCTAATGGCTCAGTGCCAGAGGTACAGCATAAAACATAGAGCACAAAAGATGTAGCTCAAAATTAAAAACAAGCAATACAATTAAAACAATTAAAACAATTAGAACAGCAATTAAGACAGCAGCGGTACCCGATAGATTGGACCGGGCATGAATAAGGGCCTACTCCCCAAAGGCCTGCCTAAACAGATAGGTTTTGCAGGCCCGTCTGAAGGAGTAGGTCCCTCAGGGCTCTGGCCTCAGCCGGGAGGGCGTTCCATAGCGTAGGAGCTATCACGGAGAACGCCTCCGGCGAGTGGATGTTAAGCGAGCTAGCTTAGCAGATGGAACTGCCAACAGGTTGGCCTCTACAGACCGTAGTGATCTCGGTGGGCAATATAGGGCGAGACGGTCCTCAGATACGCTGGCCCCAGGCCGTGAATGGCCTTAAAGGTAAGAACCAACACTTTGAAGGCGACCCGGTGCTCAATAGGCAGCCAGTGCAGATCCCGCAAGATTGAGTTATTCGCAGCCTGCTGGAGCCCCAGACAGGAGCCGGGCGGCGGTGTTCTGCACCAGCTTGAGCTTCCGGATCGACGACATAGGCAGGCCAACGTAGAGCGTTACAGTAATCTAGCCTCGAGATGACCGTGGCTTGATCACCGTGGCTAGGTCGTTCCGGGAGAGATAGGGGGCCAGCCTCCTTGCCTGACGGAGGTGAAAAAAGGCAGCCTTGCTGGCCATGGAGACCTGGGCCTCCATGGTCAGCTGGGAGTCCAGATGGACGCCAAGGCTCTTCACTGACGGCGCTGGATGTAGTGCCGCACCGTCCAGGGTCGGAAGCCGGGCACCCATCCGCCGGGCGCCCAGCCACAAGATCTCCGTCTTCGCCGGATTCACCCTCAACCTACTGGCTCGCAGCCATCCAGTGACGGCTTCAAGGCAATGTTGGAAATTATCGGGGACGGACTCCGGCCTGCCCTCCATCCTCAGAATGAGCTGAGTGTCATCGGCATATTGGTGACAGGTCAGCCCATAACTCCGCACCAGCTGTGCAAGCGGCTGCATGTAGATGTTAAATAACAGAGGGAGAGGATGGCCCCTTGAGGACCCCACAAATCAGTGGGGAGCCCTCAGAGACCACCGCCCCTCCTCACACGCTGAGACCGCTGGCGGAGGAAGGAGGCCAGCCATTTAAGGGCTGTCCCCTCACTCCGGCCATGGCCAGGCGGTGGATCAAAAGATTGTGGTCGACCGTGTCAAACGCTGCCGTGAGGTCCAATAGCACGAGCAGCGCAGACCCGCCTTGGTCGAGCTGGCAGCGGAGTTGATCTGTGATGGAGACCAGGACCGTCTCCGTCCCGTGCCCCGAGCGGAAGCCGGACTGGAAGGGGTCAAGCCATGTTGCATCATCCAAGAAGGACTGCAACTGCTCCATTACTGCCCTCTCAACCACCTTGCCCAGGTACGAGAGATTCGACACCGGGCGGTAGTTGGAGGAAACGCGGGTCCAATGATGGTTTCTTCAGTAATGGAGCCACCACCGCCTCTTTCAAGCACTCTGGAAAGACTCCTTGCTCAAGGGAGCTGTTAATGATATTCAACAGAGGCCCACGTAGCCCCTCCAGGCAAGATCTAACAAGCCAGGAGGGGCACGGGTCGAGGGAGCAGGTGGTAGGGCGAGCTGCAGTCACTATCTTGTCAACAGCATCTGCGTCCAGTGGCCGAAACCGGTCGAGGGTGGGCCCGGCGGAGGGCCACGGGTCTCTAGCTCTCTCACTGTATCAACTGTGGCTGGGAGGTCCCGGCGGAGGCTCAGTATCTTGTCTGCAAAAAGCTCTGAAAAGCACCGGCAGTAAGGGCCTGATCGCTATTTTTGGGACAGTAGGGACCGTCGTCAAGGACCGAATCACCTTAAACAATTGGGCCGGGCGTGAGCCTGCAGACGCTATCAAGGCAGAGAAGTATTCATTTTTGGCTGCCTTGACAGCATGCTCATAAGTCTCCTTTAGTAGCTTATAAGCTGATAATGAGGCTTCCACGGAGCTTCCGCCACTCGCGCTCAAGCCGCCTCCTTTCCCGCTTCATGGTCCTGAGGTCCCCTGTATACCAGGGGACCGATGATTGCGGGGTCGGAGAGGCGCCAGGGGAGCAATCTCGCCGAGGGCTCTGGCCAGTGAGGTGGTCCACGTCTGGACACGCTCTTCGCCTGAGACGCTGGTAGACTCCAGATCCCTGAGAGCATTCAGGAACCTATCAGGTTCCATAAGTCTCCTTGGGCGAACGAAAAACCGTTCGGCGCCCTTGCATGGGGGAGGCGGTTGCTCAACCCGGATCCTTAGAGCACAGTGGTCCAACCATGGAACCTCTATTACAGAGGCTAGGTCCACTTGAACCCTGCGCTGAACACCAAATCGAGGGTGTGTCCGGCCGAGTGTGTGGGTCCCAATTACACAGGAGAGGCCTAATGTCGCCATGGTCGAGATTAGGTCCGCGGCTGCGGATGGAATAGAGGCTGCATCGGCGTGGACATTGAAGTCCCCAAGACAATGAGTCTGGGAAACCTCAATGCCCACTCCGACACAGTCTCCAGCAGCCGCGCCAGGCTCTCCGCCGGTGCGCTAGGCGCACGGTACACCAGCAGGATCGCCAGGCTCTCCGGGGACTCCCATGTCCAACAAGCATCCCTGTGCCACGATCCCACCTGTGCAATTATTCCCTGACAACCTGGAACTGAATGGAGATGTGCCTCCAAACATATCCCAGGTGCCCATCGCAGAAGCGGATGCAGGTGGGAGACCTCCACTGGTCCGTCCCCCCGTCCCTGTCCCCCGTTATCTCCTTGCTGTGACCTTTCAGAAGAAAGAGGATCGGCCTTGCAACTCCAAATGGTCTCTATCTGGGTTGGCCCCGGCCTCCATGGAGGGGCAACGCAAGGAGCAACATCTTGTTACTCTTTGTGGTCCCTTTTGCAACACTGTGGCCAGGAAACCTGTGATGTAAGCGGGCGAGGCAGCTGCCTTGTTGTGGAGGAGGACAGAAAGCGGACCATTGGAATGCCTCTCCTTGGCAGGGCCGAGGGGACTACGCATCCCATGCCCAGCAGAGCCATGCAGGAAGTGGGGGAGGGTGACAGGGCTGGCAAACTAGGATTGTAAGGGGAATTTGCCTAACCCACATAGTGCTTCTCCCTCTCTCTTTCCCCTCCCTCCCTCCTTCCTTCCTTCCTTTTCTCCTCCCTTTCTATTCTTCCTTTCCTTTATTTCTCTTCCATTCTTTCTCTTCCTTCTTTCCCTTCCTTCATCTCTCTTTTTCCTTTCCCCCATTCCCTCCTTTTTTCCTTCCCTGTCCTTCCTTCTTTTTCCTTCCTTCCTCCTTCCTTCCTTCCTTCCTTCCTTCCTTCCTTCCTTCCTTCCTCTTCTATTCTTTTTCCCCAAGTCTTCCTTTCCTTCTCCTTCCTTTCTTTTCACGTCCCTCTCTCTCCCCTTCTCTCTTTTCTTCTTTTACCTTCATTATTTTACTTTTTCCTCACTCCCTTTCCTTTCTTTTACCCACCCTTTCTTTTCCTCTCTTCCCATTTCCTTCTTTCTTTTTCCCTCCTTGTCTGTCTCCTGCTTTTTTCTTCCTTTTCCATAGTTCTTCCTTCCTTCCTTTCTTCCTCTCCCCCTCCCTCCTTTTTTTCCTCTGTCTTTCCTTCCCCTTTCCTTCCTTCTGCCTTCTCTTCCTTCCCAGAGTCCTGAGCATGCCTTTTGCAGAGCCAGGTCTGAGGTGTCCCCTCATTCTGCTGGGGGAATCATTTTCTCATAGGATGTACGTATAGACTCACATGTAGTTGAATTCAGTCTTAAAATATATTATATATTCTATGGCTCTCACTGAAAAACATTTCCAAATATTTTGCTTTCATGGCTCTGAGTCAAAAAGGTTCCCGATCCCCCCCCCCCCTTTTTTTCTTTTTCCTCTTTTGAGTTTACTTGGTTCCAATGTTTTTGGAATAATAAGGACTTCTCTTTTACCATCCGAGGTTGCTGATACCGATCCCGAGGCACGGCTAGTGCAAACGCCACACGTTTTCTATATCTCTTTACCAAAACGTTTGGTTGACACCCAGGGTGCATCCACACTGCAGAACGAATGAATGCACTTGGGCTCCACTTTAAGCGCCAACCAGGGTTCAATGTTCTGGCATCTCGGGAGTTGTCATTTCCCAAAGTCTTGGGAAAGAATGCCGGTGCCTTGCCAAACCACATCTCCCAGTACTCCATAGCATTGAGTTCAAGTGGCAGTTCAAGTGGTGTCGGACTGCATTCGTGTCACAGTGAGGACGGAAGCAGCCTTGGTGGCAATGTCTGCTCTGATGCTACCGGCGGCCACTGGGTGGCGGCCTTTGTTTGTTTATTTATTTGGGAGGTGGGTTTGCTTTGCTGTCTCCTGCAAGTCCAAGGGCGGTTCCTAAGAACATTAGTGGACGGGGCGGGCACTCTAAATGCGGACCCCGATGCACGAGGAGGCCAGATCACATACAGCAAACCTTGAGTATCTGCTGGTTGCAGGACGCTCCATAGGGAACATAATATTGCCAGGAATAGCCAGGTGCAGGGTAGACAGATGATCTGCTTTGAACTGGATTATATGACAGTGTAGACCAGGCATGGGCCAAGTCCGGCCCTCCCTCCAGGTGTTTTGGACTTCAACTCCCATCATTCCTAACAGCCTACCGGTTGTTACACTGCCATAAAGTCCATATTCTCTATAATCTGGATAATATGGACTTTATGGCAGTGTAGAAGGAGCCAGAGTTGGGCTGAGAACCGACACTGAGTCAGTGGGGCATTCACTTCCTTGGAGGCTTTTAAGCCGAGGCTGGATGGCCATCTGTTGGGGGGCTTTGACTGTGCTTTTCCTGCATGTCGGGGGTTGGACTATCAGTGGTTCCCAAAGTGGGCGGTACCACCCCCTGGCGGGCGGTGGGGTGATCCAAGGGGGCATTGGGAGGCTTAGGAGAATTTGGGGACACTGAACCCCTGTAAGGGGGTGGCAGCATGAGTCAGGCTTGCCACTTGCAGGGTTGTGCGCTTGCGAGGACATCCCCGTTGGAAGAAAGAGGCCGATACACAGGACTACGCCATGGGCGGGGTTGACGAGAGGAAGGAGGCGCACGCTGCGGTTTCCACGGCAACGCCTGCCCGTGGATTCCAACTCGCAGACACACAGTCGCAAGTGTGCGATCCCCAGGCAGGCGTTGCTGTTTGATCCAGATCTGTCATTCATGGGGATCTTAGTGGTCTGTGGAAGTCAGAGCTGAATTGGCTGAAGGTACTGCAAATCCCATCATCCGTTGCTCATACTTCCCCCAAACATATTTTTTTGTGGTTATTTCTGGAATTCAATGTTTGTAATTTACACCTTTCTTTACTATATTTTACGAAAAAGGTAGAAACATTAATACATAGATCTTTCTGCTTAATTGCTATTAATGTTTTTTTAAAAAATAACTTCTAGGGGGGTGCTGAGTAAAAAAAATTCTGGAAAGGGGGGGTAGGCCACAAAAGTTTGGGAACCACTGGATTATATCATAGAAGACACTACCTGGGCCATCTAATCTAACCCTGTACAATGCTGGAAAAACACAATCAAAACATCCCTGACAGATTACCATCCAGTCTCTGTTAAAAAGCCTCCAAGGAAGACTCTGAGGCAGAGAGTTCCACTGTTGAACAACTCATATGATCAAAAAGTTCTTCCTAATGTTCAGGTGGAATCTCCTTTCCTGTGATTTGAACCCATTGCTCCTAGTCCTAGTTTCAAGGGCAGCGGAGAACAAGCCTCACCCTCTTCCTTATGGCAGTGTTTCCCAACCAGTGTGCTGTGGCACACTAGTATGCCATCAGCGATCATCAGGAGTGCTGTGGGAAATGGGAACCTCCAATACGCTTTCTTCCCCCTCCTGCCGAACGCTTTTTCTTCTCCACTCGGGCTCCCTTCTTCCCAGCCTCGCTCCGTTCGTTTTGCCTCGCTTTGCTCTGGGGCGAGTCTGCGCAGTACCGCCTGCGTGGGTCACATCTCCCTCCCCCCTCCCCTCCTGAACATGCTCATGCTGCCCCCTCAGATCAAAATGGTGGCAGAAGCGGCCGTGTAGAAGAAAAAGTAAGTGTTCGGCAGGAGGGGTAAGAAAGGGCACGAAGGGGGAGGGGGAGGAAGAGGTCTCTGTCGAAAGCTGGCATGGGCAAACTTAGGCCTTCCAGGTGTTTTGGACTCCAACTCCCACCATTCCTAGCAGCCTCAGGCCCTTTTCCTTTCTCCCCCTCAGCCACTTAAGCAGGAAAGGGCCTCAGGCTGTTAGGGATGGTGGGAGTTGAAGTCCAAAGCACTCAGAGGGCCGAAGTTTTCCCACGCCTGTTTTAGGGACCTTAGAGTGGTGAGCCTCCTTCCAACATTGTGATTCTGGATAGAAAACAAACAACAACACAACATAACATTGTTTGAGTCCACAGTGCTCTCTGGGTGTAGGTGAACTACAACTTCCAAACTCTAGGTCAATTCCCAAGCAAACCCTTTCAGTACTTTCTGTTGGTAATGAGAGTTCAATATGCCAAGTTTCGTTCAATTCCATTGTTGCAAGAGTTCAGGATGCTCTTTGATTGTGTGTTAACTATAAATCCCAGAAACTGTAATTCCCAAATGTCAATGTCTTTTTCCCCCAAACTCCATCTGTGTTCACATTTGGACATATTGAGTATTCATGCCAAGTTTGGTCCTGATCCAACATTGTTTGAGTCCACAGTGCTCTCTGGATATAGGTGAACTACAACTCCAAAACTCAAGGTCAATGCCCACCAAACTCTTATAGTATTTCCTCTTGGTTATGGGAGTTCTGTGTGGGAAGTTTGTGTCTTTCTGCCATTCCTGCCAGGATATCTATGTTGTCTTCATCGAAACAGGCCCAGGTTTCACACTGAGTGTATAAATACATTAAAAAACATATTGACTATATGTATGACTGTGTTAGAGTGTCATTTTGTGTCATTTTGGTTGGTGGTGTGCCCCAGGATTTGGTCAATGTAAAAAATGTGCCGTGGCTCAAAAAAGGTTGAAAAACGCTGCCTTGGGGTATCATTTCCCATGTTTCTATGTGGCTGCCATGTCTCCTCTCAACCTTCCCTTCTGCAGGCTAAACAGATCCAACCCACCAGTTCTCTTCCAACTCTATGACTCTTAACTCTTTAAGACACTCCTCATGGGGATTATTCATGGTCTCCAGATCTTTGATCCTTTTAGTCGCCCTCTTCTGAAAACCATCCAGCTTGTCAACATCTCTTTTGAACTGGACTCAGTATTCCCGGTGAGGCCTGACCAAAGTGGAATGAATATAAAGGCACCAGGACATGGTCTCTCCAAACTCCGTGATTCTAACATTTTGCCGGGTGATCCTTGGCTGATGGAGCCCCGGGCAGCCCACTTGAGAGTGAACACACAGCCCATAACTATGCGCCAAGCACATCCATGTGCAACAAGCATCCCTGTGCCATGGTCCCACCTGTGCAACCTAGAACGGGATGCAGATGTGTCATCAAAAGCACCCCAGGTGCCTATTGCAGCAACACAGGCCAAACACAGACTCCCACTGGTTTCCCCTGGATCTCCTTGCTGTGACCTTTCAGGAGAAGGAACTCTTTGTCGGCGGGATTGGCCTTGCAACTCCCAACGGCCTCTATCTGGGTTGGCCCCAGGCCTCCCTCCATGGAGGGGCACAGCCAGGAGAAACATCTTGCCACTCTTTGGGGTCCTTTTCGCAACATTGTGGCCGGGAGGTCAGTGGCGCAGCGGGCGAGGCGGCTGCCTCATTGTGGAGGAGGACAGGGAGCTGCCCATTGGAATGCCTCTCCTTGGCAGGGCTGAGGGGACTAAGCATCCCAGGCCCAGCAGAGCCGTGCAGGAAGCAAGGAGATCTGCATGCATTACTTGCCGATACATCGCACAGTCCTAGGCACTTGGGAAGGGTCCGACGTGTGGTCCAATACAACAGCCAGCAGAGTGACCTTGTCTGCTGCGGACTCGTCTTGTTGTGTTTCAAATAATAATAATAATAATAATAATAATCTATATAAATAAAAATGTAATGTTTGTTTGTGGGATCAACATAACTCAAAAACCACTGGGTGAATTGACACCAAATTTGGACACAAGATACCTATTGGGTCAACGAGTGACCATCACTCATAACCCCCCAAAGTAGTAGCAAAAGGACTTTAAAAGCCCAAAAGCTAAATGATAATACAGATGCAAATGCCTGGCTTTTACTAACCGTGGAGCCCTTGCTCTGCAGAGAGCAGGGACGCACCTCTCTCAAGCGCCGCCTTCAAGCTCAACTCTTTTCCAGCCTATGTCTAGCGGAAAGAAATGGAAGGAAGAAGGGAGAGAAGGAAGGAAAGAGAGAATAAAGGGAAAAAGCAGAGAAGGGAGGAAGGAAAGAAAGAGGTAGAGAAGGAAGGGGGGAGGGAATGAGGGAGGGAAAAAGGGGTATGCAGGAAAGAGGTAGAGAAGGAAAGAAGGAAAGAAAAAAGAGAAGGAAGGAAAGAGAGAGAGAGAGAGAAGGAAGGAGAGAAGGAGAGAAAGAGGGAGTGAAGGAAGGAAGAAAAGAGAAAGGAAGAATGGAACCAAAGAGGAAAGAAGGAAGGAAGGAAGGAAGGAGATAATGAAGGAGAGGAGAAAAGAAAAAAGAGATGGAAGGAGAGAGAGAGAGAAGGAAGGAGACTAATAAAGGAAATATTTCTTCAAAGGGAATGGAACTCACTTCCAGAAAGAGGGTCAGTGAACAACTTCAAGGCAAGGAATGGATACCAAATCGGTAGTTAGAAAAGGACATCCAAGTGCCAGAATGGATCTTCCCGGGTACTAAAGAAGAAAGTGATACAGAAGAGAGCTGAGTCCGATTCAGCATGGCTCTTCTTATGTTCTTATGTTCTTAAGAGAAAAGGAAGGAAGAAAGAAGGAAAAGAAGGAAAGAGAGAAGGAAGAATGGAACTAAAGAAGAAAGGAAAGAAGGAGCGAAGGAAGGAAGGAAGGAAGGAAAGAGGTAGAGAAGGAAGGAGACAAGGAAAGAAAAAGGAAGGAAGGCGAGAAGGAAAAAAGGAGAGAAAGAGGGAGGGAAGGTTGGCCACAGCAACGCATGGTGGGTATAGCTAATGATGATGATGATGTTGATGATGATGTAAAAATGATGTAAACAAATAGATTCTCCTTTCCAAAAAGAAAGTCGAAGGAAGGAAGAAAGAAAAAAAGAAGGAAGGACAGGGAAGGAAAAAAGGAGGGAATGGGGGAAAGGAAAAGAGAGATGAAGGGAAGGAAAAAGAAGGAAGAGATAGAAGGGAAGAGAAATATAGGAAAGGAAGAAAAGAAAGGGAGGAGAAAAGGAAGGAAGGAAGGAGGGAAGGAGGGATGGAGGGAGGGAGGGGAAAGAGAAGGGAGAAGCACTATGTGGGTTAGGCAAATTCCCCTTACAATCCTAGTTTGCCAGCCCTGTCACCCTCCCCCCCCCCCCACTTCCTGCATGGCTCTGCTGGGCATGGGATGCGTAGTCCCCTCGGCCCTGCCAAGGAGAGGCATTCCAATGGTCCGCTTTCTGTCCTCCTCCACAACAAGGCGGCTGCCTCGCCCGCTGCACCACAGGTTTCCTGGCCACAGTGTTGCAAAAGGGACCACAAAGAGTAACAAGATGTTGCTCCTTGCGTTGCCCCTCCATGGAGGCCCGGGGCCAACCCAGATAGAGACCATTTGGAGTTGCAAGGCCGATCCTCTTTCTTCTGAAAGGTCACAGCAAGGAGATAACGGGGGACAGGGACGGGGGGACGGACCAGAGGAGGTCTCCCACCTGCATCCGCTTCTGCGATGGGCACCTGGGATATGTTTGGAGGCACATCTCCATTCAGTTCCAGGTTGTCAGGGAATAATTGCACAGGTGGGATCGTGGCACAGGGATGCTTGTTGGACATGGATGTGCTTGGCGCCCAGTTATGGGTTGTGTGCTCTGCTCACTCTCACATGGGCTGCATGCTGCGCTTCGTTGCCAATCATTCACCAGGCGAAATGGACTCTGCTGCGACTCCATTCAGCCCAAATCTGAAGCCACGGAAGCCACGAATGATCCCTCTGAGGAGCAGCTGAGGGTCCCAGTTCAGACCAGTTTGTTTCCAAACAAAATTCTGAGTTTTGGTGGTAATCTGTAAAGTTTTGGCCATCAAAGTTCAGACACTTGGTTGGAAAACGATCCATGTGAAAGGGATCTGAGTTGTCACGGTGGAGCACAAGCTGAGTGAGAGTCAACAGTGTGATGCTGCAGCTAAAAAGGCCAATGCCATTCAAGGCTGCCCCAAGAGGAGACTATTGTCCTGAATGAGGGAAATCCTCAGTGCCACTCTCTTCTGCTTTGGTCAGCTCTCCTCCTCACCTGGAATAATCATCCTGTGTCCAGTTCTAGGCAAAGCAATTCAAGGAGGAGATGGACAGGATGGAAGGGGTCCAGAGAAGGGCCACCCAAAGGGTCAAAGGCTTGTGGTCAGTTTTTCGGGCTGTATGGCCATGTTCCAGCAGCATTCTATCCTGTCATTTCACCTCCATCTGTGGCTAATGGCATCCTCAAAAGGTCTGTTAACAGTGAGGCAAGTCAACCCTCTCTCTGTGTATACACACACACATATCCCGTGGAATATGTTTGTAGTAAATGTGAATGTTGCAAGTAGCAAGCTTGAGTAGCCTCATAGCTGCACAGTCAGTCACTGAGGGTATTTGCATAGAGGTAGCCTGGCCTCTGTTGCCTGGAGGCACCCTCTGTTTAGGAGGTCTTAACAAGGGAACTCCAGCCCACAAGCAATCAAGGGCCACTTAGCACTCCCCAAGCAGAGGGTGTCTCCAGGCAAGAAAGGCCAGGCTACCTCTATGCAGATACCCTCGCAGATTGACTTTGCAAACTTCATGGCTGCCCAAATGCGAATGCAAGCTTGCTCATTGTTCTGCCACTCCAAAGGCTAAGAGTACATTTGCACTATAGAATCAATTCAGATTGAGACCAGTTTAATGCTCTCACTGGTTTTACAAGATCTTTCTCCTTCTCTGACAAATAGCAGTGGTCCCTTACCAAACGACAAATCCTATGATTCCCTATCGTTGAGGCATCGCGGTGGTACCAAACTCCATTAACTCTTGTGTAGATGTCCCTGAGGATGCAAAGGGGCAACAGGTTCCAAACTGCAAGGAAAGCGAGGCCCCAGAGACACCTGAGGAAGGACTTCCTGGCGGTCTGAGCTGTCCAGCAGTTGATTCCCTGGGTGCATCTACACTGCGGAGTTAATGCACCTTGACCCCACTTGAACTGCTATGGGACAATGCGATGGAAATCCTAAGAGTTGTAGCTTTGCAAGGTCTTTGCCTCCTCTATCAAAGAGTGCGGGTGCCTCACCACATTACAACTCCACACCACTACGCCAATGGCCCCCTGAGGTGGCAACCCTCCCTTGCGTTTGGACCCAGGAGCCCAAGTGAGCTGAAAGAGGGGCTTTGCAAAGGGGGGGGGGGGGCGAGGACACTAGATGTCCTCTGGGATCCCTTCCAACTCTGCGCATCCTTGCCTCCCTCTGCTCTTCTGGCCTGTTTCTTTTGGCCCGGAGGTTGCATTCTGGACCCCGGTTCAAGGCCAGTTTAACTTGCGATACTGCGGAGAAGACCAGATAAGGGTGGCATTTTTCGCATACTCGCCATTCCGCTCTCTGTTGCAAACTGTTGGGACAGCAGCGGCGGCAGCAGCAGGCCTCCCATTGACACCTTTGTTTTGCAAAGGGAGGGCCGTCCAGAGGGCCAAGCCAGGGCCAAAGCCGTGACTGACTGGCGCAAGGGTTCTGCCTGGCCTTTGGCTGCACGGAATCATAGGATCCTAGAACCCTCGAGTTGGAAGAGACCTGGTGGCCCATCATCCAGTCCAACTCCAATCTGCCGAGAAGCAGGACAATCACATTCAAAGCATCCCTGACAGGTGGCCATCCAGCTGCTATCTTTGAGCAAGAAGGCAGGAGCCATGGGGCTGGATGGCCACCTGTTGGGAAGGCTTAGATCAGTGTTTCCCAGCCTTTTTTGAGCCGCGGCACACTTTTAACATTTGCAAAATACTGGGGCACACCACCCACCAAAATGATACAAAATGACACTCTAACACAGTAATACGTATAGTTAATATGTTTTTAAATGTATTTATACACTCAGTGTGAAACCTGGGCCTGTTTCGATGAACACAACATAGATATCCTGGCAGGAATGGCAGAAAGACACAAACTTCCCACACAGAACTCCCATAACCAAGAGAAAATGCTATAAGAGTTTGGTGGGCATTGACCTTGAGTTTTGGAGTTGTAGTTCACCTATATCCAGAGAGCACTGTGGACTCAAACAATGTTGGATCAGGACCAAACTTGGCATGAATACTCAATATGCCCAAATACGAATGCAGATGGAGTTCAGGGGAAATAGACCTTGACATTTGGGAGTTGTAATTGCTGGGATTTATAGTTCCCCTACAATCAAAGAGCATTCTGAACCCCACCAATGATAGAACTGGGCCAAACTTCCCCCACACAGAACCCCCAGGAGGCAAGAGGAGGTCTCTACTTGGGGAAAGGGAGGCGGGCCTTCCCAATGCATGGAGAGGGAGAGACCAAGTAGACAACGGGTGGGGGTGGGGGTGTTTGTAATTTTGTGCCTTTATCGAGGTAGGTTTCTTAGGGTTTTTGTACTTCAACACACTAGACTGCCCCCCCCTTCCTGGAGGTTCCAATTTCCCATGGCACACCTGATGATCGCTCACGGAACACTAGTGTGCCCCGGCACACTGGTTGGGAAACACTGGCTTAGATTGTGTCTCCCTGCAAGGCAGGGGGCTGGACTAGATGCCCCGTAGGGGGGTCTCTTCCAACTCCAGGATTCTATCATCTTTCTATGATTCTGTGATTTGAATGAATGCCATTTGACCCCCACTAAACACAGCTCAAGGCTCCCGACTCCTTAAGTGTTGCATCAAAGTGGGAAATCATTGAGTGTATTTTATAGAAATATATTTTAATATCAATCAATCAAATTTATTATTTCATGAGTCGCTTCCCACTGCAGTGCTCTCTAAGCGACTTACACAACAGATACAAACATACAAATATGTATGGCTGTGCTATTTTTCCACAATATTTATGTGTTTTAATCATATAGAAATGGAGTAAATAAATAAATAAATATTTGATACACAACACGATTAGTACACAGTAAACAAGATCATTCTGCTGGCTGTTGTATTGGATCACACGCCAAACACTTCCCAAGTCTCTAGGATTGTATGATGTATTGTCGAATAATGCGTGTAGATCCCAGAAAGATGATGATAATTATAATAATAATAATTATTATTATCACTCTAAAAAGTTCTCAGAGGGATCATAGACTCCTAGAGTTGGAAGGGATCCCTGCAGTCCTTGGGAAGCCAGTCTGGCCATGGGTGGGCGCTCTCCTTGTCCGGCCGGCCTGCCTCTCCATCCTCCCAGATGCTCCAGCCCTCGTTCTGTCCTTGACCCCTCGCTTGAAGCGAAGCAGGCTTACTTAAACATGTTTTCTTTGAGGAATCCGCCTCCTAATCCAGGGCAAACAAAACAGGCTTTCAGCAAAACCACCAGCGGCCTGAACTCCTGCCCTGGCCTTGACCGCAGGCCCTGAGGCAGCGGCCGGCTGGCCGAGGGCAGGCTTCTCCTCCGGGCCTCCTCCTCTCCCCCATGATTATCTGGAGATGGAGGTGCAACTACGCGTAGCCTTGGAGTTCCACTCCACACTTGCTTTTTCGACAAATACATTGGTGTTTTGTTTTCCAAAAAAAATTAACTCAAAGTGTAGCGGTCTTTCAAATCAGGTCAGCTTGAGCATATCTCCAAAGTAGGAGGGAAAGATGGGAAACATCACAGGATACAGAATGTCTGTTACAGAGCCATGAAGATGCCGCTGATGCAGACGGAACGTCAGGAGAAAATGCTGCTACAACACAGGCAGTCCAGAAACTACACGGGAGCAACCCAGTGATTCCAAGCCATGGAAGCCTTTGACAATTCACTGGTTCTGCCTTATGGCAACGCTAAGTGTGCTCCATGCAGGGACTTCTAAGTCTGAGGGTGTGTGACTTGCCCCAGTGGATTGGATGGTCTGAGCAGGGATTCGAGCCCAGATTCCCATTCCAGATGCTTTCCTCTCAGGCTGAGAGAGTGTGACTCACCCAAGTCCACCGGTGGCGCAATGGGTTAAACCGTGGTACCGGCAGGATCCATTTCGGACTCAGTTAAAATACAAAGAAGAGGGAGAAACCGGGACCTTTTCAGTTAGCCACACGTTGGGATGACTGGGGATTAATGAATGGGGGCAGTCCCTGCTGAATCAACCAGGTGCATTGGATGGGTTTAGAGCAGTGGTTGCATGTGCATGGGTGATACACCTCCCGCCAAGAACCAATAAGGCACAAACACAAGTGATTAGATGAAAAACTGGCCACACCTCATTTATTGATAACAGGAACAAGGGTTGGCAGCCATGCATGGGTCCTGGATCAGGGGGAGGACAACCCACAATTGTCCGAAGATGCTTGCATGCCTGGGTGCCACCGGCCCAATACTGGTCCACGAGAACCCCAGGGGGCCAGGGCGTTATCCCCCCTACCACCATGGGGGGATAAGCCATCCAATCCAGGGCCCATGCCACACGCCAAACACAGAGTTGCGACAATGAACATAATAACAACAGAAAAGTAACAAGATGCAACAATGAATACACAGCAAGAAAATATAGAACCAAACAAACAATGTCTATGAGTAGGGTGGGTGGGAGGAAAAATTCAAGAAGTTGGCCCACCATGCCAACTGTGAAGCCTCAGGCAGCCTTAAGTAGGCTGCCCAGATAGGGACAGGACCGGCCAGCTGACGACAGAGGGCAGGGCGGAGCCAGCCCCATCAAAGGCTGGCTGGCGCTGGTGGCGGGAAACCTTCCCGCCACCTGAAGGGGGCTTCTGGGAGGAAGAAGCCCCCTCCACAACAACAAAGATGGCGGCGAGGACAGCCCAGTGCCACAACCTGCTCGGCCAGTAAGTTGGCCAAGCCATTTCTTAACCTTTTTGGGGGTACCGAACCCACCAGTTTCATTTGCGCATTCACCGAAACCTTCTTTAGTGGTAAATAAAATATGATCTGCAGCAAGTGATGGCCAAGCTGGGCATGTCATCACGACTTCACACAAGTGTGTTTTTACCTCCGCGGCAGAGGCTCCGCCGAACCCCGCAGACCGACTCATCGAACCCATAGGGTCCGACCGAACACAGGTTAAGAACCACTGCTTTAGAGGGCTTGGATGGTGTCTCCTTGCTTGGCAGAATGCGGTTGGATCCGATCACCCTTTGGGTTCCCTTCCGAATCTATTCCTCAACGGTTCCAGATTTGGAGCAGACGTTGATGATTAAGAGGCACGAGTGCGTTGCCTGATGGAAGAGGGATGGATTGGGAACCCTCTGTTGTGAATCAGATATCCTGCTTTAGGTTGTGTAATCGCTGAAATCACCACTTTCCCCTCTTTTCACCCCTGAGTCAAATCCTCAAAATCACACAAACCACAAATGGAAAACCGAGGAAGGTCATTCCTTCCTTCCTTCCTTCCTTCCTTCATTCCTTCCTTCCTTCATTCCCTGTGCATTTCCTACACCATGAACCATCACGGAGGTTCAAAAGGTTTATGGGATTCCTTCCACTCCATTAATCACACGCAGTTATGCTTGGCTTGGTACTAGGCCTTCCTGTTTGACTCTGGGTTGGTCTACACACACTGTGGAATTAATGCAGCTTGGCACCACTTTAACTGCCATATTGTCTCCATCCAATGGGATTCTGGAAGATGTAGTTGTGGCGCAGCTGGCTGGGAGTCAGCTGCATTAAAATCACTATTGACTGAAAGGTCATGAGTTCAAAGCTAGCCCGGGTTGGAGTAAGCTCCCAACCATTTGTCTAGCTTCCTGCCGACCTTTGCAGCCTGAAAGACAGTTGCATCTGCCAAGTAGGAAATAATTATAAAAGAGTTTTATTGAAGATTTTTAACAGTGTCAATATAAAAAAAAAGTGACAAGAAAACCCACGATGGGGACAAAGAGGGTAAGAATGTCACAGGTTTGGGGGTAGTGAATGGGAACAAAGAGGGTAAGAATGTCACAGGTTTGGGGGGGTAGTGAAGTGAGAGGAGGGGGTAAGAAATCTAAATACATATCTTCTAATCTATTTTACTACATAAAATTCTTATTTAAATTAAATTAACAGTTGTTTGTGATTTATATTCATCAAATGAAGCCCAGTCCGTGGGTTGGATTGGCCTTCCATTACTTTGACGTAAAAAGGTTACTTTGTCCATATCCCTGATGTCCAACATTTTTTCTCGCCATTGGTCCATATTCGGAGTTTTCCCCAATTTCCATAGCTTAGCATAAGTCATCCGAGCTGCAGTAATAATATATGTAAAAATCTCAAGTAGGAAATTTAGGTACCTCTTTATGCGGGGCGGCTAATTTAAATAATTTAGGATGCCATAAAACTCTCCAGCAGCGTACAAAAAATGAGGAAGTTATCAGTGTCACAAGTGGACGGTGAAGTGACAGCTCCCCCGGTGGCCGGAATTTAAATAGCATACCCTCATGAAGCTGGAAAGTTAAATAGCCTCTGTGTGTCTATGACATTGAATGTTTGCCATATATATGTGCATTGTGATCTGCCCTGAGTCCCCTGTGGGTGAGAAGGGAAGAATATACTGAAAATAAATAAATAAATAGTTGTACAAGGTCTTTTAGTGGTTAAAGTAGATGGCCATCTGTCAGGAGGGCTTGGATTGTGCCTTCCTTCCTGGCAGAATGAGGTTGGACTAATGGCCTTTGGGGGTCCTGTCCCATTCTGTGATTCTGTGAACTCTGTAGACCCATTTTGTGCATGAAGCCGCCAACTGCCGATCCATCCCACATGGATTATTATTATTATTATTCTTTATTGATTCCCCGCCCTCCTCACCCCAATGGGGGACTCAGGGTGGCTTACAGACCATGGCATACAATGCTGCATTACACATAGGATAATAAACTCTTTGCTCTCTTTGGATCTCTTTGCCTACAGATGGCAAGCAGATCCTTTGCTCCGCGCCTGGGATCATCTGCTTTCCTGGCGCTTGGGAGATGAAAGCCCCGTGCCGTTTGCTCTTTTTCCCAGGAAAACTGATTCCACGGAACATGTTTACCATTTAGCGAGGACCATCAATGAGGACGTCAGTTGGATTCGTCCGGAATGCACGTTCCCAGGAAGGCGGAGTGACGGCATGAGGTTCCTCAGAGGTCTTGGCCTCGATACAGACGTCTTTAATGGGTCCCATCATGGTTCCAACCAATGCCATATGCATCGTGTGAACAACAACCAGGCGAACTTTGAGCTGATTATCAGGAGTGACTGAAACCTATGGAACGGTGCTTCTCAGGTCCATTCCTCAACCTTCTTCCAGGAAAAGGTATTTGAGATGATATTGATGAGGAGCACTTACTTACTTACTTACTTACTTACTTAGGCAATCCCTCGTTGTTTCCTTCCTTCCTTCCTTCCTTCCTTCCTTCCTTCCGCAATCCCTCGTTGTCCGAGTAAGGTTCTCCTACAAGTTCAGTGTCCTGGCGGTGGGTACGTAGGTGACTGTGGAGCCCTATTCTTGACCCACCTGTTCTCCCGCAGTGAGGGCATCAGTTTCCAGGTGGAAGGCAGTCCCGGTTGGGGTTGGCTTGGTGCACCTTCTTCCTCTTGGCACGTTTCTCTCTTTCACCTTCCATTCGTGCCTCTTCAAATTCTGCAGCACTGCTGGCCACAGCTGACCTCCAGCTAGAGCACTCCAGCTAGAGCTTCCCAGTTCTTGGTGTCAATGCCACAGTTTTTAAGGCTGGCTTTGAGCCCATCTTTCAATCTCTTTTCCTGTCCTCCAATATTCTGTTTTCTGTTCTTGAATTTGGAGTAGAGCAACTGCTTTGGGAGACGGTGATCTTTGGGCATCTGGAGAACGTGGCCTTCAGTCCAGCGGAGTTGATGGCGGAGGAGCATGGCTTCAATGCTGGTGGTCTTTGCTTCTTCTTCCAGCATGCTGACATTTCCCTGCTTGTCTTCCCAAGAAATCTGCAGGATTTTTTTGGAGGCAGCGCTGATGGAACCGTTCCAGGAGTTGAGTGTGACGACATGTGATGATATTTATTTATTTATTTATTTATTTATTATTGAGGCTTCTATGCCGCCGACTCCCGGGGGCTCGCGGCGGCTCACAAGAGCCATAGGCATAAAACAAAGATTAAAAACATAAAACAGGAGAACAATTAAAACAGTAGCAGAACAATAGCAAAGCAGGCAGTAAAACAGCAAGCAGCAAACAGTTGCCACCACACAATACCCAGAGTACGCGGGCCTACTCTCCAAAGGCCTGCCTATACAGATGGGTTATCATTTTGGTGTACCAAGTTTGGGGGATTTGGCTGCCAAATCCATGAAAAGGAGCCTGGTGAGGATCAGCCAAAGCCTTAGGCAATACGGATGGGGCTAATGAGGGAGAGTGGCACTCTACCTGAGACGGATGCGGACTTGAGGTCTTTCCTCTCTGTGTTTCTCTCTTTCCTTCTCAGCCAATCAGAGGCCTAGTTGACTGTCTCCAAATAGAGTACTGCAACATGCTCTACCTTGGGCTGCCTTTGAAGATGGCTCAGAAACTACAGCTGGTCCAACGGTCAGCAGCCAGATTTCTAACTGGGGCGACATACAGGGAACATACCACCCCCCTGTTGTGTCAGCTCCACTGGCTGCTGGTCCATCTCTGAGCCCAATTCAAAGTGCTGAGATTGACCTATAAAGCTCTTTACGGTTCTGGCCCAGCTTACTTGTCCGAACACGTCTGCCTCTATGTCCCATCTTGCAACCTAATATCATCTGGGGAGGCCCTGCTCTTGCTCCCACCTACATCACAAATGCGTCTGGTGGGGATGGGAGACAGGGCCTTTTCGGCGGTGGCCCCCCGCCTATGGAACACACTCCCAAACGAGATAAGATTGGCTCCATTCCTTTTGGCTTTCAGAAAAAAATTAAAATCGTGGTTCTGGGACCAGGCATTCGGGCAGCAGACGTAATTTGCCCCTTACTGGACATTGACTGGAATGGCATTGCGGCAGATGACATTGTGATTTGTTTTACGGTTTTAACTAATGCTATATTTATCAGTTTTTAATGATTATGGAATTGTTTCAATGTTTATGTATGTGACTGTGATTATATTGTAGTATTTGTGGTGTAGCGGCCTCATGCCATTGCGAATGGAAGCTGTGGCGTCCCACCAGGGCCGAAAAAGGGGGCTTTAAGAAAGGGCGAAGCTTCTGTAGACCCTGGGATTTGCGTTTAGCTTTCCCATAAAAGAAAACCTGAAGTCTTTAAGCAATGAGTTCAGGACTCCAAAAAAGGTGAACTCAAAACAATGGTTTTTGGGCTTACAATCAGTAAATACTGATGGTCCAAAAGCTTGAAGTAGGTTGCAAAAAGGGGTCCTTTAACCAAAGGAAATGCGTTCGCTTGCCTCTGTTGAAGAGTCAAGGTACCTTTCTTCTGATTCCAGGGTTCCTTTGTTGCTCCAAATGGTCCTCCAACACACGAAGTTCTGAGGTCCCCAGAGATTGCAGTCTTTGGGTGAAGGGCTGGCCTTCCTTTCCCTGCAAACCTTGCTTGAGAGCATTGGTGGAAAGCTATACGTGAACGAAGGTGCTTGTCTGAGCCTTAGCTCCAGATTTCAGCCTGCTTCGTCTGTGAGCTATGCTGGAATGGCCAAAGAGAGGACGCCCGGCCCCTCAGATGACCTCAGAAGGGGGTGGAGTAAGGGTGGTGACATCACCTTGGCACCCAACACAGTCCATCCCACCAAGTCCGCATGGTAGAGGCAGGGGCGGTCTAAGGTCACTTTAATTGGTAAGTGAACATTATTTTGCCGCCCCCCAACATTATTTTGGCCCCCCCATGTAAAGCAAACCTTTTCCCTACCTCTTCTTTCCTTCCTCTTCCTTCCTTCCTCTCCCTTTCTTTCTTTCTTTCTCTCTCTCTCTCGGAGGAGGAGCTGCCACTTGGCTTGGGCCACAAGGAGGCGGAGAGGAAGGGGGCTGGTCAGGAGGAGGAGGAGGGAGCACCCGCGGCGGTGCTGCTTCTTCTTCCTCCCTCCGCCCCTCCTCCTCTCCTCCTCTGAGCAGCTTCTCTGGCATGCGCGGAGGTTTACAAGATGCGCAGTGGCCCGGAGCTCAAGTTGAGCTCCAGAGCCACTGCGCATGCACGAAAAACCTTCACGCAGTAGGGGCGTAATAGAAGCCTTCGGCAGTAGGGAAGTGACGGGGTACCAATACCAGAAATAAATAAATAAACCCTTCTCCCCTCTTGTGGCATGTGCTTGGGACTTCGATTCCCAGAACCCCTTCTTGTGGGTTTCTTTTAACGTTATGATAAAAACTAGACTGTAGAATGAATGCAGTTTGCCATGGCTCAATGACCGGAATCCTGAGAGTTGTAGTTTTAGAAGGTCTTTCACTCTGGCGCCTCAGGGTTCAGCAGTTCAATCGACATTCATTCAACAGCGAAGATGGACCTGTGACTGACGCAGACCGTTTTCCTGGCCTGGACGTGGTTCTCCTTGCGCCACATGAAGACGATGAAGGGGAAGAGACTCATGGACTTGTAGGCAGCTTTTCCTGCTCCAGATGTTTCCACCAAGGGCGGTTCGGAGGCCATGCTTTGGATCAGTCGGCGGCTGCTTGGAGTCGATCCCGTCGGTTCATGAACTTGAACGTTTCCCCACAAACGGGGTCAGCCTCACGCACACGCACAGCTTGCGCACAGATGCTCCGTGAGCTCAGCCTCCAACCCAGGACTCTTCCAAGTTTACAACTCTGTTTACCAAGATCTGAGATGAGGATGGAAGCAGCGCCTCTTGGCAGGCCACGCTTTCCTTGCCGTGGAGATAATAGCCACGATGCGCTGAAACCCCTTCCCATGACATGCCAGTAGACCACCTTGTATGGGCTCTCGTGTAGTTTAATATTTCCCTTGTAGCTCGAGGACGATAGTCTTCCAGATGTGGTGTCTTGCTGGTGGGTCCGTAGGTGGCTGCAGAGCCCTATTCTTGATCCGCATGTTCTCCCTTCCGCAGCGAGGACATCGGTTTCCAGACGGAAGGCGGTCCCAGTCAGAGTTGGCTTGATGCAACTTTCTCTTGGCACATTTCACCCTTTCACCCTCCATTCGTGCCTCTTTGAATTCTACAGCACTGCTGGTCACAGCTGACCTCCAGTTGGAGCGCTCAAGGGCCAGGTCTTCCCAGTTCTCGTTGTCAGGGTATTTTAATATTTATATGTTTAATAGCCGAAAGGGTTTGATTTTATATATCGTATATATCCTGTTTTAATATTTGTGTATTTGTATATTTTTAAATTTTGTGTTGATGTTAAGAGAGTTCTTGGGGAATGGGAGAAGTCCCATCAGATTGGAGGAGGGCTGGAACGTGTCCAGAGGAGGGCAACTCAAAGGATCAAGGGCCTGCGCTACAAGCCCTATGAAGAGCGGCTTCAAGAGTTGGGCATGTTTAGCCAGCTGAAGATAAGGCTGTCTAAACATGCCCAGCTCTTGATGACCATGTATGTGAAGGGAAGTAATAGGGAGGAGGGGGCATGGCTCTCTCTCAGGGGTGATTCGAAGGTGTTTTTCCTGCCTCTTGGTGGAATGGGGTTGGACTGGTTTCTTCCAGCTCTAGGATTCTATGATTCCTGCGGGAGAGATAAAGTCGAGTATAAATAAATATAATTACAATAATAACATATTCATATTTTGATGCATTTGCATGGTTTTAATTTGTATGTCATTTTGTTGTTAGCTCCCCCAAGCCTCTACGTTGGAGAAAAGAAGGATAGAAAGGGAGTAAATAAATAAAATAAGTGATTACTCGAGGCCAGCAGAATGGACTGGGACTGGGACTTCCCTCAATTTGGACACTAGGCTTCTCTTGATGCAACCAAGCATCGCATTGGCCTTTTAAGCTGCTGCATCACACTCTTGGCTCATGTTTAGCTTGTGATCCATGGAGGATGGATCTATGAACCCTTCTACACTGCCATATAATCCATATTATAAAAGCAGATGGGGGTTTTTTTTTGAGAAACTGCAAGTCGCTTCTGGTGTGAGAGAATTGGCCGTCTGCAAGGACTTTGCCCAGGGGATGCCTGGATGTTTTTGATGTTTACCATCCTTGTGGGGGCTTCTCTCATGTTCTTGCATGGGGAGCTGGAGCTGACAGAGGTAGCTCATCTGCACTCTCCCCAGATTCAATCCTGGGACCTATCAGTCTTCAGTCCTGCCAGCCCACTGCGCCACCGAGGGCTCCATTAAAGCAGATAATCCACTTGATCTGCTTTGGGCTGGATTATCTGAGTCTACACTGCCATATGATTCAGCTCAGAGCAGATAATCTGGATTTTGTACAGCTGTGTAGAAGGTGCCTACAAGGCCTGGGCAATCATGGTTCTAAATGGTTGTAAAGTACTTACAAAACTAAAGTTCTGGTGGTGAAAACTAGGTGTCGCTGGTGCTTTGCTCCTACAGTGTTGCTAAAGTTCTGATGGTGAAAACTAGGTGGCGCTGGTGCTTTGCTCCTACAGTGTTGCTAAAGTTCTGATGGTGAACACTAGGTGGCGGTGGTGCTTTGCTTCTACAGTGTTGCTAAAGTTCTGGTGGTGAAAACTGGGTGGCGCTGGTGCATTGCTTCTACAGTGTTGTTAAAGTTCTGGTGGTGAAAACTAGGTGGCGCTGGTGCTTTGCTCCTACAGTGCTGCTAAAGTTCTGGTGGTGAAAACTAGGTGGCGCTGGTGCTTTGCTTCTGCAGTGTTGTTAAAGTTCTGGTGGTGAAAACTAGGTGGCGCTGGTGCTTTGCTCCTACAGTGCTGCTAAAGTTCTGGTGGTGAAAACTAGGTGGCGCTGGTGCTTTGCTTCTGCAGTGTTGTTAAAGTTCTGGTGGTGAAAACTAGGTGGCGCTGGTGCTTTGCTCCTACAGTGCTGCTAAAGTTCTGGTGGTGAAAACTAGGTGGCGCTGGTGCTTTGCTCCTACAGTGCTGCTAAATTTCTGGTGGTGAAAACTAGGTGGCGCTGGTGCTTTGCTCCTACAGTGCTGCTAAAGTTCTGGTGGTGAAAACTAGGTGGCGCTGGTGCTTTGCTCCTACAGTGCTGCTAAAGTTCTGGTGGTGAAAACTAGGTGGCGCTGGTGCTTTGCTTCTACAGTGTTGTTAAAGTTCTGGTGGTGAAAACTAGGTGGCGCTGGTGCTTTGCTTCTACAGTGTTGTTAAAGTTCTGGTGGTGAAAACTAGGTGGCGCTGGTGCTTTGCTTCTACAGTGTTGTTAAAGTTCTGGTGGTGAAAACTAGGTGGTGCTGGTGCTTTGCTCCTACAGTGCTTTGCATTGAGTGTCACATGTATGACTATCTGCCTGCTGGGCAGAAGTCTTGGGTGTGCATTCGCTGCAGTGAGCTCCTGGCTCTCAGGGAACGTGTTCTTTCCCTTGAAGCCAAGGTAGCAGACCTGGAGAAGCACAGAGAGGAAGTGAGGCAGGAGGAAGAGATCTCCAGGGATGAAATAGGAGCATCCCACTCCGTTCTGAGCAGCCCTCCAGCTACTTTGGAAAATGGGGGTCTTGGGCAGGGAGGACATCAGTCTGAGGAAGAGGGACCGGCTCCCTTAGTTGGGACCCCTTCCTCGGAGGATGTGCCCATATCCTCTTGCACCGAGGATACTTCTCAACGGGTGGTAGGAGGGGGGCTTCTTGTAGTGGGCGATTCGATTGTCGGGAACATAGAAAGCTGGGTTTGTGATGGATGTGATGACCGCATGGTAAATTGCCTGCCAGGTGCAAAGGTTGCGGACATCACGAGGCATCTAGATAGGCTGGTAGATAGTGCCGGGGTGGAGCCAGCAGTCGTGGTACACGTCGGTACCAATGACATTGGGAAGGCCAAACGGATGGTCCTGGAAGCCAAATTTAGGTTGCTAGGTAGAAGATTAAGGTCCAAGACCTCAAAGGTAGCATTCTCGGAAATTCTACCGGTTCCACGCGCAGGGACAGCCAGACAAGCAGAGCTCCGGAGCTTCAATGCATGGATGAGGCAGTGGTGTCAAGAGGAAGGGTTTAGATTTGTTAGGAACTGGGGGACATTTTCGGGAAAGCCAAACCTTTACAAAAGGGACGGGTTACACCTGAACGAAAATGGAACCAGACTGCTGGCAATTAATATTAAAAGGCTTCAGAGCAGCTTTTAAACTGATTCCTAGGGGAAAGTCGACAGGAGCTGGGCAGCTTCCGGTTCGAGAGGGTGAAACGCCAAGTATGGAGGATGAAATTTACGCACAAATGGCCGAGTCAACAGAAAAGATAGAAAGTAGTCAAGAGGTAGGACATGGTAGGCCTTCTACAAATTCTCATAAACAGCCAAAGTTGAAAGGGCAACAGAGCAATAAATATAAATGTCTGTACGCAAACGCTAGAAGCCTTCGAACAACAAAAATAGGAGAGTTGGAATGTTTGGCAAAAGAAAAAAATATTGATATTATTGGCATAACAGAAACCTGGTGGACAGAGGAAAACAATTGGGACACAAAAATTCCAGGTTATAAACTGTACAGGAAAGACAGGAGAGGGAAAAACGGTGGCGGTGTGGCCTTGTACATAAATGAAGAGCTAGAATCTCATGAATTAGAACTTCAAGAAAATTCAAACTCACCTACAGAAACATTGTGGGTAAAAATCCCAGGACAAAAAACTAATCTAGCACTAGGGATCTGCTATCGCCCTCCCAACCAAACTCCAGAGGCAGACTGCTATCTGGAAAATGAAATTAAACAGGCCTCAAAAAGCAATAAATTAGTCATAATGGGGGACTTCAACTATCCCCGAATAGATTGGCTAAATTCTTGTTCTACGCATGAAAGGGAGACAAGGTTCCTCGACATGCTAGCTGATTATTCCCTTGAGCAGATGGTCATGGAACCAACCAGGGGAAAGGGGATCCTGGACTTGGTGCTAACTAATGAACAAGATCTCGTTCAAGATGTCCTTGTAACTGAGCCCATAGGTACCAGTGACCACAACACAATAACCTTAAACTTAAGTTTGGATAGCAAACTGTCAGTGAAAACTAACACAGAGACCTTAAATTTTCAAAAAGGGAATTTCACCAAAATGAGAAAAATAGTAAAGAACAAACTAAAAGGAACAGTAAAAAAAAAAATCAAATCCCTCCAAAATGCTTGGAAACTGTTTAAAAATACTTTAAAACAAGCCGAACTAAAATGCATTCCTAAAATAAGAAAGAGGCCGGGAAAGTCCAAGAGGACATCGGCATGGCTTACAAATGAAGTAAAAGATGTGATTGGAAAGAAGAAAAACTCATTTAAGAAATGGAAGGCTCTTCCTACTGAGGAGAACAGAAAGGAACACAAGCTCTGGCAAACTAAATGCAAAGCAACCGTCAGGAAAGCCAAGAGAGATTTTGAGGCACATATAGCTAAGAATATTAAAAAAAAATAGCAAAAACTTCTTTAAGTACATCAGAAGTAGAAACCCAACTAGAAAAGCAGTTGGGCCACTTGATGAAAATGGTAAGAAAGGGACAATAAGTGAAGACAAGGAGATTGCCGAGCGGCTAAACGACTTCTTTGCCTCCGTTTTCACACAGGAGGACAGACAACATATGCCTGCAGCTGAGTCAGTCTTTTCAGGGAGGGAATTAAATGAATTAAACCAGATAGAGATAAACAAGGAAGATGTTCTCACATGCCTTACTAAACTAAATGTCAACAAATCACCAGGGCCAGATGGCATCCACCCCAGAGTTCTTAAGGAACTCAAGTGTGAAATTGCTGAAATTCTAGCCAAAATATATAACCTTTCTCTAAGATCAGGCACTGTACCCGAGGACTGGAGGGAGGCAAATGTAACTCCGATCTTCAAGAAAGGATCCAGGGGTGATCCAGGAAATTATAGGCCAGTTAGTCTAACCTCAGTTCCAGGCAAAGTGATGGAAACCATTATTAAAGAAAAATTACTAAGCACATAGAAGAACAGGCATTGCTGAAGGAAAATCAACATGGTTTCTGCAAAGGCAAATCATGTCTTACTAACTTGTTAGAATTCTTTGAGGGTGTAAATAAACACATAGATAAAGGGGACCCAGTCGATATTGTTTACCTTGACTTTCAAAAGGCTTTTGACAAAGTCCCTCACCAAAGGCTCCTAAATAAGCTCTTCAGCCATGGAATCAGAGGACAGGTCTTGTCCTGGATTGGAACCTGGCTAAACTGTAGGAAACAAAGGGTGGTAATAAACGGACATTTCTCTGGGTGGAAAGAGGTGATAAGTGGCGTACCCCAAGGTTCAGTTTTGGGTCCGTTACTTTTTAATTTATTCATTAATGACCTGGATGTAGGAGTAAATTCTGAGGTAGCAAAGTTTGCAGATGACACTAAATTGTTCAGGGTAGTTAAAAATGAAACTGATTGTAAAGAGCTCCAGAAAGATCTCTCGAAATTGAGTGAATGGGCAACAAAGTGGCAAATGCATTTTAACCTAAACAAGTGTAAAGTCATGCACATTGGGGCAAAGAACCCCAACTACACCTACAAATTGATGGGGTCAAAGCTTTCTGAGACAAACCAGGAAAGGGATCTTGGGGTTTTGGTGGACAGCTCAATGAAGATGTCAACCCAGTGAGCAGCAGCAGTAAAAAAAGCAAATTCTATGCTTGGCATGATCAGGAAGGGAATCGAAGATAGGTCGTCAAATGTTGTATTGCCTCTCTACAAATCTATGGTGAGGCCACATCTGGAGTACTGTGTACAATTCTGGTCACCGCACCTCAAGAAGGATATAACGGAACTGGAAAAGGTACAGAAAAGGGCAACAAGAATGATCCAAGGGATGGAGCAGCTTCCTTATGAAATCAGGTTGCAACGCCTTGGTCTTTTCAGCCTTGAAAGACGGCGTTTAAGAGGTGACTTGATCAAAGTTTATAAAATCATGCATGGGATAGAAAAGGTGAATAAAGAAAAATTATTTTCTTTGTCACAAAACACTAGGACTAGAGGGCACTCCCTGAAGCTCCAAGGTAGGAAAATTAGGACTAATGAAGGGAAATATTTCTTCACCCAGAGGGTCATTGGGTTATGGAACTCACTTCCAGAGGAGGTTGTGACAGCGGTCAGCCTGGACAGCTTCAAGGCAGGATTAGACAGATTCATGGATACCAAGTGTATCGGTAGTTACTGAAATGGACATCCAAGTGCCACCTCTGTGTTGATGGAGGCAGGCAGGATTTCCCGGTACTGGTTGTGGGGGTCGGGAGCAGGTGAGGGTTTTTGCCCTTCTTTCTGCTAGAGATCCCTGTGTACAACTAGTGGGCCACTGTGTGACACAGAATGCTGGACTAGATGGGCTGAGGCCCGATTCAGCATGGCTCTTCTTATGTTCTAGTGCTGCTAAAGTTCTGGTGGTGAAAACTAGGTGGCGCTGGAGCTTTGCTTCTACAGTGTTGTTAAAGTTCTGGTGGTGAAAACTAGGTGGCGCTGGTGCTTTGCTTCTACAGTGTTGTTAAAGTTCTGGTGGTGAAAACTAGGTGGCGCTGGTGCTTTGCTCCTACAGTGCTGCTAAAGTTCTGGTGGTGAAAACTAGGTGGCGCTGGTGCTTTGCTTCTACAGTGTTGCTAAAGTTCTGGTGGTGAACATTTCAGAATTCTAACAAAACTTTCAAAATTTCGTCATAAATGGCAGTTCCGAATTGGTTCTGTCTTAAAAATCGCCAATAATGAAATAATAATGAAGTTTTGAAAGTTTTGTTAGAGTTCTGAAATGTTCACCACCAAAACTTTGGCAACACTGTAGAAGCAAAGCATCAGCACCACCTAGTTTTCACCACCAGAATTTTAGTTTTGTAGGTACTTTAGAACCATTCAGAACCATGATTGCCCAGGCCTAGTGCCTACATTACCCTATATCCCAGGATCTGATCCGAGATTATCTGCTTTGAATTGGATTATTTGACTCTACACTGCCAGATCCTGGGATAGAGTGCAGTGTAGATCCAGCCTTAGAGACTTCTTTGCATCCCACTTCCAACAGAGACATTACACCTCATGTCCAAAAGCGGAAGGGCCTTCTGAGACCGCTTCTACGCTGCCATATAAAATCCAGATTATCTGCTCTGTACTGGATTATATGGCAGTGCAGACTCATATAATCCAGTTCAAAGCAAAATGTGGAATATTTGCTTTGATAATTTGAATGCTGTGTAGAAGTGGCCCCAATGACTGACTGGTCTTGGGATTCAGATTGGGATTCAGACTCACATATGTTTTCCAGAGTTGCTATATCTGTTGGTCCTGTGGCTTTGATATCGAGCAATAATTTGGGGGTCTTGTCTGAGAAGGCAGAGACCAGACAGACCCACCAAAGAGGATCCGATATAGCCATGGTGAGATAGGAAGCATCCAATTGCAAAAGCGAGAAGGCAGTTAGTCTTATAATTAATCTAGGAAAAATATGGCCTCAAAACGGAGGTGATCCGTTGACCCACGGATACGGGGCCGATGGGTTGCCGTATCTGCAGTTCAGAGGAACACAGTTTTGGCCTTCCTGGGACGCTGTAAGAGCATCCTGGGCGAGCTGACAGTGATCTGCGGCTCGAGAAAGGAAAGGTTCATGCTTTGAAAGAGTTGGAGACAGTAAAGGTCACAATGTATCACTATGGAGATGGAAAAGTTACAATTAAGTGGTATTTTATTGGGGGATTTGTTACAATGTTAGGATCAGGGGGAGAAAGCAAAGTGAAGGCAGATTGCTTGTTGAAGCTGCTGCTGTAGCCACATTCCCAGCGATGCTGGCCCAATGGGGCAGCCAGGAACTGCGGAACTCCCTGCTGCAGGTCCGATTAAGTTGAACACAGGGGGCTCTCCGTTGTCTGCTATCAGCTTTCTTCCCCTAAGTAACTTCCATTTCACATGGTGAGTTGCATGAAAGAGAAACACAGCCTCTACCTGCAAGTCGGATTGCGATCTCTAAGCGCATCCCTTTCTGGGTTGGAAAACCGGTTAGCCGAAGGATGTCTCCATTTCCCCCTGAGATCCATTTGGGTCTACAAACACGGCGAGGCCTTTTGCTCCAGGACTAGTGAGGCTATCACTATTTTGGGCAGCCTTTTTGCAGTCTATAAATCTCTCTGTCGGGAGGCCAGCCTTTGCTTTATCAGATGGGAACATTTTAATTAATGTTTTGTTTTTATCGGGCGGCAGCTGCCTTGCTTTACTTTATGACTCTTGCCGTCCTGACGTTTTTATGGCTCTTATAATTAGCTTTCCTTGCACACCCCCGAAATGAGTGGTGTGCCCGTGCCAAAAGGAAATGCACACACACAGAGAGAGCGCAAAGCGGAGCAGAACGTGATAGAAGCCACAGGCACTCAGAAAGGCCCAGCTTGGAACCGTTCCCTTTTGGATCCCAACTCCACCCGGTGGAGGGAGGCCCCATCTAGACCGCACTGTAATGCACTTCAGTGAAACTGCATCATATCGTCAGTGTAGACGCATATATAATGCAGGTCAGACTGTATGGTATGAGTCTGTGGCCCCATCTACACTGCCATATAATGCAGTTTCATTGAACTTCATTATACGAGACTAAACCACATTATATGGCAGTGTAAATGGGGCCTTTGACTGCATGTATGCTCTTGAATAATTGCACTTTGGTGCCACTTTAGCTGCCATGACTCAATGCTGTGGGATTCTGGCCAGTTCATAGAAAAGGCTCAAGACCTTTTAAAACTATTATTATTATTATTATTATTATTATTAGATACACAGCAAGATGAGTCCACAGCAAACAAGATCCCTATGCTGGCTTTTATTTTATTTTATTTTATTTTATTTTATTTTATTTTATTTTATTTTATTTTATTTTATTTTATTTTATTACTCGGGCTTCTATGCCGCCACTCCCAGGAGGGCTCGGGGCAGCTCACAAGAGCCATACAAGGCGCAGTAGCAATACAATAACAATTAAAAACAACAGTGAATCAACATATAAAAACAACGCAGTATTTAAAAATCTGTGGTACAGCGCATCGCCACAGATAGCAATTAAAACAGATGGGCTACGCAGGGGCAAGACCTACAGGTTGAAAGCCTGCCGAAAGAGGTAGGTCTTGCAGGCCCGTCTGAAGGGGAGTAGGTCCTGGATAGTGCGTGTTTCCGCCGGGAGGGCGTTTCACAGTGTGGGCGTGATGACGGAGAACGCCCTCCTGCGAGTTGATGTCAGTCGCACGAGCCTCGCCGAAGGGACGTCTAGGAGGTTACCGTCCTCCGACCGCAGTGATCTCATTGGGCAATAGGGGGAGAGACGGTCCCTCAGGCACGTTGGCCCCAAGCCGTGCAAGGCCTTAAAGGTGAGAACCAACACTGCTCAATTGGCAGCCAGTGCAGGTCCTGCAAGGTAGGTGTTATGTGACTACCTGCTGGTGTTCCAGACAGGAGTCGGGCGGCAGAATTCTGCACCAGCCTGAGCTTCTGGGTCACCGACAGAGGAAAGTCAACATAGAGTGTGTTGCAGTAGTCCAGTCTCGAGATGACCGTGGCTTGGATCACCGTGGCCAGGTCATTTCGGGATAGATAGGGGGCCAGCCGCCTCGCCTGTCTCAGATGGAAAAAAGCAGACTTGCTGGCCATGGAGACCTGGGTCTCCATGGTCAGCTGGGAGTCCAAGTGGACTCCCAGGCTCTTTACTAGGGGCGATGGGCATAGCACCACACCGTCCAGGGTCGGAAGATGGACATCCCCATCACCCGGGCGGCCTAGCCACAAGATCTCCGTCTTCGCTGGATTCACTTTTGTATTGGATCACACATTGGACCCTTCCCAAGTGTCTATTTTATTTATTTATTTATTTTATTCGCATTTATTTGCCGCTACTCCCAGTGGCTCGGGGCGGCTTACACATGATCCTAGAAAAACAACCAAAACACAGCTAAAATAGTTAAAACCACAATTAAGCCAACGAATTAAAATATCACAGTGAACAGCACGTTAAAACGCCGCAGTAAGACAAATAGTACAAGATGGCGTTACAACAGACGGGGACTGCAGCTAATCAGGCTCCAAAAGCCTGTCGAAACAGCAGAGTCTTACAGGCTTTCCAAAACGAAAGGAGGCTCTGGGTAGCGCGGACGTCGACAGGCAACGCGTTCCAGAGCAATGATCGAAAAAGCCCGTCGACGTGTTGCAGTCAGGCGATATATCTTGGGACTAGGAATGACCAGGAGGTTCTGCTCCTCTGAGCGTAGAGATCTGGTGGGATGATATGGGATGAGGACTGTGTGATGTTGTCAGCCTGAACAACTTCAAGGCAGGATTAGACAGATTCATGGATACCAAGTGTATCGGTAGTTACTGAAAAGGACATTCAAGCGCCACCTCGGAGTTGGTTGAGGTAGGCAGGATTTCCCTGGGTACTGGTTGTGGGGGGTCGGGAGCAGGTCAGGGTTTTGCCCTCCCTTCTGCTCGAGATCCCCGTGTACAACTGGTGGGCCACTGTGTGATACAGAATGCTGGACTAGATGGGCTGAGGTCCGATTCAGCATGGCTCTTCTTATGTTCTTATGTTCTTATGTGTCGGAGAATAATGGCCTTTTGCAACTGACAGGTGGTGATTTTGTCAGCGCCAATTGTTTTTAAGTGCAGGCCAAGGTCTTGAGGCCCTGCACCCAGGGGACCACTTTTACTGGCTTGTGCCAGAGTCTTTGCAGTTCGATCTTTACATTCTCATATCATGTCAGCTTTTCCAGTTTTTCTCTTTTCCAGTTTTCCAGCTTTTCTCTTCAATCCTGCTGTCGCCTAGGATTGCAACATCGATGATCCATACTTGATTTTTTAACCCGATCATGAGGTCAGGAGTCTTGTGCTCCAAAATTCTGCCAGCCTGAATTCGGAAGTTCCAGAGGAGTTTGATGTGTTCATTTTCCATATTGTTTTCTGGCTTGTGATCCCACCAGTTCTTTGTCGCAGGCAGATGGTGTTTGCGGCACAAATTTGAATAAATCACCTGAGCAAGGGTGTTGTGCCTCTGCTTGTAGTCCGTCTGTGCAATCTTCTTGCAGCAGCTGAGCCATCGTTTCACCTGCTCCCTTGCAGAGTCTACTTGTTGACTTTTCAATTCTGGCTTTGATGGCCTTGGTTCTAGTGGCTTGTTCTTGGGTGCCAGAATCAGGCCCTCCTTTGTCTCCTTTTTCCAAGTTCCATTTGTGAGCCACAGCCATGTTTTTTCCTTGTCTATTTTGCTCTCAATGTTTCCCAGGAACTGTCCAGGGAGAGAGAGCCTTCTTTTGCCAGTTTCCTCTTCTGCTCTGCATTGTATTTTTATGGTATTAACTTTGTTTGTTTGTTTGTTTGTTTGTTTACAGTATTTATATTCCGCCCTTCTCACCCCGCAGGGGACTCAGGGCGGATTACTATGTACACACGTATCAATCAATCAATCAAATTGATTATTTCATGAGTCGCTTCCCACTAAAGTGCTCTAAGCAACTTACATAACAGATAGAAACAGCATGTACAAAATATTAATTGATGACAAATTAAAAGCTTTAACAAAGAGCCAGGTTTTAAGAACTTGTGTGAATGACATGGCAAACATTCATTGCCATAGACACACAACACATATGGACAGTCAGAGGCTGTTTAACATTCCAACTTCTGGCCACCAGGGGAGCTGTCGCTTCACTGTCCATCTGCGACACTGATGAAGTACTTTCCGCATTCCCTGCATGCTTTTGCTGGATATTTTTTATGGCATCGTAAATTTTGTTAAATTAGCCTCCCCACATATAGGTGGTACCTAAATTTCCTACTTGACAGAAGCAACTGTCTTTCGGGTTGCAAAGGTCGACAACAAGCTACACAATTGGCCGGAAGTTCACTCCGACCCGAGCTGGCTTCAAAGTCATGACCTTTCAGTCAGTAGTGATCTTAATGCAGCTGACACCCAGCCAGACGCGCCACAGTCAAATGCATTTTAAGCATTTTTACTATTGACTTCCATTATTATTATTATTATTATTATTATGTTTATTTATACCCCGCTTTTTCTCTCCGTAAGGAAACTGAACTTACAATTCCTTCACACTGAAGGTGGTGCCAAACTGCATTCATTCAACAACGCAGAGGCACCCTAAGGCAGTCCTATTGATTAAAGAGAACCCAAAGCCATCCCTTTCTCTGTTGCTCCAGTCGGCCGGTCTCTTTGAATCAATGGCAGGTTGAGCGAGGTTTCCTCCCGCGAACTCCGTGGTTTGGTTCCCTTGAAAGCAGCGGTGAGACAGGAATCAGCCACATGCCTCTTTCAAGACGCCGTAATTGCAAGGCAAAGTCTGGTACACTTTTATGCATCTCATTCTAAACGAACACGAGCAAAAGCTGGCACATGATAAAGAGGGAGACGGGGCACAGATTAAAGTTTGGAGGAAACACACTCCCAAAAGAGGACTGCGACACTTTGGAGCAAGGGAGCAAATACTTGAAGGTGGGGCATGTCCGCGTACCAGTAACGATCCTGAGCCGGTTCAGAACTTAGAAAGTTCTTTTATTCATACAGTGAGCAAATATATTAAAGCATTCATCAGAGCAATTCAGCTCTGTACTTATCCAAGCAGGAGCAGCATGGCAACTAACACACAGGCAGCACAGTCTCTGTTATCAGCATGTTTACACAGCAGAAGGTCAAAGCAATCCTGAACTCTGCTTCTGCTGTTTTAACCCCATAAATGCCTGGTTACACAATACAGCATATTATACAATGGTTGAATTGCTGAAACATTTGAAAATCACATTCTGACAATCCCCCTTTTGAATTTCAAATATTTCTGTCTATTCCCACATACTAACTACTATCAATACTACATGTGAACATCCATAACCATATAAAGCATTCCTAAGCACACATTAAATCTTTACACATTAATCACACACATATGAACAACCTTAAGTCCATAGGATCACATGTATTCCTCAAGCACTTAGGAATCTTCTTTCACTTCTCTAATAATTAATGCTTTGTTAACTATCCCTTTATTTCTCTGTGACAAACAAGGGATTGAGGTGGCAATGTTGGGGCGAGATTTTAAAATCTTCCTATTTATCTAGGCGTTAGCAATGGATAGAAAAATATACTCACAGACTCGTCTTTTCAGGTTCCAAAAAACCAAGGCTTTATTTTAACAGGAATCTTCTGATCCAAAATCAGAGGCACAGCTTAAGAATGGTCAGAGCACAAGAGAGGTCTAGTGAGATCTAGTTTCTTCTCTGGCCCCTTACATAGCGCTACAGGATCACAAGAGCCTTCCTTTCTACATTATTTGCAAGTACAGTTTCTATAATTACTTCTTTTTCTTCTGGCTCCTCTTTTACTCTCCTGGTCACTTCTTTCTCCTTTGGTGTGATGGATTCTTGTTTGTCCTGTTTTATTCTCCTAATCACCTCCTTTTCTTTTGGTGTGGTGGATTCTTGTTTGTCCTGTTTTATTCTCCTAATCACCTCCTTTTCTTTTGGCCTTGCGCCTTCCTGTCCATACTGTTTATTGGGAGTTCTAGTTTCCCCCTTCACCACCTGTTGTTGTTTCACAGCACTGGATGCCCCCTCATCCCTTTCACTCGTTTTTGGGAACACAGACAACTCTTCAAAGTTCAGATGCAACCGCTTCCAATCCTTGGGCTTTTCAAAATATGCCAATTTTGAAAATCTAATTGTGTGTGGTGTTTCTAGAAAACGATAACCTCCTCTCTGATATCCAATTAGTCTTAAATGCCTGAACTTGGATTCGTTTCTCTTTCTTTCTCTCGCAGGTATCAGAACATTGGCAAATTGCCCTACGATGCCCATGTGTCGGTAACTGGGTGTCCTGCCATACATCTTACAGAATGGTAAATCATCAAGACCAACATCCCATAATCTATTCACTATATAGTTAGACGTGGACATAACTTCAGAATATATACCACACTCTGGGATGGCAAAATATAACAAATTGTATTGAGGCTTCCAAATAAGCACTGTAATCTCAAATATTTATCATCACAAATAATATATCTTCAAAGGTACAACATAAACCGAGTGAATATATCTATTTCACTCACGATACTGGCAGTAGCCCTTCCATAGGTAAAGATGCTATTTTACTGCAGTTCAGTTCCTTCCGTAGATTTTCTGTAATTTTATCCAAGACCCGATGGTGCCCACTGTTATCTTCTAGACCCAATGGTCAACATAAATTTTAGTTATAATCCGCGGCCCGTTGGCCAAAACCAATCAAAAAAATATCAAAGGTGCTAGTTGTTACAGATATACTGTTATTGTGCATCTCTGTGTATTTTGGGGCCACCCTGACGAAGATTTGATCGAAACGGGTCGGTAACCGGACATGGATTTACCCGTAGGTGGACTGCCCAGCGATAACTACTAAACGGAGTGGGATATTGCATATTGGAGTTCACGACAACTGACGGAAACCCAACTAGCACCTTTGATATTTTTTTGATTGGTTTTGGCCAACGGGCCGCGGAAATGGCGACGGGGACGCCACGCTAGGGACAAGCTCCCCAAAGCGAGGACTCACGTTGAGCGGCTTGGTTGAGCTTTCTGACAGTCACCTCAAGGATGAAATGCAGCCTCCTTTCAAACGAACCCGGGCAGAGCTTGCTGTTTGCTTTTACTCACTCATTTATCCTCCTCTCACAGGCCTGCTTCACTGGCTTGCATTGATGAGCTTTGGCTTCTCCGGCCATCCATCAATCTCTCACCTCCAGGCACTCTCCGGTCAGCATTTCTTCGTTCCGTTACAGGCAGCAGTCCGAATACTGGCGCAGCGGAAGCGTGCTGGGCCCATAATCACATTCTGACAGGGCAGGCATGCAAAGCATTGCCATCTTGGGAAGGAATGAAATAAGAACCCATGGCAAGTGCAAAAATATTAGGCTTGGTTGATCCCCCAAAAATGGTCCAAAACTCTCTTCAGATGTAGGGGGCGCTGTTGGTTTGATTCGGAATTGATTTCCGAATTTTTCTGGGAAAAAAGTTTGGAACTTTCCAAAATTTCCAAAACTTCCAAATTGCTTCGTTAAAGGCTGATACAATTGCGCAATATGCAATAAACAGATTTAGGAACCCTTTGAAGGCGAGCCCCAGAAAGAGCCCATCTGCATTCTAATTGGTTTGACCTGCAGCAGGAGTTCCAACGTTCCTGCACATGTGGTCTGGCATCTCTAGCACCAAAGGCTGGGATTTGGCATCAAATGACATCCAGCCATTTCTACCTCTGTTTTCTTGCCTCACTTAACCTGAAACCATGGACTCTTTGTGCATGGAGTTGTATGCGGTCAGGCCCACAGGGGCAAGCCCTGAGCGGGTTGAGAGACACAGTTTTCCAAGGACTTCCGTGTGTTTGGACTCTCCTCTGGCTATTAGCAAAAAGGACTTTTCTCTTATAGTTTTTCCCTAGGACACAGATGGACTTTCCCCAAAGCATATGGATTTGATGCTTTTCAAGATCATATGGACTTTCTTTCTACTCCTTGTGATATCGGTAGGAAAATTTGGGGGCCTTGCCTTTTAGGGCAGAGGCCCGATTCCCCTAAAATCGAGGGTATGAGATGGTAAAATAACCTTGGCGGGCTATTTCCGGCGCCTAGGAAGTCCCCCAGTGCCCCAGAGAGATTTCTCACCAAGATCCGAAGCGTGCCAACAAGAGAAGGTTTGTCCCAGCTGGAAAGGATGACAAGCTGCAAGGTTCCTGAGTTCGCAAAGTTTGACATAGTCTTTATTGGCATTTTCTGGAATATTTATTCACTTTTGCAAAGGCACAAGATTCAAGTTCCCCCTGCCCTTCATGCTTCCTGCACTTCGCCCTGATTGGTTGGAACTTTGGCAAGCAGCTGGGGCTAGGCACCAGTTGGTTCCCCTCAGCCAATCACAAAACAGTGCCATCTGTCTTTTGGCCAATAAGGGAATTCCTTCGCCTCGCCAGTGAGCCAATGGAGAGCGAGAGGCAGGAGCATGCTTAGGACAATGGGGAGGAAATCTGGGATAAATGGGTTTAAGACATGCTAATTTGGTTTCATTGATAAGAGGGAATTTTAATTTTGGCAGTATCGGCTTATCTTTGTGTGGTGATGAAAAATAATTGGTTCCTGGCAGTAGCATGCTCTTCTGACAGTTTTTTCTTTGTTTTAGAAATGTGAGAGATTGTGGGATTTCCTATGTGAGGAAAAACCGGGTCTGACTGGCTTGGCTTTCTTTGAGTTACGGAGAAAACCTTTAGGCAAATAGCAGGTGTGATATTGGTGAGAAATCTCTCTGGAGCACTGGGGGACTTCCTAGGCGCCGGAAATAGCCCGCCAAGGTTATTTTACCATCTCATACCCTCGATTTTAGGGGAATCGGGCCTCTGCCCTAAAAGGCAAGGCCCCCAAATTTTCCTACTGATATCACTTGCATATGAAATAATTATGAGATATTGGTGATATTCCCCTGAAACCCTCCTATGTAATTTTTCCTGCTTGTTTTCCCCCCTCCCCATGTGTAAAATAATATGAAGAAATGCTGCATGTTTGTGAAAGACCCAGCTGTTGTTTTGAGGTCAGGATGAAACCCCATTCCAAAGGTCGCGCCATTAATCCAATCATTGGAACAATTTGCATGACAGAGGACTTTTTCTGGTTTGGAGGATGTTCTTTCCCCTCTCCCCATTTTGAAAGACTCCTTTTGTTTTATAAACACTGGACCCTCTGAGATTAGCCTCGTCCCGCGTTTATAGAACCTATGGCATAACTATATTTCATATTTCATAACCAGCTGTCACTATTGGCCTCGGAAACCAACACATAGCTGCAATCATTTCATATATTTACCACCCAGAAGGCTGAAACTTCTCATGGATAGAATCTGCACGTGGCCCTTTGTCAACAAGGAGGGTCGTTAAGGACAAATTCCTGTCTCTCACCAAGAACAAAAGAATTCCTTTGGCCCGAAAGGTCAAAGCCTCGGATCTTCATTAACATATGGACATGATCTAATCAAGAAAACTCCAGCTGCTCTTTGTTTTGAACACATTCCTGTCCCTCGCTTCCCATTCGCCAGGACAAAAGTGCCGCTGCTTCACGATTGGTTCCCGCTACAGCTGGCTTCCAAGGTTCCAACCAATCATCATGAAGCCTACAGCATGCAGGGGCAGGAAAGTTTGAATTTGACAGTTCTGTAAAATGTATAAAAATGGCATATGTTTTCAATGTAACTTTATGACTGCTTTGCGACAAGGAATCTGCAGTGGCCATCCTCCTCAGCTGACAAGAATAAAAGCTTCAGTGGCATCTTCTTCGGGACTTCTTTGGTGAGATCATTTGGGAAAGGGATTTTTAGTTTGTTTTTAAAACTCCACCAGAGGTTCTGCTGAAATCCTCATTTTAGGGGTACTTTTGGGCCTCTGCCCCCTATGGGCCAAGCTATCCTAAAGTGTTCAGTAACACCTTTAGGAAGGATATTCTTGGCTATATGGGATTTGTAGTGTCTTCTGGCAAGCAACACACAGCAAACAAAGAAAACAAACAGAGCAGAGAGAGGCCTTTGTGGTTTTGGAAGGTGATGTCACAACTTTAGGAAGAATATTCTTGACTTTATGGGATTTGTAGTGTCTTTTCTGGCAAGCAACAGACAGCAAACAAAGAAACAGAGCCGAGAGAGCCCATTCGGGGCCTTGGAAGGTGATTTCACAACTTTAAGAAGGAGAGTTTGTGTTCAAAGAGTGAATTGATGGGAGATCTAGTTCTATTGAGGCAATGTACAACACAGAGGCCAGAGAGAGCTGCTACAACGCTGGGGCTTTTTCAAACATTGGAATGCTTTGTTTCCTCCGTGCTGTTCCTTCCACCCACACCACACCATGCCACGCACTCACACATCCCAATATTACCCATGCGTCGCCCACCCGTCCGAAACCCCAATGCCCACATATATTGCATGAATGCCCACATATATTGCTGGGTAACTAATACGCATGCGCCCTAATTTTTTTGCTGATACCCTCCAATTAATATTTGCATGGATCTTCAGTATCCTCTAGAAAGGTGGTCCCAATGGAGCCACGCCTCCTAATTCATAATTTGGGGGTCTAATTTTCAATAACATGAGTTCTATGGTGTAGGTGCGCCCCATATCTTGCTTTATTTCAGATGTCTTGACATTTTGGTTGATGTCTATGTCGAGGCAGGATAGGTCATGATTTTTTAGTTTTCCAAACACCCCCTCTCTGGATACACTGTGTAATGGACTGAACGTCTCAAAAGCAAGCAGGAAAAATAAACCCATACACTGCAGAGTGCTTATCAGTTGTCTGCAGAGTGTAACTGCGCCGTCTCACCTTGCACTGCACACTGTTTAGGAAAAACTCTCAGAGTCAGTTTTCATCTAAACTCACAGGAGGCTTTTAATCTTGACTCGTTGCTCTATGTACAACATGTACACACACATCAGGATCCCCAGATCTCCTATAAGTAAATGGCATATGTGGAAATATACTCACGACAACACATATCCACAACAGTCCAGCAAGACAAGATGGTAAGAGCATTCAGCAAGAGAGATCAGCAAGAGACGTTGACAAGAGATTTCACCTGGCAAGAGAGTTCAGGAAGAGAAAACACATATGCTTCCCGCCCACTTGTGGTCATCATCAGCCAGGGACAAAAGTAGATGACACAACCCGCGTCATGACTGTCACATGGTCATGACTCAGCCTTTCCAACATGTCCCTCAAGTTACACATCACCACCCACTTAATTATTCAGCAGGTGTGTGACTGACCACATGCCCATTAGAACTGTATTTCCCACAATAGGATTTCAGCCAATGCATTCCTGTCTAACAATACATTATCTAACAGTCTAAGGCAGTGTTTCCCAACCACTGTGACGCAGCACAGTAGTGTGCCATGACGGACCTCCTGCTGTGCCGTGAGAAATGCTCTCTGCCCCCCTTCCTTCCCCCCCCTCCTGCCGAACTCCTGCTGCTTGGGGGAGAAGGAGGAAGGGCCGGGTGGCGGTGGAGAAAAAGAAGGGGCCGGGGCGCCGCCTCCTTCAGCCATTTCCCCAGCCAGCCTCCAATCCGCCATGACCCCCGCCATGACTCTCGCCCCTCACTCGCTGAAGCCGCGTGGAGGAGGAGCCCTGTCCACTGAAGCCCGTCCACCGCTCATGCTCCTCCTTCGTGTGGCTTCAGTGAGTGAGGGGCTCGCTCGCACTGCCCCTCAAGGAGCCATGGTGGCTGAGCTGGGGGTGGGGCGGGGATGGGGACCATGACCCCAGCCCTCTTGAGGGGACAGTGCCAAGCCAGCACTGCCCCTGCCAAGGCTGGAGCCCCCTCAAGGCTGTGGGAGAGCTGAAGCTGGGGGAGGGGCGGGGCATGGCGCGGCCTGTCTCCGCCCCCCCGGCTTCGGCTCTCCCACAGCATCTCCAGCCTTGAGGGGACAGTGCCAAGCCAGCATTGTGCTGGCTCTGCCACCGCTGGCTTGGCACTGCCCCCTCAAGGCTGGAGAAGCTGTGGGAGAGCTGAAGCTGGGGGGAGGGGCATGGGGCATGGCGAGGCCTGTCTCCGCCCCCGCCCCCCAGCTTCAGCTCTCCCATAGCACCTCCAGCCTTGAGGGGACAGTGCCAAGCCAGCATTGGGCTGGCTCTGCCACCGCTGGCTTGGCACTGCCCCCTCAAGGCTGGAGAAGCTGTGGGAGAGCTGAAGCTGGGGGGAGGGGTGGGGCATGGCGAGGCCTGTCTCCGCCCCCGCCCCCCGGCTTCAGCTCTCCCGTAGCACCTCCAGCCTTGAGGGGACAGTGCCAAGCCAGCATTGTGCTGGCTCTGCCACCGCTGGCTTGGCACTGCCCCCTCAAGGCTGAAGAAGCTGTGGGAGAGCTGAAGCCGGGGGGAGGGGCGGGGCATGGCGCGGCCTGGCTCTTCCCCTCCCCCGGCTTCAGCACTCCCAGCAGCTGCTCCCAGCAGGCCACCATCCCCCAGCTGTTCTTTACTGTGTTAGAGTGTCATTTTGGTTGGTGGTGTGCCCCTGGATTTTTTTAATGTTAAAAGTGTGCCGCGGCTCAAAAAAAGGTTGGGAAACACTGGTCTAAGGTGCATTGACACTGTAGAATGAACACAGTTTGACACCACTTGAACTGCCATGGCTCAATACAACGGAATCCTGGGAGTTGTAGTTTTATAAGGCCTTCCCTGCCAAAGAATGCTGGTGTGCCTCCAAACTACAATTCCCAGGATGCCATCTCATTGAGCCATGGCGCCCAAAGTGACTCCAAATTGCACCAAACCTTACAGCGTATATGTATTTAATAACGCACCAAACAAAAACTTCCATGATTTCTATAGCATTGAACCATTGCAGTGAAAGTGGTGCCAAACCGCATCGATACTACAGTGCAGATGCATCCCCAGTGACTCTTTCCAACTGTATGTGTGCTGTACGGCTTGAAGTCTTCCATGATTTCCCAGAAACTCTACTTGGGTGGAAAAGTCTTTTAAGGGCCAAGTTGATTTTCACACTCTTTATATATATATATATATATATATATATATATATATATATGAATGAAATTGAATAATTTTGTGGAGGAGAGAAGGCGAGGCTGGACAAGGTGAATGTCCAGTGCTGGGAATGGCCTTTGAGCTTGGCAAGTGTCCAGCACGCCATTTGAATCCATGTCTTCTAAGGTGACAAGGGCAACAAGAGCAGGCATGTTTTCTTTCTTTCTTTCTTTCTTTCTTTCTTTCTTTCTTTCTTTCTTTCTTTCTTTCTTTCTTTCTCTGGAGCTCTCTTGGTGGCACCAAGTCCTGGCTGCGATTGGCGCCCGGGATTTAGTTCATGAGACACGGAGGCACCAGGAAACTCTTTTGGAAGGAACGTTCTTTCGTCTTCTCCTTCTTTCTCTTTTTTTTCATAAAAAAGGTATTTTTTTTCTATTAAGTCCAAGGATGGAAACAAATTATTTTCTGAGACCGGGAACCCTTTCAGCGTTATTTCTGGCCCTCGGCGCCTCTCCAAGTCCTTCCCTTTCAAGGTGGAAAAAGCCGAGGTTTCATAACCAGCGCCGGGACGGGAGGCGGAAATGTCTGGAGCGAGTGGAATTCACCTTTCGGGAGAAAAAGCAGGAGTTCTAGTTCCAAGCCATCGGGCACTTGCCGTTATGATCCTGATTTTGTATAAGGTTGTGTGAGGCATCCTCTTCACGAGGTGTTTATCTTTTGGCCAGGCCATTGGACTGTTATGTAGGGCGGTCAAAGCGGGAGAGTGGAGAAAGCCCATTGGAAGGAAATCAGTGAGTGACACTGGCCTGTAAACAGCTCCTGTGAGAGGGATCGAGGAGTCTTAACAGACTTCAAGCTGAACATGAGCCAAGCGTGTGATGCAGCAGCTACAAAGGCCAATACGATTCTAGGCTGCATCAAAAGGAGTCTAGTCTGCAGATCATGCCTGGATTACCCATAAGGCCGGTGAGGCCATGGCCTAGGGGCGCAAGCCGAGGGGGGGGGGCGCAGATCATGGACCAAAAAAAACCCAAACTGGTCTGCGCCCCTCTTCCCCCCTTTCTCATGCCCCTCCTCACTCCTTCTCCCGGCAAAGTCTCTGCTCCGTCCCCTCCGTCTCTCGCTCTCTTGCACTCTCTCTCACGCTCTCCCTCCCCCTCTCTCGTGCTCTCTCTCCCTCTCTCTCGCGCGCACGCTATCTCTCGTGTGCTTTCTCTCTCTCTCTCTCATGCGCTCTCTCTCTCGCACGCTTTCTCTCTTGCGTGCTTTCTCTCTCGCGCGCGCGTGCTCTCCCTCTCGCACGCTTTTCTCTCGCGTGCTTTCCCTCTCTCTCTCTCTCTCTCTTGTGTGCGTCTTTGGAGAGAGTTCCCGACGCCCGAGGAGACCTTCAGAGCACAGCGGAGCTTTCCAGCCGGTGGGAATGCATGGGGACCTTGGAGGTGGCGGGAGGTTGGCTTAAAGGGGGCGTAACTCCAAAGTGTGGCCTAGGGCGCAAAAAAGTGTTGATCCGGGGCCTTCTCGGATTAAGGGAATTCGTAGTCCAATTAGATTCTGCTTGAGTCAGACTTCACCTGGAATAATCCTATGTTTACATTTCAAGAAGGATATTGACAAGTTGGAAGGGGTCCAGAGAAGGGCCACCAAAGTAGTTGGAAGTCTAGAAACTATGAGTCCCTATGAGCAGGGCCGTAGCCAGGATTTTGTTTCGGAGGGGGCTGAGTTTGGTTCGGGGGGGCTGAGACTGGGTGGAAGAGGTCTACCCTAGCAAACCTTTTGTATTGTTATCCCAATAACCCCATTAATGTGGGATATAATGAGCATGGTGATCAGATCATGATATGAATAAACATAACAGTTTAAATAATGTACCAGGAAGGCCTTCTCGTGGACCACCCTGAGAATTTGGGGGGCTGAAGCCCCCTTAGCCCCCCCCCCCTGGCTACATGCCTGCCTATGAGGGAAAGCTTAGGGAGCTGGGGATGTTTCATTTCGAGAAGTGACGGTTGAGAGAAAGGGACGTGAGAGCCATGTTTAAATATCGGAAAGGAGATCCCATTGAGGAGGATGGGGTGAACTATTCAACCTCAGCAGACTGAAAGCCAAAACCAAGGTCACAACAACATCTGTTATAGAATTCCAATATGCTGATGATAACGTCATCTGTGCGCGTTCAGAAGAAAACCTACAAAGCCACTCTAAACAATTTTGCAGAAGCACATGAGGAGCTTGGTCTCCCATTGAACATTGAGAAATCCAAAGTGCTCTTCTAGCAGTCACCAGCCAATCCATCTGCAATGCCAGAAATATAGCTTAATGGTGTGACATTAGAAAACGTGGACCAATTCTGCTCCCTTGGCAGCCCCCTCTCCACAAAAGTCAACATTGGCACCGAAATACAACACCGCCTGAGCTCTGCGAGTGCAGCATTCTCCCGAATGAAGCAGAGAGTGTTTGAGGACCGGGACATCCGTAGGGAGACCAAGGGGCTTGCTGATAAACCCATTGTCCTCCCAACCCTGCTCTACGCCTGCGAGACGTGGACTGTCTACAGACATCATACGCAATTCCTGCAACGATTCCATTAGCGCTGCCTCCGGAAAATCCTGCAAATCTTTTGGGAAGAAGACAGGCAGGGAAATGCCAGCGCACTGGAAGAAGAAGCAAAGACCACCAGCACTGAGGCGATGCTACTCCGCCATCAACTCCGCTGGGCTGATGGCCACATTGTTCGAATGCCCAAAGATCACCATCTCCCAAAGCACTGACTCTACTCTGAATTCAAGAACGGAAAGCAGAATGTTGGAGGGCAGGAAAAGGGATTGAAAGATGGGCTTAAAGCGGTGGCATAGACACCGAGAGCTGGGAAGCCCTGGCCCTTGAGCGCTCTAGCTGGAGGTCAGCTGTGACCAGCAGTGCTGCGGAATTCAAAGAGACATGAATGGTGGGCAAAAAGGGGGAAACATGCCAAGAAGAAGGAGGCACATCAAGGCAACTAACCCAGACTGCCTTCCATCTGGAAAGTAATGTCCTCACTGCGGGAGAACATGTGGATCAAGAATATGTCTCCACAGCCACCTACAGACCCACCAGCAAGACACCACATCTGGAAGACAATCATCCTTCAGCTACAAGGGAACACCTAAGTAAGTAAGTAAGTAAGTACTTCTTACTCTAGGATTGTAAGGAAGCAATAGGAATATAAGGAATGCTGCTGCCTTCCGAGCAAGCCTCGCGCTTCTCTGGCTTCTCGTGCCTTTGGATGTTCCAGGGCGCAGCCATGTCCTAAGCCTTGATTGAGCCGCAAACAATCCATCACCTGGCTTGGAGAGCAATCTCTCCAATGGGAAGAATCCTGACCAACACGGTAAGCCCTCGAAGGGCCACAGTGTAGGAACAAGGGCTGTTTTGAGCAAGAGGTCGCCCCTGGAAGGAAGGGGCAAAGGTGAGAAATGCCAAGAGTGGGCTTCTTCTATGCCAGGGCTGTCCAACTTCTACCGGCCCAGGGGCCTGAATTCTGGTCACTGATGACCTGGGGGGCCGAAGGGTCTGCCCCGCCCCCGGCTCCGCCCCATTCTGCCCCGCACCTCCCCCGGCTCCAATTTACTTACAATTCATAAGAGGCATCCATACAATCAAATATAATCTTTTACTAAGGGGAAATGCAGGGAGGGAATACATAAGGGGCATCCATACACAATTACATAATAACAACATAAAGGTTAGCCTACCTTCCTTCCCAAGACCCACGAGCAGTGGGATCCAGGAGTAGCCGGAGGTCCACGAGCAGTATTAAGTAGCCAAGATTTCGGCAACAGGGTATCACGAGCCAGCACACGGGATTTCGCTCAACGCAGGCGTGATCTCACGTTGAGAGTGAAATCCCGTGTGGCTTCCGTAGTCTCGCGATACTTGCTCCGGGTAATTTTTAAAAATATTATTATTTAATTTATTTTTATTTTTTATTTTTTATTTAAAAGCGTAGGGGGCCGCAGGGAAGGGGCTGGGGGGCCGTATACGGCCCCAGGGCCGCCAGTTGGACAGCCCTGTTCTATGCAAAGCCATGGGCTGCGGTGGTGGCAGGAAGGCCAAGCCAGGCCCCTGGAAGGAAGGGGCCCCAGAGGCCCAGAGGTGTGGCTGAAGCGCAAGGGCCATTCCCTCCTCTTCCAGGCCTTGGTTTCTCCAGGCGATGGAAAGAGTGGTCTCACTCAGGGTGGGAATCCCTCATGGTCCCAGCCAAAGGAGGGACGAGGTGAGAAGCCCCCTCGACAGAAGCCCTTTTTGGGGGGCCGGAGGAGGCGGCGGAGGCGGCGGAGGCTTCAATGGTGGAGGAACTGGAAGCAATTGAGGCTTGTCAAGGGACCTCCACCGCCAGCCAAATCGGCAGCTCTCTGGGCAAGCGTCCAGGCCCCGCGTAATGGGAAACAGCAGCCGCTGATAAGCAAAAGTGATCAGGGTAATGAGGAGGGGGACAATGGGGGCTCCGGGGAGCTACCACTCTGGCAAGGCCTCCTCCTTCCCTCTCTTTCCCTTTCCTTCTTCCTCAAGTTTCCACCCTTGTCTTCCTCTTTCTATCATTTTCTCCTTCCCTTCTTCTTCCTGTTTTTATCACTTTCTTCCCTCCTTTCTCCTTCTGTCTTTCTCCCTCCTTTTTCCATCCCTCTTCCAACCTTCTTTTCTGTTTCTATTCTTTTCTCTCTCTTTCCATCCCACCTTCCATCCTTTTCTCCTTCCTGCCTTCCAACCCCTTTTCCCTCCCTTCTTCCTCATGTTTCCATCCTTTTCTTCTTCCTTCCATGCCTCCCTCCTTCCCTCTTTCTTCCTTCTTTCTTTCACCCTTGTTCTCCTTCCTCCCATCCTTTTCTTCCTGTCTCTCATTTAATTCCTTTTCTTTCCATCCCTTACTCCTTCTTCTTCTTCTTCTTCTTCCTGTTTCTATCCCTTTCTTCCCACCTTCCTCCTCCTTTCTCCCTTCACTTTCCATCTCTCTTCTAACCTTCCTTCCTTTTCGATTCTTTACCTCCTCCTTACATCATCCCATTATTTTCCTCATCCCTTTCTCCCTCTATCCCTTTCCTTCTTTCCATTGTTTTCTCCCTCCTTCCTTCCATCCCCCTTTCCCTCACTCTGTTTCCTTCCTTTTCATCCTCCTCCCTTTTATAGCTTTCGCCCTACTTCTTCCATCCCTTTCTCCGTTCCTTCCCTCCCTTCTCTCTCATCTTTCCATCCTTTCCTTCCTCTTTCCATGCCTTCCTCCTTCCCTCTCTCCTTCCTCTTCCTTCCACCCTTTTTCTCTTTCCCTTCAGCCTTGTCTTCCTTTCTCATTTTATTCCTTCCTCTTTTCTTCTTCTTCTTCTTCCTGTTTCTATCCCTTTCTTCCCTTTCTTCCATGTCTTTCTCCTCTTTCCATCCCTCTTCTGTCCTTCTTTCCTTCCTTCTGTTTCTATTCTTTTCCTCCTCCTTCCATCCCTTTCTCCCTCTCTTCTTCTTGTTCCTATCCCTTTCTTCCCTCCTTCCTCTTCCTTCAACATCTTTCTCTCTCCTCTTTCCATTCCTCTCTCGGCCTTCTTAACTTCCTTCCATTTCCATTCAATTCCTTCTCTTTCCATTCCTTTCTCCTTCCTTCCTTCCATCCCCTTTCCCCTCCCTTCTTCCTCGTGTTTCTAACATTTTCTTCCTCCTTCCATGCCTCCCTCCTTCCTTCTTTCTTTCCTTCCTCTTCCTTTCACCCATGTTCTCCTCCCCCCCTTCCTCCCCTCCTTTTCTTCCTGCCTCCCTTTCTCATTTAATTCATCCTCCTTCCATCCCTTTCTCCCTCCTTCCCTGCTGATTTCTTCCTAGCAAACCAATGGATGGCAACAGGACCCATGGGCAGCCCGTGTGCACAAGGGGCAAATGGGGCAAAGGGGGCTTCGGCTCCTGGAGGGCGCTCTCTCCAGTCTCATACTCTTACTCTTGGGTTGACTGGGCCCTTGGCTCTCCAAAGGTGAACCCCGAATGGGTTCCCTTCTGCTTTGGTCAGGCCTCGCCTTGCATAACCCCCTGGGCCCGGTTCTGGACTCAAGAAGAAGAGAAAGCTGAAAGAAGGGGACATGAGTCATATTCAAAGATTGGAAAAGACACTCCGGTTGCTTTCTGTTGCCCCAGACACAGTGGCGCAAGGGACCCTCACGGCAGGAAGAGGGACCCCACCTAGACACTAGGAAGAACTTTCTTACAATCAGAAAGAGCTGTACAATTGTGCAGCGTTTCCCAACCGCTGTTCCGCAGCACCCAACTGTTCTGTGACGGATCATCTGGTGTGCCGTGAAAATGTCCCCCCCCCTTTCTTCCCCCTCCTGCCTGCTGCTGCTTGGGAGAGGAGGAGGAGGAAGGGCCAGGCAGTGGCGAAGAAGAAGGGGCTGGGGTGCCACCTCCTTCGGCCGTTTCCCCTCTGCACGCCAGCCAGCCAGCCCATTCCAGCTGCCAGGGAGGGCCTGCGCACCTTGGGGAGCCTCGGAAGAAAGGCCAAGCTCTCCCTCCGCAAGGAAATGGAGGAAATCTTGGGCCCCGACTGCTTCCAAAGCGTGCTTTGGAAGCAGCCAGGGGCCGAGATCCATCTCCTCCATTTCCTTGCAGGGAGCCTTTCTCCTGGTTCGCGGCTTCACCAAGCCCGGCGGAGCCGCAAACTGGGGGAATGGCTCCCCGCAGGGCCCAAGCCCTGCCTGGGAGCCGAGTTTGGCTGTCTCGCGTCTTCCGCTGAGCCTGGCAGGAGACGCGATCTGGCCAAACTCGGGTCCCAGGCAGGGCCTGTTCCTTTCAGGGAGCCTTTGTCCCGGTTCGCAGCGTTGCCCAGCCTGGCCGCACCCCTCCCTCCTCCCCCTCCTTTTCAGTGCGCGTGAAACCGCTCTCAGCCTCCCTCCAGCTCCCTGTCTATTTTCCCCAAACTCCATCTGTGTTCACATTTGGCCATATTGAGTATTCATGCCAAGTTTGGTCCTGATCCAACATTGTTTGAGTCCACAGTGCTCTCTGGATGTAGGTGAACTACAACTCCAAAAGTCAAGGTCAATTAACTATATGCATTACTGTGTTAGAGTGTCATTTTGTGTCATTTTGGTTGGTGCAGTGCCCCAGGATTTTTTAAATGTTAAACATGTGCCGCAGCGCAAAAAAGGTTGGGAAACACTGCAATCGTTGGTGCTGCTGCCTCTTTCTGTGGACGTTTTGAAACCAGAACTGGGTGGCTATCTTTTGGGATGGCTTGGATTGTGCCTTCCTGAATGGCAGAATAGGGGTGGGCTGGACGACCTTTGGCACTACTGCCTTCCCAGGGTAAAGGTTTTCCCCTGACATTAAGTCCAGTCATGTCTGACTCTGGGAGTCTGGTGCTCATCTCCATTTCTAAACCGAAGAGCCGGCCTTGTCCATAGACACCTTCAAGGTCATGAGGCCAGCATGACTGCATGGGGCGTCATTACCTTCCCACCGGAGCAGTACCTATTGATCTACTCACATTTGCATGTTTTCAAACTGATAGGTTGGCAGAAGGTGGGGCCAACAACGAGAGCTCACTCCAGTCCCCGGATTTGAACTGGCGACCTTTTGGTCAGCAAGTTCAGCTGCTCAGCGGTTTAACCCACTGTGCCACTGGAGGCTCCACTGCCTTCCCAACTCTACGATTTTTTGTATGTGGTGGAATCTCCTTCTTTGGAGGTTTTTGAATGGAGGCTGCCTGGGTGACCATCTGTCGGGAAGGCTCTGATTGTGTCTTCCTGCCTGGCATAAAGGGGTTGGCCTGGATGGCCTTTGGGGCTCCCTCCCCAACGCTGTGATCCCTCAAGCCAAGGCCCCAGGCCCCAAAGCCCCCCTCCCAGGCCGGCCTCCTTGGTGTTGGGAAAGAGTGGCAGAAGCCCAGCGGAGATAATCACATCCCTGCAAACGGGAGCCGCTCTGGGCCTGGGCTATCAGTCTGATGTGGCCGCCAATGACTTCATCTGTTATCCCTCGAGCTCCACATCTTGTTGTGAGTGGGTTTGGCACGGGGACTGCCTTCCCTGCTCACGATTAGCGCTATTTTCTTTAGCAGAGGCATTCGTGGCCATTGTGGCTTCATTTCTCTTCCCCTGTAATCGAGGCCGCATGATGAATGGGCGCAGTAATCTCTTCCCCGAGTCCCTGGACATAAATCACCCCTTAATGAGGATTTGTGGCACAAGAACAGAGGAGACCAAGCAAGGAGCCCTGGAAGCGTGCGGGCACCGCCGGGGAAAAGAAAGACAGGAGGGCAGCCGGCCTACGCTTCCCCGCCTCTGGATCAGGCCTGCGCTGATAAATTCAGAACATGATACAAGTTGGGGGATATATTTATTTATAGGACTCTTGGAAATGGCAGGAGCATGCATTGCAAATACACACGCACTGGAAACTTTCCTGAATTAGTCTTGGAGCAGCGGAAAAACAAGCTTGTTCCCTCCGCAATAGGACCTCCTTTCCAGTATCGAAATATGGCTCTCGTGTCCTCTTCTCTCAACCTCTTCATGACTTCTCAGGAGACCATGAAACCAGTCCTCTGCATCTAGGCCCGGACGAAGGTAATTTACAATGGTATGCAAACATTATTTTGGCATCCCCTCGCTCTCTGGCCCCGCGCCACGTGCGCATGCACAGGGCCAGCTAGTTTTGTGCATGCGCCTTAGTTGCAGCATGACACCAGGTGGTCGGAGTTGCGAATTGCACTCCAAGAGGCCGAAAAGGACGGTGGAACATATTGCAGTCGGGGCAGAGCCTCCCGCCTCTGGCTGCAAAAACGTTCTTCTGTCCTTTTCGACCTATTGGAGTGCGATTCGGAACTTCAACCACCTGCTCTTGCGCTGCAACTAAGGCACATATGTGAAAGTTCCGCGCAAGCGCCATTGTTGCAGCACACTCCAAGAGGCTGAAAAGTCATGCCCGTGCGCTGGTCCGCAGCAATGGCACGGCATGTGCCGAACCTCGCGGCCGGGGCCAGATGCGCCCCTGGCCACGTGGCGCCCGTAAGCGGCTGCTTACTTTGCATACCATTAAAATCCACTCCTGTCTGCTTCCATCCTCATCTCCAAAACGGCGCACCACAACAATATACCACATAGCTTTCTGACTCTCCCAAGGGAAATGCCAGCCTCGGAACCAATGGGAAACTGAGACGTCCACACTTGTGAAAGTTCCATTGGCTCAGTTGCCAACTCTAGTTCCTTAAATTTCAACAGAGAGGAATGTAAGAAAATACATCTAGGAAAAATGAAATGCATGATGAGTGGGTGCAGTAATCTCTTCCCCAAGTCCAACATAGAAAGGATTACACCTGTGTGGAAACAGTCCCTGTGAAAGGGATCTAGGAGTCTCAGTGGACAACCAGCTGAATGTGAAAATTATCCAACATTGGTTATGGGCCCAGTCCCAGTTCTGCAAGTAAACGGTTCTGGCCCTACCTATCTGTCCGAACATATCTCTCCTTACGAACCATCTAGAAATATAAGATCTTCTGGGGAGGCCCTGCTCTCGGTCCTGCCATCTTCACAGGTGCGGCTGGCGGGGACGAGAGACAAGGCCTTCTCAGCGGTGGCCCCTCAGCTATGGAATGCCATCTCCAGGGACATTAGATCGGCCCCCATCCTCTTAACATTTCGTAAAAAAGTAAAAACCTGGTTATTTGAGCAGCCGTTTCCGAACGCAGTGTAGATGTTACCTCTGATCTTGGAATGGCTGAACAATGCGACTGGAGAATGATTTGGTTATGAAGTGCGGAGGATTCATGGCTTTATTATGTTTTTATTGATGTTAATATGTAAGTGAATTTTCATCTATGTGGAACGTTTTATCTGTTTTTATATGGTATAGGCATCGAATAGTGTCGCTCTGTAAACCGCCATGAGTCACCCCAGGGCTGAGAATGGCGGTATAAAAATGTAGTCAAAAAATAAAAATAAATAAATACTGGTCTCACTAGTTCTGCCAGTAGTACTAACAGTTTACCAAGTGAGTACAAGAGCTGTACAGGACATAGTAACTGGAGTGAAGAGTAAGGAAGGCTAAATTGTACAATGTCTCTACCTCTAAGTAACCTTCTAATAGGCTAAATGCTCAAAAATACACAACGTGGTCTATTAAAGTGAAGAGTTGGAGAATGGAGGAAAGAAGGAAGGGGAGAGAGGGGGGAATGGAAGGAGAGAAGGAGAAGGAAACTGTGAAGGGGGAGAAAGGAAGGAAGGAAGAGGAAAAAAGGAAGAGGGAGATTGGAGGAAAAAAGGAAGGGGAGAGGGGGGGAAGAAGGGGTGAAGGGGGAGAAAGGAAGGAAGAGGGAGAGCCAGATGCAATCATAAAAAGAGCCACATCTGGCTCCCGAGCTGTAGGTTCTCTACTCCTGAGATGGATGGTTTGTGGGATGTTGTGGAGCGGCCTCTGGATGGAGAAGCTGGTGATGCTGAGTTAAAAGCCGATCAGAGGGCAAAAGCTACAATAATTTTGGCTGTAGATGACTCCTAGTTGGTATATTTGCGAAATGCTAAGACTGCAACGGATAGCTGGCAAAAGCTGAGAGACATTTACCAAGCTGAATTGGCTGAAATAAAAGTGATATTAACCAAGTGTCTCTACAACTTGAAAGTGAAAGAGGGAGGCAGCATGACTGAACATTTGCAACAGATGCACTCACTGTTTGTGGACCTGGAATGCAGACAGATGGAGTCAAGAGTGCGATGCGACAGCTAAAAAGTCCAATGCGATTATGGGCTGCATCAGTAGGAGGACAGTGTCCAGATCAAGGGAGGTCCTAGTCTCACTCTATTCTGCTTTGGTCAAACTTAATCCAGAATGATGACCCTGTGACCATTTCTGGGCAAAGCAATTCAAGGTATGGATCTGGACAAGATATGGACCTCTCCCAGAAATCGACATCAACACTGCTGCAACACATTCAAGGCCTTATTCTGGACTTAACTCCATCTTAACTTAAGTGTGATTAAACTTCTTAAATCACGCTCCGCTGCGCTTTGGCAGTGTCCATTGTCTGGATCCAGCCCAATGTATAAGAGCTCCAACACCTTCAAGGATGCCGCTTGTGGCTTATCACCATTTCTTCCATGGCCTCTGTGAATTGAAAGGGAGTATCTAAGGTTGCATCCACACTCTAGAATTAATGCAGTTTGATACCACTTTAACAGCCAAATCCTATAGAATTGTGGATTGCATTGTCTGCTGAGGCAGCAGCACTCTTTGGCAGAGAACACCGCCCTGAGTTGCCTGCGGGTTGAGAGGGACGGTATATAAATATAGTAAATAAACAAAACCTTGTCAAACTGCAACTCCCAGGATCCCATAGCATGGAGCCAATGCAGTTAAAGTGGGGATATACTGTATTCTTTCTACAGTGTAGATGCACCCAAAGAACTGGATGCTGACGTTTTGGCAAAAGGAAAAGAGGGATTACCTACCTGAATGAACGCATCTCCCTTTATGAACCTGCTAGGACGTCCGGGGAGGCTCTGCTCTCGATCCCGCCTTCGTCACAAACACATTTGGTGGGAATGAGAGACAGGGCCTTCTCAGTGGTGGCCCCCCGGCTATGGAACACCCTTCCTGGAGACATTAGACCGGTCCCTTCTCTCTTAACATTTCGGAAAAGAGTCAAGACCTGGTTGTTTGAACAAGTGTTTGAAAATGCAAGGTAAATGACATAGTAATTGGAACGACTGGACGACGAGATTGGACAATGTATTTATTAGGAGACGTAATGGATGCATGTTTTTAATACTATTGTTATGGTTTTATATTATGTGTCCATGCTTTTAAATGTTTTATGGTGCATTGGGCATCGAATCGTTGCATCTGTAACCCGCCCTGAGTCACCCGAGGGCTGAGAAATAAGTAAATAAATAAACCCAGATTGGACCCAGTGGCCCAGAGGAATGGATCTCCCAGCATTGCCCTCCACACAAGCACCGTCTTTCTCTCCTTTCCCGCCCTTCTTGCGTTGGATGCGGGGAAATATCCATTACGGCAGGCAGCAACTGCATTACCCTCCATGAACTTCGGAAAATCCCAGCTGTTTTTACTTTTGTGCATAATTTATTTGGTTAGGGGAGAGAGGCTTTTTCTGGCTTTCATCTCCTCCTTTTTTTGGCTCCGTTCTTCTCCCCTCGCCCCTTCTTTGGGTTGTTTTACTTTTGACATTTTCTTCCCCCTCCGCTTTCTCTTTCTTTTCGCTCCTTCTTTGCAAGGCTTTGCATTCTGAAATGTACAAATAAATGGGCTTGGGGTCTGGGTCTCGATCCGCCTCCCTCCCTTGGCTGCCCAGATTTATAGACTTTTGAAGAGAATATTTGCTGCATTTCTGTTGCCATATGTGTTTCATTATATGCATACATACATACATATCTTAAAAGTGCAGCAACATGAAAGACGGGCAAGGATCCAGCTGACGCAAACATGGGCCTGAGTTCCCTCATGGTCTTGCCTGCTGGTCCTTCCACTTGGAAAATTCACCCACGAACCCAGTTTTGCTCTTTCTCCAGCTTTGGCATTTGGTGGCAACAGGGCCGGTTCGTCCATTAGGCGGACTACGCAGGTGCATAGGGCGACGTCACCCCTGGGGGGGGGGGGGTGTCGCCACCTGGGAGGGGCGTTGCCACACCGGCTCCCACCCGCCCCACCGCCCGCGCCGCGCCGCGCTGCCCGCCCCGCCGTTGCGCCGGCCAGGCCACCACAGCCAGCCCGCGGCGGCTCGCGCCACACTGCCACACCAGCCGGGCCTTTGTTAGGCAGCCCCGCCACCGGGGCGCTCCAGCCATGCCTCCGCATGCGCGACGCGCGTCCGCGCATGCGGACTGGCTCCAGAGTGCACCTCCCACTTTGGAGTCAGTGCGCGTGTGTGCAGTTTCGCGCATGCGCACTGGGCTCCATAGCGGGAGGCGCGCTCTGGAGTCAGTGCACGTGCGCACAGATTGCCACATGCGCACTGGGCTCCCCTCGGGAGCAACTGGGGGGCATTTTTTTCATGTACCCCTGGGAACAGGTAAGTCCGCCCCTGGGTGGCAATTTCCCGCCATCCAATCTAAATCTCTTTTGACAGGCAGGGAGACACCATCCAATCCCTCCCGACAGATGGCCATCCAGCATCTGCTGACAATCTCCAGAGAAGGAGACCTCATTGGACTCCAAGGCAGCCTATTCCACTGCTAAACAAACAGCTCTTGTTGTCAGGAAGTCTTTCCGTTTCGCCTTCTTCCCAAGCCCACATTTCCTCAAAACAGAAACTCTCTTGCCCCCAGTAGTTTGGTGCCAGCAGAAGCAACACGACTGGGATGCAAGGGAAGGCTCTGCAAGAAAGGAAAGGTGACATGTAGGGGCGGATCTAAGTGTAAACAAAGTAAGCGACCGCTTCCGGGCACCACGTGGCCAAGGGCGCATCCGGCCATGGCTGCCAGGTTCGGCGCATCATGCCACGCCATTGCTGTGGGCTGGCGCGCGGGTGTGAGGCGGAAGGCTCTACCTCAGCTGCAAAATGTTCCCCCGTCCCTTTCATCCTCTTGGGAGTGCGTTTCGCTACTCTGTCCACCAGAAGCGCTCAGTCCAAATAGCACATGCGCGAAACTAGCTGGCTTGCAGAGGTTGGAGAGCCAGGGGGCGCCCAATTTTTTTCTGCTTACTACTATTTTTTACCTTCGTCCGGCTGTGGACAAGTCTGCAGAGGGACCCCCAAATGCAGTAGCATTGCCCAGGCATATCTCAAGGAACATGAAAGGCCCTGCAGACTAAGCCAACCAGAGTAGTCAGCCTTAGCAGAGCACCCGAGGAACCAACCTGGACACAGCATACTATTTGAGAACACAGACATGCTGGACCATTCTCACAACCACCATGCCAGGCTATGCAGAGAAGCCACTGAAATCCACAAGGAGCATGTGGACAATTTCAACAGAAAGGAGGAATCCATGGAAATGAACCAATGGCCTGAAAAACCCACAGCAACCCAGTGATTCTGGCCATGAAAGCTTTCAGCAGCATAACTTGCCCATTCCTCCTCCATGGGACATCCTTCCAAACATTTAAACATGGCTCTTCTATCCTCAGCTTTCTCTTCACTTCCCCTGTTTGGATATCAGCCAGCACGCCAATGACTTAAATCAAGGAATAGTTTTCTAAGATCTACGGAGACACTTGCTGGAACACCTCAGCAAGCGAGAGTCCAAAAGTGGCAGGCTCAAACCCAGAACCTCAATCAATGGCTGAGACTGGATGAGAGACTTCCTCCTGGGTACACAGAAAAATGGGCAACTTGGAAGGCAATGTACAGACTGCCCTCTGGCACCACGAGATGCAGAACCAACCTTCAGAAACGGGGCCACAACATGGAGTCCACGACATGCGAGTGTGGAGAAGAGCAAACCTCAGACCACCTACTACAATGTACCCTGAGCCCTGCCACGTGCACAATGGAGGGCCTTCTCATAGCAACAGCAGAGACACTCCAAGGGGCCAGCTACTGGTCAAAGGACATTTAATAGAATTCCAAGTTTGCAAACTTTGTGTGTGTGTGGTTTTTTAAAATAAAAAAATACAATACAACTGTTTGGTTCACTCCTGACATGATAAATAATTAAAAACAAGCTTTCTCTTCTCCAAGTGAAATATTCCTGGTTTCGAGACCTTTTGACCAGCGTGTCCATCTCCTTCTTGGGCTCTGCTGCTCGGCTGGAAGGCGCATCAGAGGAGCAGCAACCGCCTTTTCTATCCGGGCACTGTTTTGGTTCTGAGAAGCTAGACAGGTCTGGGGCACACATGTGCGATGAATGAATGCGCCACTTGGAAAAGCCCTTGACGTGAGTGTTTCCACACACCCCTGCGATGGCACATTTATTTATTTTCTTGCGAGGGAGGCTTGCAAAGCCCTCCAGTCAGTCGATGCGTGCGTTGACATCCCATTGACCCCTCGGCCCCGGAGCCGGCTTCCGCTCCTGTCAGAGGCCCGTCCTCCGAGGGACGCTAATTGCAGGCCTCGGGCTCCCAAACGCTTTCGGAAAATACACAAGCGGCTGCCTAATTTAAACACGGGGCCTATTTTTCATCCCGTACTGTAAACGGGGAGATGGCTGCAAAGTGACTCACGCAGGCCTTTGTCTTCTGCAGAAACCTCCCTCTGCGCTTTGGCACACGTTGCGCATTCGGCTCTCCGCGGATGGGGTGAGACAAGCCAGGCACTCGAGTCCACAGTGCAAAACGTACAGATGTCGGCCGGGGTTTCTTGGGCTTTGGTGCATTCCGCTTTGATTTCCAGGAGGGGAACATGCCCTATGTGCACATCCCCTCAAGGATTGACTTTGCAGCTCCATGGCTACTCAATACGATTCAAGATTGCCAGTTGCAACCTTCACACTTTGCACAGACAAGGGTTCTTCCTCCCACCCTGGACATTTTTCCACACGGATAGATACACTTCACTTGCTTCACCGCCAACAGAACCTCTGGAGATGCCATTAGCCAGAGATGCAGGCAAGACGTCAGGAGAGAATGTGTTCACCGGGACTGTGGACCAAAAGTTCATGAGTTCGAAGCCAGCCCGGGTCAGAGTGAGCTCCCGACCAAAATTGTGTAGCTTGTTGTCGACCTTTACAGCCTGAAAGAGTTGCATCTATCAAGTAGGAAATTTAGGTACCACTTTGTGGGAAGGCTAATTTAACTGATTTACGAGGCCATAAAAATCTCCAGGAAGTATGCAAAGAATAAGGAAGCCACAGCTCCCCTGGTGGTGTCAGACCCCAGCCTGAACCCCAGCCCGATTCCTTAGCCCAGTGTTTCCCAACCAGTGTGCCGGGGCACACTAGTGTGCCATGAGCGATCATCAAGTGTGCCGTGGGAAATTGGAACCTCAGGAAAGGGGGGGGAAGTCTAGTGTGTTGAAGTATAAAAACCCTAAGAAACCTACCTCAATAAAGGCACAGAATTACAAACACCCCCCTCCCCACCCGTTGTCTACGTGGTCTCTCCCTCTCCATGCATTGGGAAGACCTGCCTCCCTTTCCCCAAGTAGAGACCTCCTCTTGCCTCCTGGGGTTTCTGTGTGGGAAGTTTGGCCCAATTCTATCATTGGTGGGGTTCAGAATGCTCTTTGATTGTAGGGGAACTATAAATCCCAGCAGCTACAACTCCCAAATGTCAAGGTCTATTTCCCCTGAACTCCATCTGCGTTCATATTTGGGCATATTGAGTATTCATGCCAAGTTTGGTCCTGATCCAACATTGTTTGAATCCACAGTGCTCTCTGGATATAGGTGAACTACAGCTCCAAAACTCAAGGTCAATGCCCACCAAACTCTTATAGTATTTTCTCTTGGTTATGGGAGTTCTGTGTGGGAAGCTTGTGTTTTTCTGCCATTCCTGCCAGGATATCTATGTTGAGATATCTATGTTAAATACATTTTAAAAACATATTAACTATATGTATTACTTTGTTAGAGTGTCATTCTGTGTCATTTTGGTTGGTGGTGTGCCCCAGGATTTTGCAAATGTAAAAAGTGTGCCACGGCTCAAAAAAGGTTGGGAAACACTGCCTTAGCCAAACCAAAGCCATGTTGTTTCTGAGATGCCAGCCAGGCCAGAAAGCAAGCCTCTGCGGAGGCCTCTAGTTCAATCCACGTTCAAGGACAGGCGAAGCTCAGCTCCATCCCGGGCGATAAGGAGTGCTGGGAAAGTGGGGTCAAGTTAACTCCTTTCCTTCCAGGTGCAGGCACTAATGAGTTGACATACCGTTCTGATGCGGGAGGCTTGAGAAAGCCCAGCCAGGGTTCAGCTCCTGAGAATCAGTTATGACGCACCTTTGCGTCGTAAGGATCAACGCCTGTGAGACCTATATAAGCTAGGTCCTAGAGATGGGTGATATCTCTCGCCAACGCTCAGCTTCAAGCCTTCATGGAACTTTGCCTGGGCCAGTGGGCCTTCAAGCCTTTGGACTCTATTTGCCAAGCCTTTGTGCCAAGAACTTATCCCTGGATTTGGCCCATTGGGGTATTAAGACTCTTTTTACCTATTTTGATCCTGTTTTGCTTTTGGACTATTGCCTTGCAATAACCTGATGCTTGGGAGCAACAATGGACTATAATTCTATCTTCTTTGCTCTTTTCATTATTCTAAATAAAGCATTTAACCTCAGCTGGTCTCCAGTGGTTTACTGAGGGATCCTCCAGGTCTACAGTGCAACAGGTGGCCAGAAGCTGGAATGTTAAAAAGCCTCCGAGTTTCTGTCTATATATGTTGTGTGTCTATGGCATTGAATGTTTGCCATGTATATGTACATTGTAATCCGCCCCGAGTCCCCTGCAGGGTGAGAAGGGTGGAATTTAAATACTGTAAATAATAAATAAATGAATAAATAAGAATGCTGCTGGAACGTGGCCAGACAGCCCAAAACACTCACAGCAACCCAATGTCCCTAGGCATCCTTTCTCTGTGCATTTCATTTGTATCGCCTATTTAGAAGACTGTACACTTCTCCCCGTTGAAACACGTTTTGCTAGATGTATTGTCGAAGGCTTTCATGGCCGGAATCACTGGGTTGTTGTAGGTTTTTCAGGCCGTATGGCCATGTTCCAGCTGGATCTCTCCTGATGAGGAAACACAACTTACAAACTATCTCCAGACCCACCAAGAAAATCCAACCAACGCTCCATTCAGCAAAGGACAAGAGGGATCCTCCCCCCTCTGCAGGAGTCTACCGTATACCATGCGGCTGTGGACAAGAAGTCTACGTAGGGACGGCAACATTTATTTATTTATTTATTTACCTATTTCTATGCCGCCTTTCTCAGCTCATAGGCAACTGAAGGCAGTTTACATTCGGCACAATTCGATGCCCCCCAACATAATAATAATACAACAGTTAGCCCATACCCTCTTGGGTATTGGTTGAGTTCATAAAAACAACAATATTAATCATTAATCATAACCCAAATGCGATGTTCTTATTAATCATAACCCAAATGTGAAGTTATTAATTTCTTAAATGTTGTATTCTATTGTTCTACTTTCACCTGACTTAGCCGATGGTTTGTTGACCGAAATAAAGGCTACTGACTGACTGATAAAAACAACAACAAGAACAACAATGTAATAATAATAATAGAGTCTCATTTAACCTATGACACCCATTGGGATTGGTAGATTCCATAATAATAATAATAATAATAATAATAATAATGACAACAACAATAAAGCAGACTCTCAGTTAATCTATGACAGCCATTGAAATTGGTTGATTCCATAATATTAATAATAATAATACCCTCAGTTAACCTATGACACCCATTAGGATTGGCAGATGCCATAATAATAATAATAATAATAATAATAGAGTAGGCTGTTAGTTCCTCTCCGTTGGCGCCCCCTTGCTGTGGAGGAGAGGCTTGCATACCCTAATGAAGTGGTGAGCTATGCTGGCGGTGGCATAATAGCCACCGGTAGGGCCTCCCGTGCCAGAAGGTCACAGCCGAAGGGTCTGAAAAAGAGCGTCAAAGGGCAAGATGGGCTTTCTAGCCTTTTGGCAACCATCCTAAGAGAAGGAAAACTCTGGTGCAGATGGTGCTCATCTAATCCTGTAAGGTCAACCATCTAGAGAAGGAAACTCGAACCAAACCTACGACCTGAGAACCTCGCTGCCACCGTCCTGGCTTGCTATCCCCCGGCAGACGAACCTTTGGTTTAAAGGGCGAGGCCAGTTCTGTGCACGCTGCGCTCCACCGGAAAGGTCCATTGCACAGGCTCGAAGGACACATCCAACCTCCGAATCATCAATGCGCTTGTAGAAAACATGGGATGAGTCCTTCCTGAATCTTCGTTCTCGAAGAAAAGCCAAGAAGGCTCTTAGTTAACCCATGATACCACCCGTGGGGATTAGTAGGTACAAAAAGAAATGCAGCCGCATTGGCCAGGCACGAATCAAGGAATACGAAAGGCACTGCAGAGTCATCCAAGCAGAGAAGCCAACCATAGCAGAGCACCTGAGGAACCAACTTGGACACAGAAATGCTGGACCTGCCTTGTCAGACTACACAAAGAAGCCACTGAAATCCAGAAGCATGTGGACAATTTCAACAGAAAGGAAAAAAAACATGAAAATGAACACAATCTGGCTACCATAATTTGAAGACCCCCCAATTTCAACAGTAAATAAAACATACAACTCAAACACTGGGGAACTCAAGACAAGAAACAATCAGGAACACCTAATCGCCTCTCATCAAAGGAATTTCCCAGGCAGTAACAAGCCGCACCAAAAAGCTGCCAGGCCATCAAATGCTAATCAAGGTGGCCAATGGAAGCATCCACACCCTTGCTCCAACACACAAGAGCTTTTTCCCCACCCTGGACTTTCCACAGATATAGAAACCCCATTTTCCTAGTCTCCACAGGTTTTCAATCAGTCAGGGGTCCTAGGATGGTGCTTTTGCTGTGTGGCAGAAGTGGGTGGGACTAGGTGGCCCGTGTGGCCTCTTCCAACTCGATGACTCTATGGTTCTGTGTGTGTTATGGTTCTTCTCTTCTGGGCCAGGGTTGTCCTCTAGGCCTGGGTCGGTTCGTCAGAATGCTCGTAAAATCGGAATGAATTCAGATTAAATTCACTTTTGAAGCGGTTTCAAAGCGATGTAAGCAACCTGGAAGTGAATTTGCCATTTCGAAGCCACCGCTGCCCTTTCCGGAAAGGAATCAGCATTAGATTCCCGCCCCTCCCGAGGTGCTTTCCCCTCATTGGCTGTTTGACCCAGTTTGGAGGCGGATGTCCTTCCCTCCGCGTCAGAACTGGAGAGACAGTTGCATCCAAAGTGGGTTAAACATGGCTGTCGCCCCAGCTCTGACGCAGAGGGAAGACATCCCCACCCAAACTGGGTTAAACATGCGTGTCCACCATTAACAAAGCCATTCTGAAATTTTGGAATTAATTTGGGAAATTCCAATTTTTTCCCGGAAAATTTTGGAAGTCATTAGATTCGAAGTGCCATTGCCCCCTACATCTGGAACCAGTTTTGAACCATTTTCTGTTTTTGGGTCAAACAGGCCTAGTGTCCTCCCGTGGGCTTGAAGATGAGTCTCCTCAACTATATCTTTCCCAGACCCTTCCACTCCACTTCCCAGAATCAGTCAGATTTGGCATTCTGGATCAGGCCCCTCTCCATCTCCGGCAGCATCAAAAGCAGAGGCAGAATCTGTGCCTGTCCCATTAAAGCCCCCCCCCCCAGCCACCCTTTCCCTCCTTTCCTCGCTCGCATGGGCCAAAAGCGGAGAAGGCAAGCAATTAAGGCCTGTCTGGCTTCCAAAACCCAGGCTTGGTGGAGTTTAATGGAAGAAGAAGAAGCCATGTGGTTTTTCCTGGGGAGCGTTCTGCGCCGAGGTGTCTTCCAGATTTGCAAGGTACAGCAAACGTGGCCATTAAAACTCACGCCGTTGGCTTTTCTCATCAGGGCCACGGTGGCCAGGTTTGCGCCCTTTGTGTTCCTGCGCAGGAAGGAGGAGTAAGGCACAGAGACACGTTCAGGGTGGAACCATCTGCAGATCTGCGCCGCCTTGGGCTGGTGGCAAGGGAGGGACCGACGGGCAAGGCCCAATTAGAGCCATGTTCTGGGAGCTGCAACACGTTTGCTTTAATAGCTCTGGCAGGGAGTTTCCAGAGACTTGGCTTCCCCCTTGGCTTTGCTGCCAGGAACGTTTTCCGGGAGAAGAAGTCGCTGGTCGCAGCAGCAGGTTTGCTTTGGAAAAAGAAGGTGAAATCTCCAAGCTCCTGACGTTGATCCACTTGGAGGCCAGCAATTCCGAGGATCATGGAACTGGAAGAGAGCCCTGTTGAGGCGGGATAGGTGCGTGATTTATAGTTTTCCTTCCAATCACGCCCTCCCCAGGTACGCTGCACAATGGACGGAATGTCTCACAGGTAAACTAGAAAAATGAACCCATACATAGCAGAGTCCTTATCAGTTGTCAGCAGAGTGTAACTGCGCTGTCTGACCTTGTGCTGCTCACCGCTTAAGAAAACTCAGTTTTCATTCAAACTCACAGGGAGCTTGTAATCTTGACACGTTGCTCTATGTACCAATATGTTGCTCTACGTCCCCTATCAGTCCATGGCATTTACAGTGATAGACTCACAACATAGGCACACATTTTCATGAGCAAGGGATATTGGCAACAGATGTAGGGCATGGGATTTTGTATGGCAAGAGAAAGAACACCCATTGGCTGCCTCCTTTTATACCCACTGCTTGCTTGTCATCAGCAAGGGACAAAACTGAAGGACGCAACCCTTCCTCTTGAATGGAACTGTTGTGGTTCAGCCAGATGCAGGGGAGGGGTTTGGGGGTTCAGGGCCTGATGGTCTGTAGGTGAGCAAATACTACTACTACTACTACTACTACTACTATATTTCTATACCGCCCAGGCATGTAGCCAGGGGGGGTATCATGATCTGATCACCATGCTCATTATATACATTAATGGGGTTATTGGGATAACAATAAAAGGTTTGCTAGACCCTCTTCCACCCAGTCTCAGCCCCCCGAACCAAACTCAGCCCCCTCCGAAACAAAATCCTGGCTACGGCCCTGATACCGCCATTCTCAGCCCAAGGGCAACTCAGGGCGGTTTACAAAACAGCACAATTCGATGCCCACAATAATATTACTAATAATATACTTTATTTATATTCTGTTCTTCTCACCCCGAAGGGGACTCAGAGCGGATTACAGGTACACACACTTAGCAGACAATCCCTGCCGTTTTGCACAATACACACACATAGATGAACAGAGGCAAACTCTGGCCACCAGGGGGAGCTGACGCACTCCTCATCTCTCAGCGTTCCCAGCGTCCCTTGTTGTTCCTTCTGCATTCCTTAGCGTTTCCTGGAGTTCTTTAATGGCCTCATAATTCAGTCAAAATTTGCCTCCCCACTTAATGTGGTACCTTTATATCTCCTACTTGACAGCTGCAACTGTCTTTCGGGCTGCAAAGGTCGGCAGCAGGCGACACTTAAAGGTCGAGAACCCACCTCGACCCGGGCAGGCCTCAAACTCATGACCTATGGGTCAGAGAGAGCTTATGCAGCTGACACTTAGCCAGGAGCACCACATTCCCGGTGCTATTGTTCAAAAAGAATTTAACAATAGCACCGGGAATATGCTGTTCTATTAATAATTCTATTCTATAATATATTTATATTATAATTATATTCCATTATAATTATATTATATTCTATTAATAATAAATTATATTCTATTAATAATAAATTCTATTGTTAAATAGAATTTAACAAGTAATAAAAATAATAAACACATAGATCCTCTGCGTCTCATTACCGAAATCATTATCCAATCGCATTGTCTAGTCGTTTCGAGATCAGGGTTTATCTGCTACACTGCATGTGAAAAAGCGTGTTCAAAAAGCCAGGTTTTGACTTTTTTACGAAAAATTAAGAGGGTGCAGGTCGATCTAATATCCCTAGGGAGGGCGTTCCATAGCTGAGGGGTCACCACTGAGAAGGCCCTGTCTCTTGTTCCCGCCAACCGAACCTGTGAAGGAGGCGGGACTGAGAGCAGGGCCTCCCCAGAAGATCTCAAATTCCTGGATGGTTCATAAGGGGTTTTGGAACAAAATGATTCTGTAGATGAGGGAAAGGAGGGGGTTTCGGAGCAAGATGCTGTTCTCGGGACAGAGTGTGCAGGTGGAACTGTTTTGGAATCTAACAAACAGGGAGAGGAGGACAACATATTTGGTCATGGCCCGTCATACCTGAGGGACTGTCTCTCCCATATCAACCCCAGAGGTCACTGCACTCCGTTGACCAAAATCTTTGGATGATTCCTAGCTGCCGCTCATATCGGCTGACATCAACAAGACTATCATAGCTCCAACTCTTTGGAAGGCTCTGCCAGAAGATGTGCGAGCTTTGAGAGATCTAACAAAGTTCTGCAGAGCGTGCAAGGCGTTTTTATTCCAGCCGGCTTTCGGGGTCTGATTTGGTTAACCAGTTGAAAATAGTTCTATAGTTTTTAGCGAAGAGTTTAATTTTTTCGGTTGTTTTAAAGTGTGTTTTTAGACTCTCTGTAAGCCGTCATGAGCCCTTGGGGAAAGATGGCATACAAAACTGAATAGATAAATAAATAAATACATAAACATTAGCTCATCTGAGGGAGTAGCTGGTTTAGACAGAGATACCAGGCTGCTTCTGAAGGGGAGGAGATTCTGGTGCAGGAAAATCCATGAGAAAGAGAGGCAGAAGCAGGCCTCGCAAGGTCAAAAGAATGCGTTCATGTTTTGCAGTCCTTAAATTAGTGAGAGAGCTGTCAGGATTTTAGCTAAAGCAAAGTCACTACTGGAGTGAGGAACTCCTGCCTCGTTCCTAGTTCAGGGGTGCTCATTAGGTAGATCGGGCGCTACTAGGAGATCTTCGGCCCTCTTCCAGGTGATCTTCGGGCCTCACCGGCCGGATGGGGCGCTCCTTTCATGCGCACTCACACCCTGCGTGAACGCACACTCCTGCTGCTGGCTTCCGCTCTCGCAGTGCTTCTTGTGCCTGCGGGGCATTGCAGGAAGAAGGAAGCACGAGGCGGGGCCTCTGGAGGGAGCGCCCTGCCCCTCTCTCGTCAAGAAGCAGCTGTGCAGCCTCCGTTGCCGGCGAGACAGGCAGGGCGGAGCGCTCCCTCTGGATGCCCCGCCTCGTGCTTTCTCCTTCCTGCAATGCCCCGCAGGCGGGAGAAGCGCTGCGCGGGCAGAAAACAGCAGCAGGAGCACGCGCGGTGGCAAGAGCGCGCGGCGGTGGGAGCGCGCGGAAGCACGCGGCAGTGGGGGCAGGTAGATCTTTTGGACTTGGTTGCTTTAAGAGTAGCTCGCATGCTGAAAAAGTGTGAGCACCCCTGCCTTAGTTCAAGACCCCAGATTCATGCTCAAGTTTTGCTTCTTGTTTTATAGAGTTACTTTTGGATTCAAGCCCATGTTTTGCTCCTTGTTTCTTGGATTCATGTTCATTGTTTTGTGGATTTACCTATGGCCTTTGGGACTTGCTTCCTTTATTCAGTCTTGGCCCCTTTTATATGTGTTTTTATCAATAAACTGTTGATTAACACATTTGGTTTCTTAGTGAGTGCCCTGAGCAACGCAAACTCCTGCTGAGGTGCAACAGGCACATGGCCATCACTCAGTCTTTTCAGCATGTCCCCTAAGTTACGCATCGCCACCTACCTATTCATGCAGCAGGTGTGTGACAAAGGGTCACCAAGCACAGGGCTTCCAAGTCCCCATCTATATTGCCATGTAATAGCATTGAACGAAACATGCAGAATAATCACAGGATGTCTTAAACCTACACCTGTTGATACTTGCCCGATGTGCTATAGGACGTTGCTGCTAACTGTGAGAGAAATAAGGTTGAACACTGTGAAAACCACCCACTACATGGCTACCAGTAGACGGAAATCAAGGGAAAGCTTCATGAGAACCACCACTCCTCTTAACGTTCCTCCAGCAAGAGCAAGATTCTCCCGTTGGGCAGCTAAACCAGGAAATCCCAGTTGGATGGCCCCCAACGAGGGAGGGTCTTCCTCCGAAGCAAACCAAGAATAGGCAACTTGGAAGTCCCTGAACAAACTCAGAAGCGGAGTGGGCAGATTTAATTAATTTATTTATTTATTATTTACAGTATTTATATTCCGCCCTTCTTCTCACCCCGCAGGGGATTCAGGGCGGATTACAATGTACACATACATGGCAAACATTCAATGCCATAGACACACAACACATATAGACAGACAATCAGATGCTATTTAACATTCCAACTTCTGGCCATCAGGGGGGCTGTCGCTTCACCGTCCATCTGCGACACTGACAAAGTACTTTCCGCATTCCCCACACGCTTTTTGCTGGAGATTTTTTCATGGCCTCGTAAATTTGTTAAGTTAGCCTCCCCACACATAGGTGGTACCTAAATTTCCTACTTGACAGATGCAACTATCTTTTGGGTTGCAAAGGTTGACAACAAGCTACACAATTGGCCGGAAGGTCACTCCGATCCAGGCTGGCTTCGAACTCATGACCTTTCGGTCAGTAGTGATCTTAACGCAGCTGACTCCCAGCCAGCTGCGCCACAGTCCCGATCAAAAGACAACCTGGCAAAATGGCACGACCTAAAAGAATCCCACACGTTGTGTAACTGTGGAGCAGAACAGACAACTCCGCATCTGTATGCTTGTCCACTGTGCCCTGCCACATGTACAGAAGAGGAATTGCTGGAGGCTACAGACAATGCCGTTGCTGTTGCCTGTTTTTGGTCAAAAGATATTTAGCCACCTGCGCTCCTTCTATTTTGATCAGCTTTATACTAATTTATGCAATGCTTTTGATACGAAATAAAATAAATGTACTGCTAAGGCACAACACAATGGGATTCTGGGATTTGTAGTGGGGTGAGGCTTGTAAAACTGCAACTCCCACGAGCATTGACAGTTCAAGTGGTGTCAAACTACATTAACTCTACAGTGTAGATCAGTGTTTCCCAACCAGTGTGCCGGGGCACACTAGTGTGCCGTGAGCAATCATCAGGTGTGCCATGGGAAATTGGCACTCTTCCCACTCCTAGCAGCTCTTTATACCTCTTTCCCTCCCCCAAAGATCCTCCTCGAGGCAAAGGAAGGGCTCTGCCGAATGCTAGGGCCAGGCCCGCCTTGAGGAAGCCTTCAGGAACTTCGACTCAGCATGGCTCCAGCTCCCGCTCAGGGCTGCTTCAGCATCCCGATGCTCCCAGGTTCGCTCACTGCCCAATTCACCGACATGGTGAAATTTCACAAGGGTCTGGAGAACAAGCCCTATGAGGAGCGGCTTGAAGAGCTGGGCATGTTTAGCCTGAATAAGAGAAGGCTGAGAGGAGACATGATAGCCATGTATAAGTATGTGAGAGGAAGTCATATCTATGTTGTGTTCATCGAAACAGGCCCAGGTTTCACACTGAGTGTATAAATACATTTAAAAACATATTAACTATATGTATTACGTTGTTTGCTTGGTGGTGTGCCCCAGGATTTTGTAAATGTAAAAAATGTGCCACCGCTCAAAAAAGGTTGAAAAACACTGATGTACACTCTGGGAGTTTTCTTCTTCTTCTCGAAATCGAACCCAATTAAACGATGGTTTTTAAGGCCCTTATTCTACTCGTTCCATCTTGGCCCGTTGGGCCTGCATCTCCTCAACAGCCCGTGCTTAAAAATAGCCCTATAATTCCTTAACAGGGAGCGTGGCTTTCCCTCCTCCTTGATCCGTTCCTCTTTACTACCAAACTTTAATGGCAACCCACGCTCGTTGTGTTCTTTTCCTTTGCAAAAATAACACCACGCTCCCGTAAAGTTTAAGAGATTGGCTCCCGTGCTGCTGTTGTTCTCTTACACATAAACCGGGGGGGATAGAAAGATCTGGCTTTTAATGGAGACTCTATACAGCCGGGTTCTGGAAATATTCAATTTGTGCCAATCTCGCAAGTCCTTATTTAGCACAGCGTAAAAGTCCAGAAACTGCACCTGGCCCAAAGAAACCAGGAAGCCAATATAATTCTCGCCATTACTGTCCTGCATTTTGTATGTTTGTGTGTTTTGGTTCTCAAATTTGAGATGGAAATGATATCGGAGGTGACCCCGGACTCTGTAAAACAGGGTTAGGGAACCTATGGCTCGGGAGCCAGGTGAGGCTCTTTTGATGATTGCATCTGGCGCCCTCTTGTGTGCTCCGGATTGGAGGGGAGTGGGAGGCCAAGGAGGCCAGGGAGGCAGGGGAGGAGGAAGAGGAGAATGGCCTAGAGAAGAGTGTCTGTGTGTGTGTCTGAATGGATACCAGCTCAGGCCCGGATTACCCATAAGGTCACCCCAGGCACTTGCCTCGGGCGGCAGATTTTGGGGGGTAGCATTTCCGGGGCCGGGCCTGAAGGAAGGGGTGAGGGGAAGTCCCGCCGCCCCTAGGGAGACTCACGCGGCTTCCCCCGCCGCCGCCCTGCTTGCGCGGGTGGGCGCCACTCCTTCCTTCAGTGAAGGGAGGAGGGGCGCTGGTGCGAGCGTGGCGGCGGGGGGGGAAGCCGCGTGAGTCTCCCTAGGGCGGCACTTCCGGCGGCGCCTTCTTGCCGGCAGCGGCTCCGCCGCCTCCCCCCTTCAGTGAAGGGAGGGCGGAAACCGGCGAGAGGGAGAAGGCGCTGCCGGAAGTCCTGCCCCTATGGCGACTCACGCGGTTTTTGCCGCCGCCGCCCCCACCCCGCTCGTGTTTGGGGCACGGGCGAGCGGGGCGGCGGCGGCGAAAACCGAGTCGCCCTAGGGGCGGGACTTCCAGCGGCGCCTTCTCCCTCTCGCCGGCCCCGCCCCCCACAAGAGGCCCCGCCCCCGGGGGGACAGCATTTAGACATTTAGCCTTGGGCGGCACAGGCCAATGACCCGGCCCTGTACCAGCTCTTTGCCATTGGAAAGCGCGCAGGGGAAGCTAATGGCCTTCTGCAACTACAACTCCCCAGGATCTCATAGCATGGAGCCGTGGCAGCGAATGTGGTGTCAAACTCAATCCTGGGAGTTGTAGTTTGGTAAGGCATTGTATTGAGTGGTGTCAAACTGCATCTTTGCTATAGTGTAGATCAGGCATGGGCCAACGGGCCCTCCAGGTGTTGTGGACTTCAACTCCCACAATTCCTAGCAGCCTACTGGCTGCTAGGAATTGTGGGAGTTGAAGTCCAAAACAGCTGGAGAGCCCAAGTGCAGATGCTCCTTCCCAAAAATAAACTCTCTCTCGCTTTGCACGGAGCAGGGCCAGTTTAGGAGTCCAACCGCGATCCTTTCCTTGTCGGCACCAGTTGCTTGCTTGGCCCTCTTTCTTCTTTGGCCCGCCTTGGGTTCGGTTTCCACCCCAAGAGCTGGCAATGAGAGGCTGTGCAGCATTTTGGGCGTAACTTGAAATGCTCCCAAAAATCCAAATCAGGACCCACGTCCAAAATAACCCTTCCTCCTCCTCCCCTTCCTCTTGCCCTCCTCTTGCCCTCGGACCAGCTGAGGTCCCTTGACCAAGACGGGCTTTCCATCTGTTTGGGTTCGGGCGGAGCCAAGCGCAGTTGACTTTCTCCCTGGGTTACTTTCCATGGGAAATGTGTGTCACAATGTTCCTCAAGAGCTCTGGCCTGAGGATGGGAGGAAGAGGAGGAGAAGGAAAAAGGAGTGGGTGGAGGAGGTCATCCCCCTTTTTCCCTGCGTCGGGCCATCTGGGCTCCGTTTCAGCCGCATCACAGGCTTTGGTCAGCACGGGAAAGCCACTCTTGGCATCTGGCAAGGCGCTTTGCAAGACATCTGGAAGAAAGTGGCCAAAGCAACACTGCAGGAGTGTCTTAGGAGGACTCCAAGAAGGATTTGGGCATTTGTTTATTTCAAATATTTGCCCTTCTCTACCCCCGAAGGGGGACTCAGGGTGGCTTACAGCCGGCAAGCCAGGATTACCCATAAGGCCAACCTAGGCTATGGCCTAGGGGTGCAAGCCGAGGGGGGCGCAGATCACGGACCAAAAATAATAATAATAATGTTGAAACAAATAAAAACGCAACACGCATGGAGATGAGGAAGGAAGAATACCGGAGGTCTTCCTTTTCGGCGGCGCCCCTGCCCCTTCCTGAATACCAGCTCCTGCCTCTGCTATTGTTGCGCAAACGGTGTATGCGCAGGGGCTCTCGACACTAGCGTCGACGTCGACAGGAGGAATAATTAACTCCCTCGATGCCGACAGCATCCACTTGCTGGCTCCTTCAGTGCAAGTACAGGAAACTCCATTGCGCAGTCCGCGCATGCCCTAACACCATGAAAGCTGGTATTCCTCCTCCAACACAAGGAGGAGACTCCTCCTTACTGGAGAGAGAAGCACAACTGCCGGCTACGGCACATGCGCAAACCCCAGTACAGGTGAGAAACCCAACACGACAAGCCCCAGTATCAAGGGCATCGGTATAGCTGCTGACTACAATGCATGCACAATCCCTGATACCGGGTAGGAGCCAAGTGCCTCAAGCCCCGGCATCGGGGAGGAAGCTCCTCCCCCCCATGCCTGCTTCCATAGTGCCTGCCGAGAGGGAAACTCCTGTGGAGGACCTCATGGGGCCACACTGGGAGAGCTGGATGCGAGGCCCTAAGGGGGACAAGCGGATGAAAGGATGTGGGGGGTGGGGTGCGGGTGCGGTAGAGGTTGTCTTAAAGGGGGCGTAATTCCAAAGTGTGGCCTAGGGCGCAAAAAGGTGTTAATCCGGGTCTGTTAGCTGGCAGTGATTCGATGTCCCACATACACACTCAATAAAAACAACAGTTACATAATAAATAGCACATTAATCAGATTAAAACCATTTTTAAAAGTACAAATAGAGTTCTACAATCACAATTTAATCTGAAGCCAGTCCACAGTCCATTTTCCAAAGCATTGTCATCATTTTATTGTCCGCCTGCTGCTCGAATGTCTAACCAAATGCCTGGTCCCATTGCCACATCTTCAACTTTTTCTTAAAATAAATGAGAGAAGAAGTTGACCTAATTTTGCTGGGGAGCGAGTTCCACAGGCATGGGGCCACCACCAAGAAGGCCCTGTCTCTCGTCCCCACCAAACATATTTGCGACGAAGGTGGGATCGAGAGCAGGACCTCCCTGGAAGATCGTAAATTCCGAGGTGAGACATAAGGGGAGATATGTTTGGACAAGTAAGCTGGGCCAGAACCGTATCACTCCAAAGTAGCGACAGCAAAGGCACTGAGAGCTCTTGGCTCAATTAGAGGGGTCTGCATTTCAAGGGAAGGAACAGCCGAAGCCACCTCTGAGTGTCACTTTGATGTCAAACACAAGAGTTTAAGGGGGTCCTGCCGAGGCAAAGACTGGCCGGACCCATCCAAGCGGGCCCAGACACCTGGCGAGACAAGAGCACCCAAGAAGAATTTCCCCCTAATGTTCCCAAATAAATCTCACCATGTTATTTTATTTATTTGATTTAGTAGACAGCTCTCTCCAGAGCCCAGAGCGGTTTACAGCAATTAAAACCAGATTAAACACAGATAAAACACATAAAAACAGCATTATAAAACCAATTAAACCCCGCTCCCAACAATAAAATCCCAGCAGATCGACAGTAATGCAGGCGGCAAGATGCGGCAGGATGGCAAATTACAGCGGCATCAGTCAGGACCGAATGCCTGTCTGAACAGCCAAGTCTTTACGGACTTGCGAAATGCCATCAAGCCCCGTAGGGCTCGCGTCTCCTCGGGCAGTGAGTTCCAGAGGCTCGGCGCAGCCACTGTGAACGCCCTCTGCCGCGTACTCGACAACCTGTAGGTCTTGATACCAGGCACCTCTAGTAGGTTGAGCCCCTCGGAACGCAGTGATCTTCTGGGCACGTATGGGGTAAGCCGCTCCTTCAGGTACACTGGCCCCAAACCATATAAGGCCTTAAAAGTTAAAACTAACACCTTGAAGTGAAGCAGGTTTGGTACTTTTCCGAGCATAAAAAGTACAGTCAGAAAGTGATGCTACATGCGTGTCAACTCTGAAAAAGAGGGTTTTGGTGCCTGGAATCAGTAAGGCACATGTTATAGAAGACTAACACCCTGATTAAATACATTTTAATCCACTCTGTGCCAAGTTATACTATATATGCTAGATGAGTGGGAATACAGTGCAGTTTGAGCTATGAAAGTAATGGGATTCTTAATGTGAATGGAAAACATCAATGCGCATGGCAAAAGTCCTACCTTCACTGCTGGCAGGAAGCCCGGAACTAAAGTTACAAGAAAGAACAGAGAGAGGCTAAAATTGATAGCTTGCACTGTGAGAAAGAATGTTTACAGAAGGCTATTGTTCTCTTTTCTAGTGATGACAGAGACATGATGCAAATGATTTGTTTAGTGTTTATTGGATTAATGAAATGTCATATAACAACAGTAATCACCAGCCAATTATGATTGTTTTAACCATGAAGAAGGGGTGGGTTTAACTAGATGGACTCCATTACGAGTATAAATGCCTTTGTATGAAATGTATCGGGGTCTTTTGCCCCTATCTACAGCCGTGTTCTGTTGGCAAATACCCACCAGCTGGTGAAAGATAATAAACCTTTTTGTTTTTCACCCTACTTCACAGTTGTCACGTGTTTCCCTCTTCTAAGTATCCGCACGTTCGGGCAGCGTTGGTAAGATTAATTTGGTACTTGGAGTTCTAGAACTCCCGGTTCTGCTTCAGAAGGTGTTAGTTTTCAATAGGAAGCCAGTGCAGTTCGCGCAGGAGTGGAGTTACATGGGCAGATCTTGTAGCTCCTGAGAGCAGGCACGCTGCTGCGTTCTGCACCAGCTTAAGTTTCCGGATCGCCGACAAGGGTAGGCCAATGTACAGCGCAGTACAGTAATCGAGCCTCGAGATGACCGTGGCTTGGATCACCATGGCCAGGTCGAAGAAGCCACCGGGATGTTTATTTCATTCCAGCTGGAATGGATGTCAAACCGCAATCATTTGCCCAAAGCTGACATAACTCATAAGGCAAAATAACACAGTTTTTATAGGAAATGCAGAGCTGTCAGATTCAAATTTCCCGCTCCCGCCCCCTCGCCGGCTTCACACTGATTGGATGGAGTCACCGGCTGGCTGGGGGGCACGGCTGGCTCAGCTACCTCTTGCCCAAATCTGAAACCTTTGTCTTCTTGTGGTTCAACATACACTCACAGTGCTTCGCACACAAAATTATTAAGAAGTGTTGCGTACAAAATAGAGTCATTCTGACTATATGTGAGTAAGGTATCTATGAAGCACTTCTCAGAGGGATTCGGGGTTTCTAGACCGTTGGCCATTGAGGTTGACCTTCCCTGGACCCCTCCCAGCTGGTCCATCTCCTTCTTCCATTGCGGTCCCTGGAGCTGGACACAGAGCTCTTATTCCGAGTGAGGCCTTGGAAGAGAGTAGGACTAGGACTTCTCTCGTCCTGAACACAAGATTCCGATCAATATCTGGAATCACATTGGCCATTCATTGATTTACTTGTTCCCTCCACCCTGCACACATCCAATCATGCATCCATCCATCTTCTCTTCCGTTGAGTCTCCAGGGCTCTTTTTCCGTAATTAAGGACTCCCTATAGGTTCTGGTTGTAGACATAACGGTGTTTTTTTTGGTTTTGCATTGACCTTTTTAGATGACGCATCACACCGTTGGCTCACACTCAGCTTGTTGTCTCCAAAACTCGGAGGTCCCTTTCATATGTAGGAAAGGAGATTCCTGAACATGAGGAAGAATTTCCTGACTGTGTGAGAGAAAGCTGTTCAGCAGTGGAACTCTCTGCCCCAGAGCGTGGTAGAGGCACCTTTATTGGAAACTTTGAAGCAGAGGATGGATGGCCATCTGTTGGGGGTGCCGTGAATGTGCTTTTCCTGCTTCTTGGCAGAAAGCGGTTGGACTGGATGGCCCACCAGGTCTCTTCCAACTCAAGAATTCTAGGGTTCTGGTTCACATGTACTGGATGTGCCCTTAGTTATCAGTTTACTTTTGGACTTCCTGGGGCAAAATTCTAGAACCCTGGAATCAGAAAGGACCCCAAAAGCCATCCAGTCCAGCCCCTTCTTTCAATCACAATCCAAGCCCTCCCGACAGATGGCCATCCAGCCTCTACTGAAAAACCTCCAGGGAAGGACACTCCACCAGACGCCCAGGCAGAAGCATGTTCCCCTCTTGAACAGTCAGGGAGTCCTTCTTCATCAGGTGTAGACGGGTCCCTCTTGCTGGGTTCCTTTCCTCTGAGCTGCCCATCGCTTTGCTTCACTTTCACTTTTCCTTCCAATTAGTTGTGCGGAACCCACAGCGAACCAAGTGTCGGGCGAAGCCACGGCTTGGCTCGCCTCGACTTCTCAACCCTTTGTTCTGGTTCCTTTTTCTCTCTCCTCCTGGAAATTGCAGGAAATGACTGGGTTTAATTTTCCAAACGGTTTATGAAAAACTACAGCCTCCCCGTTTCCATAACTCTATCATACCTAATCTTTTGGAATTTTCCTAGTTTGCAATAAGCATTAGCCCTCATAGGAAGCGCCCAGCAAAAACATGAGTAGAAAAATCAGAACCAACCCCAGGCAACACTGGGTATATATATATATATATATATATATATATATATGCTAATATATGTAATAAAGCCAGCCCTCCGTAGCCATGGGTTCCCACTCCCCACAGCTGGAAAACGTCCCCAAAAGCAAACCTTTGTTTTTCCATTTGGTAGATTTCCATGTTGTGGTGCTGAAGTGAGTGGAATCTGCAGGTTTTGCTCTTGAGAAAGGATCCTGAGACCACGACGTATCTCACAGAGAATTTGGTACCAACAATAAAGTCTGGCAGGTTTCAGCAGCTGTGTTGACATCTCAGAACAACAAGCGCAATGCATAAACTTGCACGGGAGCCACAAAAACATTTTGAATCTTCGAAGTCATGCTCCCCATGCTCTATTCTGATGGACTCTGGTGGGTGGGTTGGGCTGGTATGAGATGATATGGTTCCCATTTTCCTTCCAATAAGAATGTATTCCCTATATTTATTTATTTATTTATTTATTCAATCTTGTATTCCGCTCCTCCCAGCAGGCTCGGGGCGGATCACGGCACATAAAATAGGCGGCCTGTACCAACCATACAATAAAAACATAAAACCACATCTCATCGTGAGGTGCAGGATAAAATACTTCGGCATTTCCTAGACAGACATACCTATGCTTTCCCCTTCCCTGTGCCCCTATATGAAAATATGAAATGTCCCCTCTTCGTGAACCCAGCATACCAAGGCTCAGGGAACCTCTCATTTCCTGGACCAGTTAATCTCCTAACACAAAGGACCCAACAGAAACCCTTGCATGGACAAAGGGCACGCGCCTTCAGATCTCAGAGCATGGCCATCCGAAGGACGTGCCCCATGGCGATTTTGTCATTCCTCACAAAGGGGACACCCTCCCTTCGAGAGGATTTGGATGTTCCATCCGCCTTGGCCCTTGTTTACATTCCCTTGGCCAAAACCAAAGACAAGATATCATCAATGGATCCCATATCTAGGATTAAGGATTACCGGGGTCTGGCATCTGCGCCAGACCAAAATGTTTATTTCCTTCACTTGGGACAATACAAAGCTCAGCACTTGGACAAACATTAAGTCATTTGATCCACTCATCATTTCCTCCTGGTTCATTGTTTCCTGCGAGGGCCGCCTCCTCCATTCTCATTGGTCGAGAGCCCGAAGTGGCGCTGGCTTCCTGATTGGCTGATGCGTGGCTAAGCCGACCACACCTCCCCGCCAGCTGATGACTCCAACCAATCAGCGCGAAGCCGGCAAAGGGGACCGGGGGGGGGGGGAGTTTGAACTCTGACAGCTCTGTTTTTCTCTATAGGAATGTACTGTTTTACCTTGTGCTTTATGTCAGCCTTTGGGCAAAGGATTGTGGCGTTTCTTCAACTTGGTGAGATTTTATTTGGGGAATCCAATTGTTTGCTTCCTATCTCACCAGGGCCACATTGGCTCCTCTTTGGTGGGTCTGTCTGGCCTCTGCCTTCGCGGCAAGACCCCCAAATTCTTGCTCGATATCAATTTTTTGGGAGGGCTTGGATTGTGTCTCCCTGGCCGAGGGTTGGATCGCATGGTCCCTGGGATCTCCTCCAAACCTGTGTTTGTATGGAATCCAGGGTCCAGTTCTGGGCAAAGCGATTTGAGAAAGAGATGGGCATGATGGAAGGGGTCCAGAGGAGGGAAAACAAAATGGTCCAAAGTTTGGAAACGACGAATCTTTCTGATGTTTTGCTTGGAGAAAAGGAGATTAAAAGATGGACATAATACGCCATGTTGACATATTTGAAAGGGGGAAGGGGGCTTTTTTCCAGCTGCTTCACAGTATGATGAACTACTGCAGCGTTTCTCAACCCTGCGAGAAGGCTTCCGAGGGTTCACCAAAGACCATAGATAGTGATACATACATGTCTGATGGTCTTAGGAACCCCTTTGGCAGAGAAGGCTCAAGATCTCACCACCCTTTCTTCTCTTTTTGGAAACAGAGGGCAAATCCTCCCACCAAAAGCCCTCCTCCAATGTGATTGGCCAGCTTCTCAGCTAAGGGGAGGGCTATTTCTGAGACTCCAAGAGGGGAGGGGAGAGTAGGCATGCTCGGGACATGGCAGCCTGGTGCACATGTGCGGGGCAAGGGAGAGTGTGTGAGGCTGGAGGGAGGTTTGCACCAGTGAGTCCCTTTAAGGCATGGGGGTTCTGTGTGGGAAGTCTGGCCCAATTCTATTGTTGGTGTAGTTCAGAACGTTCTTTGATTGTAGGTGAACTATACATCCCAGCAATTACAACTCCCAAATGCCAAAGTCTGCCCCCCCCCCCCCCAAACTCCACCAGTGTTCACATCTGGGCCTGTTGAGTATTTGTGCCAAGTTTGGTCCAGAGCCATCATTGTTTGAGTCCACAGTGCTCTCTGGATGTAGGTGAACTACAACTCCCAAACTCAAGGTCAATGCCCACCAAACCCTTCCAGTCTTTTCTGTTGGTCGTGGGAGTTCTGTGTGCCAAGTTGGTTCAATTCCATCTTTGGTGGAGTTCATAATGCTCTTTGGTAGTAGGTGAACTATAAATTCCAGCAACTACAACTCCCAAATGACAAAAGCAGCCTCCTCAGGTTAAGAGCTGTTCAACAGTGGTGCCTCCTTCTTGAACTGGGAAGCTCATGTGGAGTTGACCTCATTCCAAACCTTCAGCCTCGCTTTCCATGTCCAGGGAGACTTCCTTGAAAAGGTCAAGCCTTTGGGTGCGCCTACACTGCAGAATGAATGCACTTTAGCGCCACTTGAACTGCTGGAAGTCAACGCTATGGGATCCTGTGAAGTTTTTAGATGGCTCAAAAATGCTGGTGCCACGTTAAAACTCCAACTCTCAGAACCCCACAGCCTTGACGCCTGGCAGTTCAAGTGAGGTCAAACTGCATTCATTCTACCGTGCAGACGAAGGTTTGGATGCAGGAGAAGGCGGGAGCCAAGCCCTTCCTCCAGATGCAAACGGCAGAGGGCAGCGGAGATACACACACCCTCCCGGCTCTTCTTCATACGTATGGAATATGGAAACTTTTGAAAAATCATTTTTGTCATTACAGAAAGAAAGGGAAAGGGGGGGGGGTTGCATCTGCTTGATACTTATGGTGTGCGAGGCCTGAGCAGCGGGTGGGGAGGCCCCCGAAATGGAACATGCCCTTCAACCACGTCAAGAATCTCGCAAGAAAGAGGCGTCGCCTTGAATGAGACGCCTCTGCCCTGGGAAGGCATCCCCAAAGCCTAAGGCGCCGCTCAAGTCACACGCGGTTCTCTGCAAACATTTGGGGATTGATAGCTAGATTGGGAAGCTGATGAGGAAACACAACATACAAACAATCTACAGACACACTAAGAAAACCCAACAAATGATACGTTCCGCAAAGGGCAAGAGGGATCCTCCAACTACTTGAGGAGTCTACTGGATGGACAATGGACAAGTCTCCAGAGGGACCCCCAAATGCAGCGTTACCCAGGCACGAATCAAGGAGCACGAAAGGCATTGCAGGCTGCTTCAACCAGCAAAGTCAGCCACCGCAGAGCACCTGAGCATGCCCGGATTACCCATAAGGCCAACGGGGCCATGGCCTAAGGGTGCAAGCCGAGGGGGGGGGGCGCAGATCATGATCCAAAACCCCCCCAAACTGGTCTGCGCCCCTCTTCCCCCCCTTCTCATGCCCCTCCTCGCTCCTTCTCCCGGCAAAGTCCCCTCCGTCTCTCGCTGTCTCGTGCGCTCTCTCTTTCTCTCTCACTCACTCTCTCACTCTCTCTCTTTCTCTCTCTCTCTCTTGCTCTCTCTCTCTCGCTCACTCTCTCGTGCGCTTTCTCACTCTCTCTCTCCCTCGCTCTCTCTCTCTCTTGCGTGCTCTCTCTCTCACGCTCTCTCTCACACTCTCTCTCTTGCTCTCTTGCTCGCTCTCTCACTCTCTCTCTCTTGCTCTCTCTCTCGCTCACTCTCTCGTGCGCTTTCTCTCTCTCTCTCCCTCACTCTCTCTCTCTTGTGTGCTCTCTCTCACGCTCTCTCTCACACACTCTCTCTTGCTCTCTCGCTCACTCTCTCACTCTCTCTCTTGCTCTCTCTCTCTCTCGCTCACTCTCTCGTGCGCTTTCTCTCTCTCTCTCCCTCGCTCTCTCTCTCTTGCGTGCTCTCTCTCTCACGCTCTCTCTCACACACTCTCTCTTGCTCTCTCGCTCTTTCTCTCACTCCCTTGTGCACTCTCTCTCATGCGTGCTCTCTCTCTCGCTCACTCTCTCTCTTGCTCTCCTCTTTCTCTCTCGCGCGCACTCTCTCTCTTGCTCTCTCTCTTGCTCTCTCTCTCTCTCTCGCGCGCTCTCTCTCTCTCTCTCTCTCTCTCTCTCTCGTGCTCTCTCTCTCTCACGCTCTCTCTCACGCTCTCTCTCTCTCTCTCTCTCTCTCTCTCTCATGCGCTCTCTCTCTCTCTCTCTCTCGTGCACGCCTTTGGAGCGAGTTTGCACCCGCTGCACTCTCCCCAAGCCTCCCGACTCCCGAGGAGACCTTTAGAGCACAAAGGAGGTGGTGAGAGGTTGGCTTAAAGGGGGCGTAATTCCAAACTGTGGCCTAGGGTGCAAAACAGTGTTAATCCGGGCCTGCACCTGAGGAGCCAACCTGGACACAGCATATTATTTGGGAACACAGAAATGCTGGACCACTCTCACAACCACCATGTCAGGCTACACAGAGAAGCCGCTGACATCCACAAGCATGTGGATAATTTCAACAGAAAGAAGAAAATCATGAAAATGAACAAAATCTGGCTACCAGTATTAAAAAAAACCTCTAAAATTATAACAGTAAATAAAGAACAAAACCCAAACACAGGGGAACTCCAGACAAGAAACAAACAGGAACAGCTAATCACTAGGCCTGTTTGATCAAGAAAAAAAGACGGTTCAAAACTAATTGCAGATGTAAGGGGTGCTGGCAGTTCGAATCTAAATGACTTCCGAAATTTTCTGCAAAAAATTGCGGAAATTTTACAAATTTTTCAGAAATTTCAGAATGGATTCGTTAATGGCAGACACGCATGCACAGTAGGAAAGAAACAGCAGTGGTTAAATACCCAGTTTGGGTGCGGAGGTCCTTCCCTCCACATCAGGACTGGGGAGAGAGCCACACACGGAAAAGAAGGCCAGGGAAGGGAAACATGCCGATTCCTTTCCGAAATGGCGGCGGTGGCTTCAAAATGGCAAATTCACATCCAGGTTGCTTACATCACCTCGAAATTGCTTCAAAAGCAGATTTAACCCGAATTCATTCCGATTTTACGAGCATTCCGACGAACCTCCCCAGGCCTACTAGTCACCTCCCAACAAAGAATTCCCCCAAGGAGGAACAGAGCACACCTCAAAACTGTCAGGTCATCAAATGCTAATCAAGGTGGCCAATGGAAACATTCACACCTGCTTCCATCAGACAAGAGTTATTTCTTTCTCCCACCCTGGACATCCTTCCACAGGTATATACTGTAAACCCCATTTTCCTAGTTTCCAACAGACCTCGCAACCTCTGGGGATGTCTGCCATAGATTCAGCCAAAACGTCAGGAGAGAATGCTTCTGGAACAGGGCCATACTGCCCGAAAAACCTACAACAACCCAATAGATAGATAGATAGATAGATAGATAGATAGATAGGTAGATCCCTTCTCTTTTCAAGGATTTGGCTCTTCTTTTCATTTTGTGTTACGGCCCATCTGTGGAAATGGTGCACCTGTCCCTTTAAGTATCCCTCGTTTGTCCTCCAGAGTATGGAGCCATGGCAGTTCAAGTGGCGCCAAACTGCACTAATTCTACAGTGTAGATAGATACTCCCTGAGTCCAACATGCAAGCTGTGACACCACCAAACTACTCGAGAGTACATCTGCACTGCAGAATTAATGCAGTTTAGCATCACTTTGGCTATGACATTGTGGGAGTTGTAGTTGGAAGAGACCCCAGCCCTCTTTGGTTCAGAAGGCTCAAGGTCTTGCAAAACTACAGCTCCCAACATGCCACCCTATTGGGCCCTGAACACAAGCTGCATTCATTCCCTAGTATGGATTGACCTAATAATTCCCCAAACTACAGCTCCTGGGACTCTTTCACATCGAGCCACTGCAGGTCAAGTGGTGTCAAACTGCATTAATTCTGTCATGCGGATGCAGGATTCCCTTTTGCGAAAGTGATGCAAAATCTCAGCTTTCCAATGGCAGCCTGGCAGAAGTGTGGGCCTCTCCGCCCGCAGACCTCACCAAGAGCACACAATGTACCGCTCCTGTCCTAGCGCTTGTGCCTTTTGCACATTTAATTGAATCTATTTTTTGAGCATCACCTCGTAACTTCTGGTTTTTCCACTCTGTTAAAGAACTCTGACTCTATATATAGACGGAGTCCCTGTTCCAACAAGTGGCTGCTGGGCCCAGCCCTTGAGGCGGGTGGGAGGCTGACGATCCCAAAAACTCCTCGCCCACCACAGAGACAGCGGGCCAGAAGCCTCTCCAATGTCCCCTTGTGCGCAAAGCCTCACCTCCCCAAACTCCATTGGACGCCAGTGCCACCTCTTTGGGGGTCCCTCTTGAGGCCAAAGCGTGCTTCTCTCTCTTTCTTTGGCCAGTTTTTTCAGCACAAGAGGAAGGAGAACATGTCTTAGAGGTTTACTGGAAGGACCCCTTTGGGGGTTTCTTGGGGTCTTTTTTGGGGGCATTGTTTCTCACCTTTTTTTGGCCAATCATTGACAGCACAAGAAGAAGCAGAACCAAAATAGGTTTCAGAGAGGTCCTAGGGGGTCCCTCTGGGGCTCTGCGAGGACCCTCTTGGTGTCCCCTTTGGGGCGCTTCCCTTCCTTTATTTGGCCAGCCTTTGATGGCACAAGAAGTTGAACCAAAATGGGTTTTGGAAAGGTACTGGGGGTTTCTTTTGGGGTTTCGTTGTAGTCCCTTTTGGGGTCCCCTTTGGAGCCAAAGTGTGTTTCCCCCCATTTCTTTGCCCTGCCTTTGATGGAGCAAGAGGAAGAAAGACCAAAATGGGTTTCAGCGACCGAGGGATGGAGGGGGAAGTGGACCCAAGGGGCCACTCGCTTGGGCCCCAGCACACACGCACGCACACACCCTCTTACCTTGCTCTCTCTTCCTCTCTCTCTCTCTCTCCCAGCACCGTGAAATCATTCCCTTTCCCCTCTCCTCTGGAAGTGAGCTCGGCGGAAAGCGCGTTGCCAGAGAGGCCGGCGGTCTCTCTAGGAAGCACAGGCTGCCCCTCTCGCTGGACTTCCGCCCGGCACAAACATGGCGGCCAAGGGCAGGCGCCCCAAAATGAGGCCTCCCCCCTCCCTCCCTGCATGGAAGGAAGGTCCTCCTGAGTGGCGGGGTCCCCCTGGGGGGCGCGGAGTGCTCCCTGTGGCCGCCTGGCCCCATTTTCTCCCAGAAACACGCTCTCCTGACGTTTCACCCTCAGGGGCTGTGACAACTTTTGGGGGGGGTCCGTGAATCTGCGCCCCCCCTTGCCTTGCACCCCTAGGCCATGGCCTAGGTTGGCCTTATGGGTAATCCAGGTCTGACTACAGGGGTTTTTTTTGGGGGGTTTGTTTGTGGTCTCTTTAGGGTCCTTTTTGGAGCTAAGTGAGTTTCTCCCCCTTTCTTTCTTTGTCCAGTCTTTGATGATGCAAAAAGAAGGGGGAACAAAATGGGTTTTGGAAAGGTACTGGGGGTTTCTTTTGGGGTTTCGTTATAGTCCCCTTTGGGGTCCCTTTTGAAGCCAGAGTGTGTTTCTCCCCCTTTCTTTGCCTTGCCTTTGATGGTGCAAGAGGAAGGAGGACCAAGATGGGTTTCGGGTGTTCCTTTGGTGTTGCTTTTGGTGGATTTTGGGGTCTATTTGGGGGTCCCTTTTGGGGCCAGCGCGTATTTCTCCCTTTTCTTTGGCCAGCCTTTTGATGCACAAGAAGACAGAGAACCAACATGGGTTTTGGAAAGGTACTACTGGGGGTTTCTTTTGGGATTGTTTGTGGTCCTTTTTGGGGTCCTTTTTAGAGCCAGAGCATGTTTTCTGCTCTTTTTTCCATCCAACCTTTGATGGTGCAAGAGAAAGGGGGGGGACCAAAATGGGCCTCATAGGGGTTTCTTTTAATGTTCTTTTGGCATCGCTTTGGGTATCTTTTGGTGTCTTTGGGGCCCAGAGAGTGTTTCTCTCCCTCTCTTTGGCCAGCCTTTGAGGGCAGCAGAAGCAGGAGCACCACAATGGCCTTTGGAGAGGTCTGAGGCGGACCGCCAACTGCGTGCCTTGGCCGCCCTTTGCGCCTCGAGGGGGGCCTCCCATTCATGGAAGGACAAGGACGTGACACCTAATCACTGGCCTGGCCGCTTTGCTTCTGGCTCTTCCAAGCAAAGAAAGGAGCGAAGGAGAGATATTCTGAGAAATAATTGCAGCCTCCTCCAGCCAGGCATCGCAGCAGCAGCAGCCGTATTTTTAGTCCCTAGGTTTCTGAAAAAGCCTTCGTAGAGCTCTTCGACGGAGAACTTCAAACTGCGTGGAATAGTGGCATCCGTCTTTGCAAATTTCCTCCCTGAAAGACACAATTATAGCCATTGTCTTCCTGCCGAGAGAAAAAGTGCATCTATACCAGGCATGGGCAAACTTTGGCCCTCCCTCCAGGTGTTTTGGACTTCTACTCACACAATCCCTAACAGCCGGCAGGGCCAAAGTTTGCCCATGCCTGATCTACGCTGTAAAATGAATGCAGTTAGACACCACTTTAACCATGATGGCTTGATCCTATGGCACTATGGCAGATGCTGTAGTTTTTTGAGCAATTTAGTTTTCTCTGCCAAAGAATGCTGGTCCTTCCCCATACTACAGATCCCAAGACTCAGTTGCACTGTGCCAAGGGAGTTGAAGCAGAGCCAAAGGGACATTCATTCTACATGGAGGACAGGAATATGGGTGAGATTCAGGTTGATGAGTGTGAATGGCTGTCTTCCTGCCAGCCCAGGTGGGACAATGGCTCGGGGGCTGGGGAAACAATGGGTGACAAAAGGTGTTGGCATGCTTGAATCAGGCCCGGATTACCCATAAGGCCACCCTAGGCCATGGCCTAGGGCGGCAGCTTTGGGGGGGGGCAGCAAATTTGGCCCCCCGAAAACTTTTTTAAAAAAACTGCCCCCTCGCAGCGCTTTTCCCCCGCCCTCTCCCGAGAGAGAGTCATCATACCTCGGGAGAGGGTGGGGGGAGAGCGCTGCAAAGGAGCAGGGAGGAGGGAATGGCACCTTCCCCTCGCCATCGCCCGCCTGGGCCGCCCCCTTGTAAAGGAAGGAGGCGGTGAGGAGGAGGAAGGGAAGCCCCGCCGGCGGGCATGCATGCAAGCGCATGCCCGCCTGCGGGCTTCCCCTCCTCCTCCTCCTCCTCGCTGCCTCCTTCCTTTGCAGGAGGCGGCCCAGGCAGCGAGGAGGAGGAGGGCGGGACTTCCCTTCCTCCTCCTCTTGCCCTCCTTTCGGTCGCGGGAGTAGGAGGCGACGGAAGCCGCACGGCACTGGTCGTGGGGCTTCCGTCTGCCTCCTCCTCCCGTGACCGAAAGGAGGGCGCGAGGAGGAGGTGGACGGAAGCCCCGGGGCCGGTGCCGTGCGGCTTCCGTCGCCTCCTCGCGCCCTCCTTTCGGTCGCGGGAGGAGGAGGCCACAGAAGCCGCACGGCACCAGCCGCCTCCTCCTCCTCCCGCGACCGGAAGGAGGGCGTGAGAAGAAGGCGACGGAAGCTGCACAGCCGGGCGAGGGAAGTCGCACATGCGCAGCAGCGCCCTGGGGGTGGGGCTTTCCATGCCCTGGGGGCGGCGCGGGGCATCTTTTGGCCTAGGGTGCCAAAAGACGCTAATCCGGGCCTGACTTGAGTGGGCTTCTAGGAAAAGAGAAGGGCAGGGCATTGGGAATACTATGACCTTCTGGTCAACCCAGTTCCTTATTGGATGCACAGATGTATTGCAAGGCAATTGTGTCTACTGCCTGAAGGGATAGTGGGATTTGCCCTCAGTTCCCCCTGTGTGTGTGTGTGTGTGTGTGCTTGGGCACCTATAGATCTGGGGCAGATGCCATCTGCAGATGTTAGCCAGACTGGAATTCTGGGGGAGTCATCACCCCCAGATTTAACTACTCAGGCCCCTCTTCCCATCTTCCTTAGCCACAGGACTTGGGGTTCCTTTGGTGCCCCTGTTTTCCAACAACACAGTGGCTGAATGCTGTGGAATCCCGGGAGGTGCCGTGTGGCAGGCACCAGCACTCTTGGGCAGAGAAGGAAACTACAACTCGTAGGATTCAATAGCACTTAGCCACAGTGTACTTCCACAGTGTAGATGGCGCACCCATGGTGTAGCTGCCTGGTTTGTAAAGTGTATTTTGGGGGGTGTTTGTGATCTTGGCAGTGGTGCCACGACTATAAATGTGAGCAACAAGGGTTACAAGGCCATTAGTCTGGCTTACAACATCATGAATAACTAGCCGTCTGCCAGTCAAGCCGTTATAATGTGCAAACATAATTTTACTATTTTATTATTCAAATGCTCTGGCGAGGATCCGAGGCCAGGGCTCCAGAATTATAACCAAACCAAGACACTGAACGAACTTGCAACCAAATGCGCAGCCAAATGCGCAGCATGCATTCATTGGAGGACCTTTTCCAATATTTTCTAGAAACCTGCATGGAAACAATGCTTGTCAGTGACGAAGGAGGGGAGTCTTTTCTGCCAGGTATCAACTTATTTTGAGAGATATGGTTTAAAGTCACCAGGAGGTTGGCCCTTTGGCCCAGGGACAGAAAGGGGTTTGGATCTTTTTCAGATCTTGGAATACGTCATGAGATACCTTACAGTCTCAACATGAAATTCAACATTGTCTCTTATATATTTTACTAGTGCATAATACCTGGTATGCATTTTATTTGTGGCTCTTTCCTTCCTTTCCTTCATACACCATGGCCCCTCTTCTTTCTTTCTTTTTCTCTTTCTTTCTTTCTTTCTTTCTTTCGTCTGTCTGTCTGTCTGTCTTTTCTTTTCTTCCTTCCTTTCTCTTCCCTTCTTTCTTTGCTTTCCTCCTCTAAAACTTTTCCCCTTTCCATTATCATCTTTTTTTCTCTCCCTTTCTCCTTCCTCCCTCACTTCTCTCTTCCTCCTCCTCTTCTTTCTTTTGTTCCTTTTCCTTCCTTCATTCATTCTCTTCCTTCATACACCTTGGCCCCTCTTCTTTCTTTCTTTCTTTCTTTTCTTCCTTCCCTTCCCTTCCCTTCCCTTCCCTTCCCTTCCCTTCTTTCTTTGCTTTCCTCATCTAAAACTTTTCCCCTTTCTATTATCATCTTTCTGTCTCTCCTTTTCTCCTCCCTCCTTCACTTCCCTCTCCCTCCTCCTCTTCTTTCTTTTGTTCCTTTTCCTTCCTTCCTTCCTCCTTCCTTCCTTCCTTCCTTCCTTCCTCTTCCTTCATACACCTTGGCCCCTCTTCTTTCTTTCTTTCTTTCTTTTCTTCCTTCCTTCCTTCCTTTCCCTTCCCTTCCCTTCCCTTCTTTCTTTGCTTTCCTCATCTAAAACTTTTCCCCTTTCTATTATCATCTTTCTCTCCTTTTCTCCTCCCTCCCTCACTTCCCTCTTCCTCCCCCTCTTCTTTCTTTTGTTCCTTTTCCTTCCTTTCTCTTCCTTCTTTGCTTTCTCCCTACCTTTCTCTTCCCTTCTTTCTTTGCTTTCCTCCTTTAAAACTTTTCCCCTTTCCATTATCGTCTTTCTTTCTCTCCTTTTCTCCTTCCTCCCTCACTTCCCTCTTCCTCCCCTCTTCTTTCTTTTGTCCCTTTCCTTCCTTCCTTCCTTCCTCTTCCCTTCTTTTTCTTTATTTCTCCCCTCTCTTCCTTCATCCTTCTTTCTTACCCTCCTTAGTCTTTTCCTCTTTCTCTTTCCTTCCTTCTTCCCTTTTCCTCATACCTTTCCCTTGTTCCTTTGCCTGCCTGCCTTCCTTATGATCAGTGATATCAGCGGGTTCGGAGCCCGGCGCATTTGGCTTCTTCTAAAAGGCCAGATCAAGACACAACCAGGTTGGAAGGCAATGGACAAAGGTTTATTCTTTCTGGTCAGAAAGGATGTCAGTACAGAGCCGGCACTCAAAAGGAATCGACATAAAGCTTACAAACCATCTACAGCAGACCTGGGCAATTGCCGGCCCTCCAGGTGTTTTGGACTACAACTCCCAGAAATCCTAGCCAGTTTACCAGCTATTAGGATTTTCCTTTAACAACATAGAGTTAAGGGAAAAACTGCATACCAATACATACACACAATATGGTCAGTATTTGCAATTATATACATATCAAATAACTAGTATCGGAGGCTTGTATTGTTGGTTGCGATTTTCAACAAGACCGATAGAAAAAGGCTGAAGGGCATTTCGCACACAATAATTCTAAGATAAATTTGTGTCCACAGGAAAGCAAAGGGGTCACTTTCTTAGGCAACTCTGGGGACAATTTTGGAATTTGGAGTATTTTGGATCTCAGAATTCCGGATTAGAGGCATTCAACCTGTACTTATTTTAGCCCCTGATATTTTTGCAAAGACGTGCCCTGACAGGACTCGGTTGATGCAAGAGCAAGGCCTCCAAAGACTTAATAAAATGGTGACTACACCCTGAAACCCCAGAGCAATGGGAAAAATGGGCATTTTCTCAAAAGTGCTATTTGAGTGTTTGGAAAATCCTGGCACAAAGGCCCGATCTAAGTGGTCATATATCGTGGAGTCTTGAAATTGCATGAAATGCTCAGTGTGGACTCATATAATGCAGTTTCTATAATGAATGCATTATACCCATCTAAACGGTCACATAATGCAGTTTCATAATGCAGTTTATTCTGAAAGAGCATTATATGGCAGTTTAGATAGAGCCAAAGAATCATTTGCGTGTGTATGGGTGATACACCTCCCCCCATATTCAAGAAGACACCGGCACAAGAAGTTGGAGTAAAATATGGCCACAACTCAATTATTGATAACAGGAAGAAGGGTTGGCGGCCATGTATCGGGGGTCGGACAACCGCTGCTGTCCGAAGATACTTACATCCCTGGGTGCCATCGGCACACCGCCGGTTCCCGCCAGCTCGGCACCCCAGGGGACTGGGCGTTATCCCCCCATCCAACCAGGGACAATACACCACCCCGATCCAGGGGCCATGCCACACGCCAAACACAGAGTTGTGACAAGATAAACACACAACAGCAAGATCAGCAACAAAATACAGAGCAAGATGAACACCAAACAACAGCAAGATGAGCTAACAAATGCGAAGCCATGCTACATGCAGGGAGGGTGGGTGGAAAAGCTGATGCAGGCCCAGTGCCTGCTGGTAGGCTTCGGGCAGCCTTAAGTAGGCTGCCCGGGTGAAAGAGAGGGCTGGCCCCAACTGCAGGCTTGGCCAGGGCGGGGCCAGCCCCACCATTGGCCAGCTGGCTCTGCTGGCGGGAAAATGTCCCGCCACCTAGGGGGCTTCTGGGAGGAAGAAACCCCCCTCCCGCTCCAAAATGGCGGCGAGGACACCCAGCGCCGCAATCTGCTCGGCCCGGTAAGTCGGGCCAAGCCATGTTCTGATGAAAAGTCTAGCAGTCCAGAACTTACTGGTACTATACACGAAAGTCCTGTTGTTGTTTATTTATTTATTTATTAGACTTGTACACCGCCACTCCCAAAGGCTTGGGACGGTTTACAGCACAAGAGATAAAACACAAATGAATAAAAAGTAATAAAACAATAAAATACAATGGAACATGGCGGAAATTATTCACAGGCAAACAAAAGCCTGCCTAAATAGGAATGCCTTACATGCTCTTGTTGTTGCTGCTGTTGTCAACAACAACAACATTTTGAAACACACTCTTGTTTCCAAAGACTATTTGCAATTCAGAATACATTCTGTGCAAAACTGACACAAGGAATTGTCTTGCAAATGAAACAGTATTTTCTGCCTAGGAAACCATGTTTTCAGCCCCACTCCTGTTTTCTGCCCAGAAAATCCTGTTCTGACTGCAAAACAATTCCAGGTGCCAATTTGCACCCAGGCCCGGATTAGCGGACTGTGCAGCCCAAGGCCGCCTGTCTAAATGCCACCCCTGGGGGGCGGGGCCTCTTGTGGGGGCGGGGGCGGCGAGAAGGAGAAGGTGCCGCCGGAAGTCCCGCCCCTAGGGCGACTCACGCGGCTTCCCCTGCTGCCACCGTGCTCGCATCTGCGCCCCTCCCCCCTTCAGTGAAGGGAGGAGGGGCGCCGGTGCGAGCGCGGCGGTGCAGTGGTGCGAGTGAGTCGCCCTAGGGGCAGGACTTCCTGCGGCGCCTTCTCCCCTCACACCGGTTCCACCTCCTCCCTTCACTGAAGGGAGGAGGGGCGGAGCCCCTGCTGACGAGAAGGAGAAGGCGCCGGCGGAAGTCCTGCCCCTAGGACGACTCACGCGGCTTCCCCCGCCACTGCTGCGCTCGCACCAGCGCCCCTCCTCCCTTCACTGCAGAAAGGAGTGGCGCCCACCCGCGCGCACGGGGCGGCGGCGGGGTAAACCACGTTAATCGCCCTAGGGGCGGCGGGACTTCCCCTCACCCCTTCCTTCAGGCCTGGAAATGCCGCCCCCCAAAATCTGCTGCCTGAGGCCATGGCCTCGGGTGGCCTTATGGGTAATCCGGGCCTATTTGCACCGAATGTGCACTGAACTGTTATTGAAAATGATACTGTTTTGCAAAATGTTCTTGGAACAAAAGGAAAATTTGCCCAGAATTCCTTCCTTCAAGGAAAAAATTAGCAACGAATGATGTAAGCAATCTGCCCTGATCCTGTGAATCTTTTGTGTTTGTTTATGTGGCTCCGGCTGAGCCTCAAGGGAAGGCGGATTGCTTGTCCCGAGTCATTCTTCCGTCCATTTGTCTTCTCCCAGACATTCGTGGCTGGTTTGTTCCAGGCTCCAGGGTCCCAACGGGGCTGCCCAAGCGCTTGAAGATGACTCAGTCGGTGGCCTTGACATCACATCCCAAAGGAGCAGAAGGGGAATCCGCAGGCAGCCCAGGGATGAGCAACGCTTTCCTGACCCCTCCTGGACCCCAAGGGCTTCCCTCTCCGTCCCAGGAATTCGTCTCTTGCAACACAAAATGTCCTCTCTCAGATGGGATGTGGCTGTGGGTCACTCTTTCCCTTTTCTTTCCACTGCTGGACATACGCACACACACACACACGGGGCAAATGGAGACATTGGCACTCTTCAAGCAGCAAGGCAAGAAGAAAGGAAGAAGAGGTGGAAGAGGAAGGAGGAGGAGGAAAAGAAGAGGAGGATGGGAGGGGGAGACAAAGAAGTAGCAGTAGAATTATTATTGTTGTTGTTATGAAAATGATTGATGTCCCACTTTATCACTCCAGAAGGAGACTTAAAGGAGGAGAAGAGAAGAAGAGAAGGAAGAGGAGGAGAATGGGAAAAGGTAGTAAAAGGAGGAGTGGGGAGGAGGAGGAGCAAGGAGCAAGGAGAAAGAAAAGAGGGGGAGGAGGAGAGGGAGGAGAAGATGGGGCAAGAAGGAGGAGGAGAAAGAAGTAGGAGGAAAGGAGGAGGGGGCATCAAATGAAAGGAGAAGGAGAAGGAGGAAGAGGAGCAGGAAGGAGGAGGAAAAGAAGAGGAGGAAGAGAACAGAGCCAGTACAGTGTAATTATTTGAATTATTTGAATGCTGGACCAGGACCGTAGGAGACCAGGCTTTGAGTCCTGCTCCAGCATCAAAACCCACCAGCTCACCTGGGTGAGTCACGCTCTCTCAGGCACCAACAGGTATCTCGATCCCCGACAGGTGTCAGTGTTGAAGTCCAAGGCATCCAAGGGATTTGTTCATCTCCAGTCCTCCAAGGAGTTAACCCTCAACATTGAGAAGTTGACTACCTGTCTTTTCCAAACTGGTTCCTCCAGATGTGTTGCATGCCACCACAGGAAGACCTATTGGTCTTTCCTCAGCCTTCCTTCCATATCCAAGGCCCACCGACTGGAGGTCCTCCTAGCCTTCCCTCCATAAAAGACCTTCTGGCCTCTTCTTCCTAGAAGGCATCCCAGCTTTCTCTCCACAGGAAGACCTATTGGCCTTTTCCCAGCCTTTCACATTCAAGGCCTTCCAACTAGAGGTGATGGAGGTCCAGGCCTTTGTTATAACCCAGGAAGCCCTTTTTTCATTGGGGGAAAAGCAGTGAAAGAAGGAGGCCCTTACTTTGCTTCATAGAAGACCTTCTATTCTTCTCTTTATAGAAGATCTTCTAGCTTCCCTTCATTGAAGACCTTCTACCCTTCCCTTCATAGAAGACCTTCTATCCTTCCCTTCATAGAAGACCTTCTACCCTTCCCTTCATAGAAGACCTTCTACCCTTCCCTTCATAGAAGTCCTTCTACCCTTCCCTTCATAGAAGACCTTCTATCCTTCCCTTCATAGAAGTCCTTCTACCCTTCTCTTCATGGAAGACCTTCTACCCTTCTCTTCATAGAAATCCTTCTATCCTTCCCTTCATAGAAGACCTTCTATCATTCCCTTCATGGAAGTCATTGTACCCTTCTCTTCATAGAAGACCTTCTACCCTTCTCTTCATAGAAATCCTTCTATCCTTCTCTTCATAGAAGTCCTTCTACCCTTCCCTTCATAGAAGACCTTCTACCCTTCTCTTCATAGAAATCCTTCTATCCTTCCCTTCATGGAAGTCCTTCTACCCTTCCCTTCATAGAAGACCTTCTACCCTTCTCTTCATAGAAATCCTTCTATCCTTCTCTTCATAGAAGTCCTTCTACCCTTCCCTTCATGGAAGTCCTTCTACCCTTCCCTTCATGGAAGACCTTCTATCCTTCCCTTCATGGAAGTCATTCTACCCTTTCCTTCATGGAAGACCTTCTACCCTTCCCTTCATAGAAATCCTTCTATCCTTCCCTCCATAGAAGACCTTCTACCCTTCTCTTCATAGAAATCCTTCTATCCTTCCCTTCATAGAAGTCCTTCTACCCTTCCCTTCATGGAAGACCTTCTACCCCCTTCATGGAAGACCTTCTATCCTTCCCTTCATGGAAGTCCTTCTACCCTTTCCTTCATGGAAGACCTTCTACCCTTCCCTTCATAGAAATCCTTCTATCCTTCCCTTCATAGAAGACCTTCTACCCTTCCCTTCATGAAAGACCTTCTACCCTTCTCTTCATAGAAATCCTTCTATTCTTCCCTTCATAGAAGACCTTCTACCCTTCCCTTCATGGAAGTCCTTCTACCCTTCCCTTCATGGAAGACCTTCTACCCTTCTCTTCATAGAAGTCCTTCTACCCTTCCCTTCATGGAAGACCTTCTACCCTTCCCTTCATGGAAGTCCTTCTACCCTTCTCTTCATAGAAGACCTTCTACCCTTCCCTTCATGGAAGACCTTCTACCCTTCCCTTCATGGAAGACCTTCTACCCTTCCCTTCATAGAAGACCTTCTACCCTTCTCTTCATAGAAGACCTTCTACCCTTCCCTTCATAGAAGACCTTCTACCCTTCCCTTCATGGAAGACCTTCTACCATTCCCTTCATAGAAGACCTTCTACCCTTCTCTTCATAGAAGTCCTTCTACCCTTCCCTTCATGGAAGACCTTCTACCCTTCCCTTCATGGAAGACCTTCTATCCTTCCCTTCATAGAAGACCTTCTATCCTTCCCTTCATAGAAGACCTTCTACCCTTCCCTTCATAGAAGACCTTCTGCCCTTCCCTTCATAGAAGACCTTCTACCCTTCTCTTCATAGAAGTTCTTCTAGCCTTCCCTTCATAGAAGACCTTCTGGTCTTTTCTTCCTAAAAGGCACCCGAGCCTTCTCTCCATAGGAAGACCTGTTGGCCTTTCCCCAGCCTTGCTTCCACACTCAAGGCCTTCCAACCGGAGGTGATGGAGGTCCAGGCCTTTGTTATAACCCAGGAAGCCCTTTTTTCATTGGGGGGCAAACCAGCACAAGAATGAGGCCCTTGCTTTGCATAATATATTTATCTTGGAGGAGCCGGCTCCCTTCAAGCTATCCAAGAACCCAAGTGCTGAAACCAACACTAAGTCAACAGCACTTAGAGTAATGAAATAAATTCTTTTGAGGAATCCAGCAGGCGGAGTTGATGCGGGCCTTCGGGTGGCTTGTTTTTCTAAAACTCTCTCTTTCGTGCAAACCGGCATTGTCTGTGATTCTTGGATGTGACCGACACGAAGGAAAGTGCAAAGTCTACCCTGGAGTTTATTTAGTCTGCCTGCCTGGAGCAAAGGAAAATAGAATGCTTAATAAAAGATTTCCTTTTGCGGGAGACCCGGCAAATTGCAGATGCGAAGATAAGCGGCCTCGATGGTGGAAGGTATAATTCCCCAACTAAACAGGGATGACCTTCCTCGGTGGAAGCTGAAAGGAATCTATCTGGAGCGCTCGGTTAACCACAGCCCTGACTTAGAAGCCGCGAGAACCGAGAGCTTAAACAGTTCCTAATTGTACTGTAAAACTCTAAGGAAAATATTTTCAATTCGCCGTCCCCTTTAATCTAAACATGATTTGATTTCAGCTGCACCATTCACCTCGTGCCACCAAGAAGCTCACATTTGTCTTTCATGGCCTTTGGTCGGCCTTCCGGAGATTGCCTTTCACAGGGGAAGGCCAACGCGGGGCAAGAAGAGCCCGCCGGGAGGGAGGCCCAGGTCCCAATTGTATGGGATGGCGGGACAAGGGAGAGTTCCTCAAAGGAGGCCAGGGAAGGAATGGCCTTGGCGCCTCTCTCTGGACACTCTCCTCCCTGGACCAAGGCACCGTCTCTTGGGATGGGCAAGAGGGGTGTCACCACCCCAAGTTGCATTGAAACCATTACGCATGGGGCATCGAGCATCACCTACAATGGCCCACAGGAGGTCATGCACAGGTGGTGGTGGAGGAAGGGAAGAGGAGGACAAGTAGGGGAAAAGAAGAGGAGAAAAGGGGGGGGGGAGAAGGAAGAGGAGAAAGGTGGTAAGAGGTGGAAGAGAAAGAAGAAGTGAGATAGGGAAGGAAGAAGAGAAAGAGGAGGAAAAAGGAGCAGGAAGGGAAGAGAAAGGGGAAAGAGGAGGAGAGGTGGGGTGAAAGAAGAGGAAAAGAAGAAAAAATAGGGGGAAGGAAGAGAAGGAAGGAAAGAAGAGGAGGAGGAAGGGACAAGGAGGAGAAAGAGGAGGAATAAAAAGAGGAGAAAAAAGGGGGAGGAGAAGGAAGAGGAGAAAGATTGTAAGAGGTGGAGGAAAAAGAAGGAGATAGGGGAGGAAGAAGAGAAAGAGGAGGAAAAAGGAGGAGGAGGAGGAAGGGAAGAGAAAGGGGAAAGAGGAGGAGAGATGGGAGTGGAAGAAGAGGAAAAGAAAAAAAATAGGGGGAAGGAAGAGAAGGAAGGAAAGAGGAGGAGGAGGAAGAGGAGAAAAAGAGGGGAGGAGGAGAAGGAAGAGAAGAAGAGAAGGTGGAAGAGGTGGAGGAGAAAAAGAGGTGAGATAGGAGAGGAAGAAGAGAAAGAGGAGGAAAAACGTAGAGGAAGAAGGGAAGAGAAAGAGGGGAAAGAGGAGGAGAGGTAGGGGAGGAAGAAGCAGAGGAGGAAGAAGAGGAAAAAGACGGGAAGAGGCTGAGGGGAATGGGGAGGAGGCAGAGGAGAGGAAGAAGAAGGGGAAGAGGTAGAGACAGATGAAGAGACAAAAAGCAAAAGGAGGGTGAGAAAGGATGAGAAGAAGGGATTGAAGAAGAGAAGCAAGAGGAAGAATATAAAGAGGGAGGAAGAATAAATAAATAAATAATAAAACTTTTTTTCTCTCTCCTTGATGAGGGCGCAGGGCAGCTCACAATATACAGCGGCAAACATTCAATGCCATAAAGTGCAACCAAAAACAAACAAACAAACCATAAATCAGCTAATAACACATTAGACCTCACATTAGGAAGAGAAGAAGAAGGGAAGGGAAGGGAAGGAAGAGGTGGAGGGGGAGATGCCATTAGCCATAGGTGCAGGCAAAACGTCAGGAGAGAATGCTGCTGGAACATGGCCATACCGTCCGAAAAACTGTCAGTAACCCATTAGACAGAACTTCTTGACCCTAAGAGCATTTGGAGCCAAGTGGCCAGAAATGTGTCTGGCTGTCCTCTGGTTGTGTCCAAAAGGAAGCTGGACAGCTCCTGCTCGAGATGCTGGAGCTGGAGATCCTATGACCTTTGCAGAACTTAGTTAAAGTTAGTTAAAGATGGCGTCGGGGCAAGAGCAGCTTGCAGGAGCGCTCCGTCGGCGCCTATCGAAACCCGGCCCTGGGGGCTTGGAAGCCACCCAAACCCCAGGAGAAGACCAACTCCAGACCAGAGTTGACCCCCGGACCCTAAAAGGAGCCGGTGTGGGTCCTCTGTGGGATGATGATGAGGATTTCTATCGTTACTGCGTTGCCCTGGAGGCCGAGCTGAAGATACTGAGGGCCCCGGAGGCACCCATACCACCGCCCTCCACCCCACTGCCTTCCCCCAACCAGGACCATCTAGAGACCATGGAAACAAAGGATCCATGGCCGGAGCCGCAAGTTTTATGGCACCTCCGAAGGGAGTTTGAACAGCTGGAGGCTCAGGTCAGGAAGTTTGGGGAATGCCTGCGGCTGCGGACCGCGTTGGCAGAGACACCGAATATATGCCGCCCCGAGGCAAGATACCCGGCCGCAATGGGCCCAGACCCCGAAGAAGAGGTGGAAGGGGAAGCGGAGTTGGGAGAGGAGGATGGAGACGAAAATGGAGATGGAATTGGAGACGAAAATGGAGGAGACGGAGACGGAGATAGCGAGGACACCTCCTCCCGGACCCATAGCCCCAGCGCCGGATCCTCCCCTGACCTTCTCTGGGACCATTCGTGGGACGCCCAGATGGAGGGTCAGACGGAGGGCTTACCGGTAGCTCTGGTGGACGCGCTGCGGCGACGGGTGGTGGAGACGGACGGGTCACTGGAGGAGCATGGAGAGCCAGAAGAAGAGCGCTGCATGTCCCCACCAGGCTGCTTTTTCGGGTGTGATTGCCCGATTTTTCAGGCAGGCCTAGACCCGGGATCGTGCCCATGGTCAGCCTGCCGGAGGCCCGGGGGCCCCGCTACCGGACAACTACGGAGGCCTGAGGGAGACGATCTCCGCCAGCGGCTGGCGGTGAGGGGCGAGGACTCCTTCGACATTGACCGGGTGCTGGAGCGCCCGCCTACTCGCCCACGGCGCGCCTCTTTCGCGCTCTCGGTGAAAAATGAGCTGAGGGCGAGGAGAAAATGGCGCGTCCCTGAAGACGCCCAAAGGGGCCCACGCGCCCTTGCCCCGTCACAAGGGGAGGGGGAGGCGCTGGTGCGCAGGCGTTCGCGCAACCAACGGCGACGCCGGAAGAGGAGAGCCTCTGCGCCCGCCCCATCGGCCGATGTTCCAGAGGGAGAGAAGATCGCTGTAGAAGAGCTGGTGCAGGAGAGGCCCTCAGCCCCCCACCTTCGGGAAGGAGGCGGGCTGAGGAGGAGGCGTCGGCGGAAGCGTCATCGTCGCCATGCCCAGAGCAGAAGTAAGTCCCTCCCAGCCACTTCCAACACTTCCTCTCCAGCCACGGGGCCCTCCCTTTCCCTCCATTCATCAGAGGACAAACAGCACCACCTAGGGACCGGAGGTCCGCCACTGCCTCAGACAACAACTAGGAGTACTGGGCAAGGGCCGGCTCAGCTAGCTCCCTCAGTATTCCCGAGGACACAGATGGAAGTCACCAATTCTGTACTGAGGGAACAGGACAGCCTTGAGGCGAGACCACCCTCCAACCGGAGACTATCTTTAGGCTTCCCATCAGGACAGTTGAAGGGTGATATGAACACCACAAATCATCCTCCCCCTGATGCAGCAACTGCCAAGTCGGGAAGTGGTGGATATCATTCCAGGACCTTCTGGGGGGCAAGTTTTAACACCTGGAGTAACAGAGACCTTGCGGACTCCTCCAACTCGCTTCCCCAATCACTAGGCCGGCAGGGCCAAAGCCCTGTGGAACAAGACAGGCATCCCCACCCTTTTCGGAGGGTAGGCAGGGAGCCAGATACCTAGTCGGGCCGTTAAAGAGGGTTGGGCAGGGGCGGGCAATTCGCGTGATCTCGGGTAGGGGTAATAGGGACGGTAGCCGTAGGCCTTGAGAGAGAGAGGAGGAGCCGTGGGAAGGCTCGCCTCCCTCTGACCTACGTGCTATCCCGGCACGCAGATGGTGGGCTCCCAAACTCCTCTCCTCCAACTCTGATCCTGGCCAACGCTAGATCCGTCCGAAATAAATCAGGGACCATCAGGGACCTCCTTTTAGAAAGGAGAGCCGACCTCGCCTGTCTCACCGAGACATGGCTGCAGGAAGGAGACGATGTCATCTTGCACGAAATTGCATCCCCAGGGTTCGTGGTCAGTCATCAGACGAGGACAGAGAGGCGGGGGGGAGGGGTGGCCATTCTCAGCCGTGACAATATTAATTCCAGGACGATCCCGACGGCGAACATCCCCGGGATGGAGTGTGCGGGCCTGGTGTGGGATCTGGGCGAGAGCGTAGCCTTCCTGTCGGTGTACCGTGCACCCGACGCGCCGGCAGGAAGCCTGCCTAAGCTGCTGGAGGTGGTTGCGGAGTGGGCATTGAGGTTCCCTAAACTTATTGTCTTGGGGGACTTCAATGTCCACGCCGACACCACCTCCCCGTCGACAGCAGCCATGGACCTAGTGTCCACCATGGAGACACTAGGACTCTCGCTCTGTAAGACCGGCCCCACACATCATGCAGGACACACATTAGATCTGATCTTCGCCGCCGGAATTCAGGTGATCCTAACCTCCATTATGGAGGTTCCATGGTCGGATCACAAGGTCCTGGAAGTCAGGCTGGGACTCGCCCCCCCTCCCGGTACGGGTGCAGAACCTATTCTGGTTCGCCCAAGGAGACTTATGGAACCCACTAGGTTCCTGAATGCTCTAAGGGATTGGGAACCCCCCAGCGACTCGGTCGATGGGCTTGTGGAGCATTGGAACACCAATCTCTCCGCGGCCCTAGACGAGACGCCCCAGGCGTTTCTCTCCTTCCTGCAGTAATCGCCGCCATGGTATACAGAGGAGTTGCGGGCGATGAAACGGAAAAGGAGACAATTAGAGGACATATGGCGGAGTCTCCGTGACGGCCGCCAAAATCAGCTTATAAACAATTTAAGGAGGTTTATGAGCAAGCCATCAAGGAGGCAAAAAAGGTCTACTACTCCTCCTTGATAGAGTCAGCTTGTTCACGCCCAGCCCAATTATTTAAGGTAATTCGGTCACTGACAACAACCCCTACTGTCCCAAAAGATAGGGTTTGGCTCCAACGGCTGAGGCTTTTCAGAACTTTTTTGCTGACAAGATTTCGACCCTCCGCCGGGACATTCGGCCACCCTTGATACAGTTAGTGAACTCGAGACTCCGCCGCCCTCGGTGGGCCCACCTTCACCCGGTTTCTACCGCTGACGCAGCAGCTGTCGATGGGTTACTGACTGCAGCTAGACCAACTACTTGCTCCCTCGACCCGTGCCCCTCCTGGCTGATCAGATCCTGCCGGGAGGGTCTACGTGGCCCCTTGGGCACGATCTTAAATAGCTCCCTTGAGCAAGGAGTCTTCCCAGGGGGATTAAAAGAGGCTATGGTGAGACCGCTGCTGAAGAAGCCGAATCTAGATCCTTCGGCTCCCTCCAATTACAGGCCTGTTTCCAACTTGCCTTTTCTAGGCAAAGTAATTGAGAGGGCAGCAGCGGATCAGCTGCAGCAGTTCCTAGAAGACACAGCTGGACTCGATCCCTTCCAGTCCGGCGGCTTCCGTATTGGGCACGGGACGGAGACCGTGCTTGTCGCCATTACAGACCAACTTCGCCGCCAGCTGACCAGGGCGGATCGGCACTGCTTGTCTTGTTAGATCTGACAGCAGCGTTTGATACTGTAGATCATGCACTATTGACCCACCGTTTAGCCGCTTCCGGGGTAGGGGGGACCGCCCTTAAATGGGTGGCCTCCTTCCTCCGTGACCGGGGACAACGGGTGGAGGGGGGTGGGGAGGTCTCCAGGAGGCTCCCACTTGACTGTGGTCCCCAGGGGCCATCCTCTCCCCTTATTATTCAACGTGTATATGCCCCCTGGCCCAGCTGGCTCGTGACTTTGGTCTGGAGTGCCATCAGTACGCTGATGACACCCAGCTTTTGCTGAGAATGGACGGCAGGTCGGACTCCGCACCGATTGTTTCCATCTGTGCCTTGAGGCCGTGACTGGTTGGCTGCGTGCCAGCCGGCTGAAGGTGAATCCATCGAAGACGGAGATACTGTGGCCCGGTCGGCCTGGGCTGGATGAGTGCCGGTTGCCTACCCTGGACGGCGAACGGCTTAATCCGTCGCCGTCAGTTAAGAGTCTGGGGGTCGTGCTGGATTCTCGCTGTCCATGGAGGCCCAGGTCTCCATGGTCAGCAGGACCGCATTCTATCACCTCCGACAGGCTAGGCGACTGGCCCCCTACTTGTCCAGGAGGGACCTGGCCACGGTGATCCAAGCGACGGTCATCTCGAGACTAGACTACTGTAATGCCCTCACGTTGGCCTTCCTTTGTCGACGATCCGGAAACTCAAGCTAGTGCAGAATGCCGCAGCCCGCTTGCTGGCAGAAGTGCCAGCGAGAGAGCACATTACACCTACTCTTCGGCAGCTGCACTGGCTCCCCATTGAGTACCGGATCGCCTTCAAAGTATTGGTTCTGACCTTTAAGGCCTTGCACGGCCTGGGGCCTGCGTACCTGAAGGACCGCCTTACCCCGTATGTTCCCCCGAGATCACTGCGCTCAGATGAGCAGAATCTGTTGTTAATTCCATCCGTCCGCTCCTGCCACCTATCGACGACCAGACAAAGGTCTTTTTCTGTGGCGGCACCAGGGCTCTGGAATGCCCTCCCGGAGAGTGCCCGAGCCATTTCGGAATTGGGCCCATTTCGGAGGGCATGTAAGACAGCCCTTTTTGGGTTGGCCTTCAATTAGGTGCTCGGGGTGATAACTCAGATGTATGTCCTCTTAACCCACGCTTTGACTTTTGTAACTGTTTTAATGTGGCTTTGTTTGTTTATGTTCTTATTGATTGTAATCGGCCGCATGCCGTTGTTACGCCGTGCCGTCCTGTATTTTTGATGTGATCCGCCCCGAGCCTGCTGGGAGGAGCGGAATATAAAAGTGAACTATAAATAAATAAATAAATAAATAAATAAACTATGACCTTTGTAGAACGTGGTCCCATGGCAAGTGAGCAATGGACCCAAATGGCCTAGAGAACGTGGAGTCTCCTTCTTCAAAAAAGGCTGCTGGGGCTGCTTTTCCTGGACTTACTTCACTTACTTTACTTAGGTGATTCCTCGTGGCCTGAGGATGATGGTCCTTCAAGTGTGGTATCTTGGGGGAGGGTCCGCAGGTGGTTGTGGAGCCCTATTCTTGAAGACATCAGTTTCCTGGTCAGGATTGGCTTGACGTGCCTCCTTCCTCTTGCCATGTTTCTCCCTTTCTCCCTCCATTCATGTCTCTCTCAATTCTGCAGCACTGCTGGTCACAGCTGACCTCCAGCTAGAGCGCTCAAGGGCCAGGGCTTCCCAGTTCTCGGTGTCTAAGCCACCGTTTTTTAAGTCTTCAAGCCTATCTTTAAATCTCTTTTCCTGTCCACCAACATTCCTGTTTTCTGTTCTTGTGTTGGAAGTAGAGCAACTGCTTTGGGAGACTGTGATCTTTGGGCCTTTGGACAACGTAGCATTCAGTCCAGCGGAGTTGATGGCGGAGAAGCATGGCTTCAATACTGGTGGTCTTTGCTTCTTCTTCCAGGGCGCTGACATTTCCCTGCCTGTCTTCCCAAGAGATTTGCAGGAATTTTTTTTTGAGGCAACGCTAATGTGACGTCTGTAGACACTCCACGTTTTGCAGGTGTACTACAGGGTTGGGAGGGGAATAGCTTTCTTTCTTTTTTTTATAATAATTTTTATTGTGAAATTTTTCAATTTATGCAGTGATACAACCAAAATACAAAAAAGCTGTGGGAGGGGAATAGCTTTCTAAACAAGCCACTTGGTCTCCCTATGGGGGTCCCAGTCCGCACTCTCTCCTTCATTCGGGAAAAAGCTGGACTCGCAGAGCTCGAGTGGTGTTGTATTTCAGTGTCAATATTGACTTTTGTGGAGAGGTGGTTACCAAGGGAGCAGAAATGGTCAACATTTTCTAAAGTTACGCCATTAACCTGTAGTTCTGGCACTGGAGAGGGATTGGCTGGCGATTGCGGGAAGAGGGGCTGCTTTGGCTGGAGATCCTGCATTGAGTGGGGAGACTTCTTGGCTTTTCTTCATGAACGAAGATTCAGGAAGGACTCATCCCACGCTTTCTACAAGCGCATTGATGACAAAAAAGGCCAATCTGAGATAGGCAAGTTTGGTTGCAGAAAGCACAGCAGAAAGTCTCCTTGGGTGATGTTGTTTCCAGGTTGCGGTTCGTTCTGCGTTGTCATTTCTCTTCGAGACCCGCTCGCCGTGTCTTCTTGAAAGAGGCCACAGCATTGTGGAGAGTGCGTCTCCATGCCTCCTGATGTGAGGCCAGGGTGGACCATTGTTGGTGATCAATCTGGCTGAGCCTGAGATGCTGTTTCAGGGAGTCCTTATATCTCTTTTTGGGGGAGCCTCTCTTGAGCTGACCCGTGGCGAGTTCACCATAGAGTAGTATCTTTGGGAGGCGGAGGTCCTCCATCCTAGAGACATGCCCTGCCCAGCACAGCTGAGTTCTCCATAGCATGGCCTCAACGTTGGTGATCCCTGCTTGCTCAAGGACATAAGAACATAAGAACATAAGAAGAGCCATGCTGAATCGGCCCTCGGCCCATCTAGTCCAGCATTCTGTGTCACACAGTGGCCCACTAGTTGTACACAGGGATCTCTAGCAGAAAGGAGGGCAAAACCCTCACCTGCTCCCGACCCCCCACAACCAGTACCCGGGAAATCCTGCCTGCCTCCATCAACACAGAGGTGGCACTTGGATGTCCGTTTCAGTAGCCACTGATTCCCTTGGTATCCATGAATCTGTCTAATCCTGCCTTGAAGCTGTCCAGGCTGACCGCTGTCACAACCTCCTCTGGAAGTGAGTTCCATAACCCGATGACCCTCTGGGTGAAGAAATATTTCCCTTTATTAGTCCAAACTTTCCTACCTTGGAGCTTCAGGGAGTGCCCCCTAGTCCTAGTGTTGTGTGACAGAGAAAATATCTATTCTCTATTCACCTTTTCTATCCCATGCATGATTTTATACACTTCGATCAAGTCACCTCTTAAACGCCGTCTTTCAAGGCTGAAAAGACCAAGGCGTTGCAACCTGATTTCATAAGGGAGCCGCTCCATCCCTTGGATCATTTTTGTTGCCCTTCTTTGTACCTTTTCCAGTTCCGTTATGTCCTTCTTGAGGTGCGGTGACCAGAATTGTACACAGTACTCCAGATGTGGCCTCACCATAGATTTGTAGAGAGGTAATACAACATTTGCCGACCTATTTTCGATTCCCTTCCTGATCATGCCAAGCATAGAATTTGCTTTTTTCACTGCTGCTGCGCACTGGGTTGACATCTTCATTGAGCTGTCCACCAAAACCCCAAGATCCCTTTCCTGGTTTGTCTCGGAAAGCTTTGACCCCATCAATTGGTAGGTGTAGTTGGGGTTCTTTGCCCCGATGTGCATGACTTTACACTTGTTTAGGTTAAAATGCATTTGCCACTTTGTTGCCCATTCACTCAATTTCGAGAGATCTTTCTGGAGCTCTTTACAATCAGTTTCATTTTTAACTACCCTGAACAGTTTAGTGTCGTCTGCAAACTTTGCTACCTCAGAATTCACTCCTACATCCAGGTCATTAATGAATAAATTAAAAAGTAACGGACCCAAAACTGAACCTTGGGGTACGCCACTTCTCACCTCTTTCCACCCAGAGAAATGTCCATTTATTACCACCCTTTGTTTCCTACAGTTTAGCCAGGTTCCAATCCAGGACAAGACCTGTCCTCTGATTCCAAGGACAGCAACATTTGTCACATAGTCGGTCCAGTGTATATTTAGGATTGTGCGAAGACAGCGCTGATGAAAGTGTTCAAGGAGCAGTAGGTGTTGGCAATAGGTGACCCATGCAATAGGTGAGACTAAATGGCCTCTGAAAGACCCTTCTAATTATATGACTCTAAGATTCTAGTAAAACCAAAGAAGTGGTTGAAACTAGGCATTGGAAGCCTCTCTTGAAGCACTTTGCGGTCATCTTTGTATTTATTTATTTATGTTTGTTGCTGAAAGATCTAACCAGATGGAAAGGAACAATCCATTCCTGAAGTGCTTCTTTTGGAGTCATTACCTTTGGGCCGCTTTCTAGATAGGCAAAGCATCAATTCATTCTTACCTATCAGCCTGCCAGATCTCCCTTTGAACTGCCTAAGAACAGGAACTTGCAACTGGAATGGCCTTTTAGTTGCAAGGTTGTGCCAGTTTTCTTCTGGAAACGGTACGGCGATTGTGCAACGTGTGTAAGTGAGACCAAATTGGCACCGGCTCCGGAGCGTCTTCCAGGAGACATACAAATGGTCAACGGAAGCAGAGGTGAAGGAAGAACAGGAAGAGAAAATGTCACGGAGGAAGGGTCCATGAATGCCCAAAGGGGAGCCATTCTCCCAAGGACGGATGCGAAAGAGAAGTCAGTTATTGACAGGCAGGAAGAAGAAACCTAATAAGCCAGAAGGCATAAAACTTATATAAGGTCCATTGAAAAAGAAACTTTAATGCTTAAAATATCTATAAAAGTTTGCAGAAAATTGCACCTTTAAAGCAACGGATGACAAACCTAAACCCAAAACTATAGTTAAAGTTTGTGATGAGCCGGCCAAAGGCTTTGCGGTTGTAAACACTCGCGCTCTGCTTTGGGCCAAGGTCTATCTGATTTTGCACAAGAACAGCCTGTGCATTACACTCTTTGTGAGGTACAAGGAGGGGACTTGGAAGCACATCACAACCACAGCAGCAACGACAACAAGTACAGGGCGCTTGAATCAATGGGACCTCGGCAAGCCAACTGTAGAGATGCTCGGATGTTGCTGTGGGAGAAACAGTGGGATTCAGGCCTCTGGTTGCATCCCTTCCCCTCTGGTTCAGGGCCTATTGCGCCCCCACAGGGGCTTGTTTTGTATCTGTACTATGTACCTGTTTGCATTCACCTGCAAGGCCTTTGTCTTATTGTTCAGCCATGTGGACACTTGATAGGAGGAGCTTTGTCTTGGTGCCAACCTTGCATCGCCACCCTGAACTCCTCCCCTTTCTGAGGTCATCTGAGGGGCAGGACTTCCTCTCTTTGGCCATTTCAAGCATAGCACACAGACAAAGCAGGCGGAAGTATGGAGCCAACGCTCAGGCAAAGCACCTTCATTCAATGCTCTCAAACCAAGGAATTCAGTAATAGGAAGGGCAGCCCTTCAACAGAGACTGTATTTCTTTGGGTAACCTAGGACTTCGTGCGCCAGAGGACCATTTGAGGAGCAACAGGATATTTGAAACTTAAGAGCGGCACCTTCGCGCTGCATAAGGCAAGTGGACGCTATTCCTTTTCTCAAAGGACCTTTGCTAGCAACCAACCTCAAAGCTTTTTGGGCCACCAGTACTTTTACTGGTTGTTATTAAATAAATCTTGGTTTTCCTTCACTATTTTGAGTCTAGCACTCATTCATAAAGCTACTCCAAGTCTCCTGTACATGGGAGGGCTAGAACGCGAATCCCAGGGCCCATAGAGCTCGTCCATTCTTTTAAAGTCCCTCTTTTTGGCCCTGGTGGGATGCTACAGACCCCGTGTAGTACAGGCATGTAGCCAGGGCGGGGGGGGGGGCTAAGGGGGCTTCAGCCCCCCCCCGAAATTCTGAGGGTGGTCCGCGAGAAGGCCTTACTGGTACATTATTTAAACTGTTATGTTTATTCATATCATGATCTGATCACCATGCTCATTATATCCCACATTAATGGGGTTGTTGGGATAACAATACAAAAGGTTTGCTTGGGTAGACCCTCTTCCATCCAGTCTCAGCCCCCCCCCCCCCCCACGAATCAAAATCCTGGCTATGGCCCTGCGTGTAGACATCCGTTCAGGGAACCAACAGGGTTGGCCTACCAATCTGGTGCTGGCCTATTTCCTTTCCTCCAAGGATGCGACACCAATCTCTTTCCCAAAGCTCGATCCCATTCATTGCATTTTATCTTCCCAGGAGACGTGCATTCGGTTCTGCACTGAAGTGTCTGTTCAGTTCAGTATTCTCTTCTGCATTTAGTTCTGCATCCAGACATGTGTTTTCTGCAGTCAGTCCTACATTCAGTTCTGCATTTTTGTTCTGCCCTTGGTTATGTATTCAGATTTATGTTCAGTTCGACATTCATTTCTGCATTCAGATGTGTGTTTGAATCTGCATTTGGCTCTGCATTTAGTTCTACATCCAGATGTGTATTCAATTCCACATTCAGTTCTGCATTTAATTCTGCATCCAAGTGTCTATACAGCTTTATATTCAGTTCTGCATTTGGTTCTGCTTTGATTCTGCATTCAGATGTGTGTTCAATTCCACATTCCCTTCCACACGTAATTCTGCATTCAGTTCTACCTTCAGCCATGCATTTTACTCGCTCTCTTCTGCATTCATCTGCGCACCCCCTTCTGCATGTCTTGGCGTGTGCTCTTCTGCAGCCTCTCCATTTGTCACCATCGATGCCATGCTCTCCATTGACTTAATTGTTTATGTGTTTACCCTATTGATTTCCTGCCTTCCTCCACCCCAAGGGGGACCCAAGGCGACTGACGTATGGCAATTATTCAGGGCCTTAAACATATACAAACATTAAGCTTGAAATCAGTTGAATTAAAATTATTAATACATTTTAAACATTTTAATATTAAAGTCACACCATCCAAAAATCGTAGTCTGAGGCCGTTCCGTAGTCATTGCACGTCTTCCAATTATGGTATTAAACTGTGCTATTCTCCAAAAGCTTGATCCCAGAGCCAGGTTTTTACTCTCCTTCTGAAGGCTAGTAGGGAGGGGGCTGATCTAATGTCTCTTGGGAGGGAGTTCCACAACCGAGGGGCCACCACTGAGAAGACTCTGTCTCTCATCCCCACCAGCCATGCTTGTGAAAAAGGTGGGACTGAGAGCAGGGCCTCCCCAGACAATCTTAATCTCCAAGGTCATTCACAGGGGGAGATGTGTTCGGACAGGTAAGCTGGGCCAGAACCATTTAGGGCTTTATAGGCTAAAGCCAGCACTTTGAATGGTGCTTTGTAGCAGACTGGCAGCCAGTGGAGCTGGTGTTACAGGGGGGTTGTGTGCTCCCTGTATGCAGCTCCAATGAGCAATCTGGCTGGCGCCTGTTGGAACACTTGAAGCTTCCAAGCAGTCTTCAATGGCAATCCCACGTATATCCCATTGCAGTAGTCTATATAGGGTGTAACCGGAGCGTGGACCACCGTGGACAAGTCTGACTTCCCAAGGTATGGGCACTGCTGGCGCACAAGTTTTAACTGCAAAAGCTCCCATGGCTGTGCAGAGACTGAAGTCATACAACCTCAGCATGGGATCTGGGCTCTGTAGGAAAGCATGGCACCACTAACAATGGAGGACTTCCACTCTCTGCCCCTTTGAATCTTTGCAAGGAACCCAGTATCAAGATGGCAAGCCCGGCTTCTGGCACTCAGGATTTCCTGAGAAAAGAGAGATCCTTGGGGAAGGTGGAAGTCAGAGATTACGCAAGATGTGCAACCATCCATGCAGGGAGCCAATAGGCTTTTGGTCTACACAGCTGGCTTTGGCCCACTTCACTTCTCCTTTGGATGCAACACGGATCTGCTCCCGCAGCCCAGAGAACTGCAGCCAACAACCCAGAAGATCCAAACCCGGGCACCGTGGACAGTGAAGGCCCCTGTTAAAGGAACGAGGGATGGCCTCCGCATTGCAGCCGATTTTTAGAAGGAGGAGAAGGAGGAGGGGGTGCAGCAGCCCCTTCGGGACCCAAAGAGCCCAAGAACCTCACATGAAGGATTCAAAGCCGAATGGCGGCGGTGGAGGATATTAATGATCATATAATGGGAACCAAATGCTGAAGTTCAAAGTTAAATCCTTAATAATATACAGTCACTTTAGGTTACGCCAGGCTCCAAAACAGATTGTTTTTCAAGGGAAAAGGATTGTGGGTAAAATGTTCCAAATTCCCAAGGAGGCAATATGGTTGGGATATTTTTGGCCGCCCTAAGAACAGCCCCCCCCCCCGCCTTCAAGCAACCCTGGCTCCACCACCCCACCCGCTCTTTGCTTCCCACACAGAACAGAGGGGCCTTTGCTCATGTTCATGCTCCCCATTTTTCACTTTGTACATTGATGGCTGATCCTGGAGACAGGTGGCCGGCTGCCATTTGGAAGACCTCTGCCCATTAAAGGCCTCCTCCTACCGAGGAAGCCAGAGGAAAATAAGTTTCCCAGCAGGACCAAAAGTTTGGGATCAAGAGCTTCCGTACAGATGAAGCGAGCCAGATCTCGGATTTGGAGGCTTGTGGGGTTGATCCAAAGCTCTGCACACAAGAGGAAACATTGCCACTGAAGAAGAAGACCTCCTCTCCAAAGAAGCCCTTGGAAGAAGAACACTGCATCTCCACAAAAAAAAAGCCACTTGCAAAAAGAAAATTATGTCTCCAAAGAAGACACTTGCAAAAAGAATGTATCTCCAAAGAAATCAGTTGGAAGAAGAAGACGGCCTCTCCAAAGAAGCACCGGGAGATGAAGATGGCATTGCTAAATAAATCATTTGGAAGAAGAAGGTGGCATCTCCAAAGAAGTCACTTGGAAGAGGAAGATGGCATCTCCAAAAAATCCACTAGGAAAAAGAAGACGGCCTCTCCAAAGAAGCACCGGGAGATGAAGATGGCACTGCTAAAGAAATCATTTGGAAGAAGAAGGTGGCATCTCCAAAGAAGCCACTTGGAAAAAGAAGATGGCGTCTCCAAAAGAGCCACTGGGAAGAAGAAGACGGCCTCTCCAAAGAAGTCGATTGGAAGAAAGTGGCATCTCCAAAGAAGCCACCGGGAAGAAAAAGGCATCTCAAAAGAAGTCACTTGGAAGAAGGAGATGGCATCTCCAAAGAAGGCACTGGGAGATGAAGATGGCTTTGCTAAAGAAATCATGTGGAAGAAGAAGGTGGCATCTCCAAAGAAGCCACTTGGAAAAAGAAGATGGCGTCTCCAAAAGAGCCACTGAGAAGAAGAAGAAGGCATCTTCAAAGAAGTCACTGGGAAGAAGAAGAAGGCATCTCCAAAGAAGTCAATTGGAAGAAAGTGGCATCTCCAAAGAAGCCACCGGGAAGAAAAAGGCATCTCAAAAGAAGTCACTTGAAAGAAGGAGATGGCATCTCCAAAGAAGGCACTGGGAGATGAAGATGGCATTGCTAAAGAAATCATGTGGAAGAAGAAGGTGGCATCTCCAAAGAAGCCACTTGGAAAAAGAAGATGGTGCCTCCAAAAGAGCCACTGGGAAGAAGAAGGCATCTCCAAAGAAGGCACTGGGAAGAAGAAGAAGGCATCTCCGAAGAAGTCTCTTGGAAGAAGGAGATGGCATCTCCAAAGAAGGCACTGGGCAGAAGAAGAAGGCATCTCCAAAGAAGGCACTGGGAAGAAGAAGAAGGCATCTCCAAAGAAGTCTCTTGGAAGAAGGAGATGGCATCTCCAAAGAAGGCACTGGGAAGAAGAAGAAGGCATCTCCAAAGAAGGCACTGGGAAGAAGAAGAAGGCATCTCCAAAGAAGTCTCTTGGAAGAAGGAGATGGCATCTCCAAAGAAGGCACTGGGAAGAAGAAGAAGAGGCACTGGGAAGAAGAAGAAGGCATCTCCAAAGAAGTCTCTTGGAAGAAGAAGAAGGCATCTCCAAAGAAGGCACTGGGAAGAAGAAGAAGAAGAAGGCATCTCCAAAGAAGGCACTGGGAAGAAGAAGAAGAAGAAAGCATCTCAAAAGAAGTCACTGGGAAGAAGAAGAAGGCATCTCCGAAGAAGTCTCTTGGAAGAAGGAGATGGCATCTCCAAAGAAGGCACTGGGAAGAAGAAGAAGGCATCTCCAAAGAAGTCTCTTGGAAGAAGAAGAAGAAGAAGGCATCTCCAAAGAAATCTCTTGGAAGAAGATGGCATCTCCAAGGAAGGCACTGGGAAGAAGAAGAAGGCATCTCAAAAGAAGTCACTGGGAAGAAGAAGATGGCATCTCCAAAGAAGTCTCTTGGAAGAAGGAGATGGCATCTCCAAAGAAGGCACTGGGAAGAAGGTGGCATCTCCAAAGAAGCTACTTGGAAAAAGAAGATGGCATCTCCAAAAGAGCCACTGGGAAGAAGAAGAAGGCATCTCAAAAGAAGTCACTGGGAAGAAGAAGATGGCATCTCCAAAGAAGTCTCTTGGAAGAAGGAGATGGCATCTCCAAAGAAGGCACTGGGAAGAAGGTGGCATCTCCAAAGAAGCTACTTGGAAAAAGAAGATGGCATCTCCAAAAGAGCCACTGGGAAGAAGAAGATGGCATCTCCAAGGAAGCCACTGGGAAGAAAAAGGCATCTCCAAAGAAGTCACTTGGAAGAAGAAAATGGCATCTCCAAAGAAGGCACTGGGAAGAAGGTGGCATCTCCAAAGAAGCTACTTGGAAAAAGAAGATGGCATCTCCAAAAGAGCCACTGGGAAGAAGAAGGCATCTCAAAAGAAGTCACTGGGAAGAAGAAGATGGCATCTCCAAAGAAGTCTCTTGGAAGAAGGAGATGGCATCTCCAAAGAAGGCACTGGGAAGAAGGTGGCATCTCCAAAGAAGCCACCGGAAAGAAAAAGGCATCTCCAAAGAAGCCACTAGGAAGAAAGGCATCTCAAAAGAAGTCACTTGGAAGATGACATCTCCAAAGAAGTCATTAGAAATAAGATGGCATCTCCAAAGAAGCCACTAGGAAGAAGAGGACGGCATCTCCAAAGTAGTCACTTGCAAGAAAAAAATTATGTTTCCAGAGAAGCCACTTGCAAGAAGATGGCACCCCCAAAAAAGCAACTTGCAGGGTACATCTGCACTGTCCAATTCTATGGGATCATGGAGGCTGTGATTTTGCAAGATGTTTAGCCTTCTTTTCCAAAGGTACATCCTCACTCTTGAATGAATGCAGTTTGACACCCAAATTGAAATGCTATGGCTCAATGTTATGGAGTCCTGGGAGATGTAGTTTGGTGAGGCACCGGCACTCTTTGGCAGAGCACGATAAAGACCTTGTAAAACAACTACTCAATGTCAAAGATACCACAAGAGTGTGCTTTTCCTGCGTGTCAGGGGGTTGGACTAGATGGCCTACGTGGTCTCGTCCAACTGGAGCATTCTGTGACTCTGAGGTCCCTTTGCCTCCCTGGCAACAGGAGCAGGTTCACCAAGAGAGAGAAGTTCTTTGTAACAGTTAAAGTGGCGCCAATCTGCATTAATTTTCCAGTATGGATATAGCTTGAGTTCGGCAAAGAAATGAGGCGGCACTTTGCAAGGGCTGATGCTTCACCAAAACTGCAACTCCCAGGATTCCATAGCATGGAGCCATGGCAGATAAAGTGGGGTCAAATCGCATTAATTCCACAATGTAGATTTATTTATTTATTTATTTATAAATTCGACTTGGTAGACCGCTCTCTCTGGAGCCCAGAGCGGTTTACAGCATAAAATCAATAAAAACATCAAAACAGATAAAACACGTAAACCCAAAAGCCCCACTCCCCACAGTAACCCACAGTAACCCCGGCAAGCAATAATATGCAGAGGCAATACATGGCAGAGCAGTGTGTTGGCAGCTGGCGAATAGGAGGCATCAGATGCCCAACAGAATCATAGAATCATAGAGTTTGAAGAGACCACATGGACCATCTAGTTAAGGTGGTACAACCCACTGCCATGTAGGGAAAACACAATCAAGAACCATGCACCCAATGAAACCGATTCCTTCTATTCCAGTTTCACCCTGGATTAAGTGCTCAGTGTAGACATGCCCTTAGAAGAACCTCTGACCCAATCCGTCCGGCTCTCCCTTCCAGCCTCTTTTCTCTTCCAGGTTCAGAAGGGGCCAATTCCTTTCCTTCTGCCTTCTGTCTCTCCCGACAAAGACTGGGGTCTGTTTTATTTTATGGCCGCGAGCAGCAAAAAAGGTAAAACATAGTTCAGCCCTTCCAAAAAAACCAAAACCCTCCGCACTCCCGCTCTCTCTCGGGGACCCAAGGCTCCTGTCTGTGGGCCAGAAGAGCTTCCTCTCTGTCTGTTGCGCAGGAGTTACACCAGGAGAGGAGGCCTGGGGTCTTCGTGCTGCAAATCTAGCAGATCCTCTTGGAAGAGTGGGATGAAAGGCACGGGATGAACAGGGCTTCTCGGGGCTTTGCACATCCCTTGCCTTTGGAAGAGAAGGCTGCCATCTGCGGCTTTGGGGCTGTTCTCCATCCGTGGATGCAGAAGCTACTTAGGCCTCAAGACTTTGCAAAACTCCAGCTTGGGTGCATCTACACATTTGCCTCTATTACAGTTTGGCCCCACTTTAACTGCTATGGCCCAGCATGATTGGAATAGAATAGAGAGAATAGAATAGAATTTAATATTTGTTAATCGCCCTCCATCATAGATGCTCCGGGCGATCTACAGCAACAGAACAACAACATATACAAAAAAACACAGAGGGAAGAGCAAAAGGGTGGGGAGGGAGGGAGGAAATAGGGAAGTGTCCGCGGCGATGCCCTTAAGGCCCCATTCTGCCATCGAAAGGAGGCAGGCAGGGATGTCCCAATACCATCGCCGGTGCCAAGGCACCGGTGGGGGTTAAAACCCGTGAGCTCCCATATGGGAGTCTGGTTTGGGAGTCCCGGCCTGACCGCGCAGTGTCCTTCACATCTTTATTGATTGTCCGGTGAGGCCCTCGGAGGCCGACTGCTTGTAGCAGGATCTCCAAAACATCCTGGTGAAGAACGACTTCGGGGCCCTCTCCGTTCTGGACCCGTCAGCAAGGGGATCGATTCTCCGAGCCCGGTCCCTTTGGCCAATCTGGCGGGAGGCTGGTCCCGGCCTCCATTCCATAGTCTGTGGGGCAGCTCGGGTGCCTTCCTTCCTCTTCCGGCGGCGTCTCCTCCTCTTCCGGGGGCCTCGCTGTACTCTGGTCAGGTCAACGCCGGGAGCGGAGTCCTCCGAGGGCGACACTTCCGGGAGTTGACTACTTCCAGGTGGTGTTTCTTCCTGAGTCCCCAGCACATGGGCTGGCTGGGCGTCTCCAAGGACACACGCCATGTTGGGTCTTGCCTCCTCGAGGAGGCTTCCACAACTTCTCCCAGGACGACGGTGGCGGCGGCAGGCATCAGGAGGGGGGGCCAGAATGGCCGAGATGTCAAGCTCGGCCAGCGACGACTCCGCCAACACCGATGGGACCCCAGGGCTCACCGGTCGGCGCTCAGGGTCTCCGGGTGGCTCTTCCACTGAGGGTAAGTGGGCAGTCTGGGCTAGTTCACTTCCAGCGTCGGAGTTTGTTTCCTCCCGGTTCTCCCGGCTCAACCCCAGGTCCTCGTCAGGGGGGGACCACTGGCGGGCCAGGTCAGGGATGGTTCCAGGGATGATTGAGGGGTCTTCGACTGAGGGGACAGGCCTCTCCCGGCCCATCTCTGCGGTACAGGTGGGAAAATCCCACGACTGATCCCACCTAAGGTCCTGGCTTGTGGGGGGGACTCACGGGGGGTCATCCAGGCTGGTGGACTCCAGGTTCAGAATTGGGAACTGCGCAATGGGAATCCCCATATTCTCCAGCAGTCCGCCAAATTTATCCCCAAATTCCTTCACGTGAGCCATGAGCTTGGCGTATTCCTCAAACAGCTCAGCATAAATGCAGGGGTCAAGTTGATCAGCGGGAGGGCCCTGGTCCGCTTGCCGAGGCCTCCATGGGGAGCTGCTTCTTTGAGCCCCCTGTGGCCCAGAGGTCTGGGGCCTCCTGTTGGCTGGCTGTTCCACCATCAGGGGGGTCCGTGGGGGCGATCTTCTAATAGACGATCTCCTACTGAACATCCTCAAGAGGCGGGCACCGGAGGCTGTTACTGGTCGGACCACCCATCCGTCCTTGGACATCTTGGGCATCCTCCGTGATAGCCCGGTTGCTTTCCCCAGCCAAATTTGTTTATTCGGTGTCCGTGGGTCTCCCAAAACGACCCCCTGGGTTTGGCAGTCGATCGTCATCCCCGGAGAGGGATCGACAGGACCAGCCCGGCCGTGTCCAGGAAATCAGAGAGACTCTGCTGGAGCTCACCCACAGGGAGCTCTACAGCAGACGCCAATGGACCCTTACCCCAGGCAGCCGGTGGCGTGGGGCCCGGTATGCTCTTCGCAGGCCCCAACTGAAACGTCTGCTGTTTCTTCGTTCTATGTCGGCTCAGGGGTACCTACTACAGCAGGTCCCTGCTGGAGGTCAGACCCCATAGATAGTGGTGTTAAAGGTTCTGTGTCCGCTGCCGCCATCTCTCAACTAATAAGTCTAAAAATGACCACAAGCTGAGATAGTCAACAAAAAACAGCAAAAGACAGTTAAATCAAACAGGCAGGTTCCAGCATTTGCAGCCGGAACACTCCCCCGAGTTGCTTACTGCTGCGGCGTCTTATCTGTATAAGTAAAGATAGCAGTCCTTTGGTAGCAAAACATATTCCATCTCAAGGCTTGGCTAAATGGGCTAATAAAAGCTCAGAAATGTCAACAAGCTGATATATTCAGCAAAAAGACAGAGTCAGACAGCAGATTCCAGCGTTTGCAGCTGGAGCACTGAGCTGCTTACTGCGACGCCATGTTCTACCCTGATCCCATGGTGGGATTGCAGTTTTACAAAGTCTTCATCCTTCTCTACCCAAATGTGCTGATGTCTCACCAAACTATAATGCCCAGAAACCCATCATTTTGAGCCATGGCTGTACAAGTGGTGTCAAACTGCATTAATTCCACAGTGCAGATGCAACCTCAGTGCCAAGGATGCTACAAGATCCCTTTGTATACCTTGTGATGTGAGCACACTGACCTAGCGGGAGAAGGCGTTTGCACTCGTTAAAGTGGCGCCAAACTGCATTGATTCTACCATGTGGATGCAAAGGAATGAGATGGCACTTTGCAAACACCAGGTCCCAGGACTCCATAGCATTGAGCCATAGCAGCTAAAGCGACATTGAACAGGATTCATTCTACAGTGTAGACCAGTGTTTTTCAACCTTTTTTGAGCTGCGGCACATTTTTTACATTTACCAAATTCTGGGGCACACCACCAACCAAAATGACACAAAATGACACTCTAACACAGTAATACATATAGATAATCTGTTTTTAAATGTATTTATACACTCAGTGTGAAACCTGGGCCTGTTTCGATGAACACAACATAGATATCCTGGCAGGAATGGCAGAAAGACACAAACTTCCCATACAGAACTCCCATAACCAAGAGAAAATGCTATAAGAGTTTGGTGGGCATTGACCTTGAGTTTTGGAGTTGTAGTTCACCTATATCCAGAGAGCACTGGGGACTCAAACAATGTTGGATCAGGACCAAACTTGGCATGAATACTCAATATGCCCAAATGTGAACACAGATGGAGTGTGGGAAAAATAGACCTTGACATTTGGGAGTTACAGTTTCTGGGATTTATAGTTAACACACAATCAAAGAGCATCCTGAACTCTTGCAACAATGGAATTGAACCAAACTTGGCAGATTGAACTCTCATTACCAACAGAAAGTACTGAAAGGGTTTGCTTGGGAATTGACCTTGAGTTTGGAAGTTGCAGTTCACCTACACCCAGAGAGCACTGTAAACTCAAACAATGTTGTGTTATGTTGTTGTTTGTTTTCTATCCAGAATCACAATGTTGGAAGGAGGCTCACCACTTTAAGGTCCCTAAAACAGGCATGGGAAAACTTCGGCCCTCTGGGTGCTTTGGACTTCAACTCCCACCATTCCTAACAGCCTGAGGCCCTTTCCTGCTTAAGTGGCTGAGGGGGTGCCACGGCACACTGGTTGGGAAACACTGGTGTAGACGACGCACCCTACTAGCCACCTGAGAATACGATCCCTGCCGTCTTGCCCAGCAATTCATTGCACCAACGACAACTCCCTTTCCTTGCACGGCTCTTGCATTTCTCTGTGTTTTGCTTTTTAACAAGTCTCCAGATTAGGAAAAGCTCGATGCCGAGACCCTTCCTTAAATTCTTTCTTCCCCTAAATCAAAAGAAGAGGCCGGTGGAGCGTGTTGGTGGGGAAAGGAAATCTGTCTGGATGTGAATTTATTATGAAACGTCCATTTATTTGGTTCTTGCCTCAATTTTCCTCCTTTGAAGCTCACTCCCCTCCAAGATTGTCAGAATGAGAATGAATATATATATATATATATATATATATATATATATATATTCTCTTCCTTTGTCTCTGTTCTTCTTTTCTTTTCCTGCCCCCTTCCCTCTCATTTGCTGTTCCAAACAGAAGGAGAATTTAAGTTGGAACAGGTCACAGATGTGGAACCAGCGAAGGAGGCTCCAAAGACCGGCTTTGGGGGGAAGTTCATCCAAGGGTCAGAAAACTTGGCGGAGAGACAAGAGCCAAGGCAAGGCAGGAGGAGAGAGGGAAGGAGAAAGGAGGCCAAGGGATGAGTGCGGCCCTGCCAGGCGCCTGCATCTCCCTGCAGAAGTCCAAGGAAAGGGCACCCAGGTGGGCAAGCGGACTGCCCAAATGGCTAGCCGGACAGGAAGGGAGACAGGAACCCCGCAGCAGAAGGCGGCCCCAATGGGCAACCAAACTGTCCCAAGTGGCTAGCAGGACATAGGACAAGAACAAGAGGGTGACCCCAAAGGCAAAGGGAACCTTAATAGGCAACTGGGCGTGAATGGGCAATCGGACTGCCCAAATGGCTAGCAGAACACAAACGGTAAAGGAACCCCACAGCAGGGGGGGGGGGGGTGTGCAATGGGCAACCGAACTGTTGTAATTGGCCAGTGGTATACAAAGGGAAAAGTGACCCCACAGCCAAAGGGAACCCAAATAGGTAACTGGGCCTGAATGGGAAACCGACTGCCCAAATGGCTCACAGGACAAGAAAGGGGAAAGGAACCCCACAGAAGAAGGGGGGCCCAAGGGGCACCCAGACCATCCCAAAAGGCTAGCAAGACAAGACCACGAGGGTGACCCCACAAGAAAAGAAACCCAAATAGGCAGGTGGACCTGAATGGGCAACCATACTGCCCAAATGGCTACCAGGACGGGAAAGGAACCCCACAGCAGAAGGCGGCCCCAACAGACAACCGAACTGTCTCAAGAGGCTAGCAAGATGAGAACAAGAGGGTGACCCCACAGGCAAAGGGAACCCAAATAAATAACTGGACCTGAATGAGCAACAGGACCACCTAAATGGCTAGCAGGACAAAAAAGGGTAAAGGAACCTCACAGACTGTCCCAATGGGCAGCCAAACTGTTGTAATTGGCCAGTGGTATAGAAAGGAGAAGTTTACCCCACAGGCAAAGGAAACCCAAACAGGTACTCTGGACCTGAATAGGCAACCAGACCGTCCAAATGGCTAGCAGGACAAAAAACCAAAAAAGGTAAAGGAACCCCACAGCAGAAGGGGCCCCCAATTTGATTTGGGACCCACTCCCAAGGGGTGGTTCTGCTCTAGGATTCTAGGATTCTATGACCCCGTTTGTGAGTGCCGGTCTCCTTCCTGAACCCTGGCGGAAGCTCCTGGCCTGCGTTCCTTCTCTGGCTTTCTTGGCCCGGGGTCCCTCTCGGCAGGCCTTTCCAATCAATGGCCGCGTTGCTCCCCGGCTGGCTATCTCTCGCCTGAACCTGATCCGTCCATAAACACAGAATAAATGAAGCAATTAGGCAAAAGGAGGTAAACAGGATGAAAGGAGGCCTTTCTTCACCCACCCTCCCAGGCCCAGGAGAGGGAGAGAAAGAAAGAAAGAAAGGAGGCGAGGCAGAATTGACGTGCGATTCAATTTCCCCGAGACCAGGGAGACAACAAGAGTGTTCGCTCTTTGTGTAAACTAAAAGAACACGCTCTTATTACATTACAAACTAATTCCTCGTGTCAGGAAGGGAGGGGCGGGCGGGGGGAGAGAAGTGCGCTCTAGAAAGCATCAAGGCCCTTTGGATCACAAGCAAGGCCCACAGCTATGGATTGTGGACCAAGGGCCGGGTGCGAATGGCACAGGAGCAAGAGAAGGCGCTTGGAACGGGGTATCGGTGGCACAGGAGAGGGGCCATGGTCCCCCCAAATGCCTCCTTAGAGGTCTACATAGGGCATCGTTGGAGCAGGAAAGAAGAAGGCCCTCAAAGGCCTCCTTAGGGAGTCATGAAGGGCATCAGTGGCACAGGAGAGGGAGGGAAGGCAAGAGAGACAAGGAGAGAGAAGTGGAGAGAAGAGAAGACAGGGGAAGGGAAGAAAAGAGAGAAGGGGAAAGGGAAGGAGAGGGGAAAGGGGAAAGAAACAATGAAGGGAAGAGAATAGGGAAGGGATGAGAAGAGAGAAACAAATAGAAGAGAGAAGGAAACAGAGAAGAGAAAAGGGAAAAAGAAAGAAGAGGGAAGAGAAGAGACTAAGGGGAGAAAAGTGAAGAAAATGGGGAAGAGAAGAGAAGGGGGGAATTATAAGGGAAGGGAACAGAGAAATGAAGGGAATAGAGAAGCAATGAGAAGAGAGAAATGAATATGCGGGAACAGGGAAGAGAAGAGAAGGGAATAGGGAAGGGAAAGAAAGATAAGAAAGAAAAGAAGGGCAAATAAATGGAAAAACGGAAATGAAAGGAAGAGAGGATGGGGGGAAAGGGTACAAAGAAGGGAAGAGAAAAGAAGGGGAGGGATGAGAAGGAAAGGAAACAGAAGAGGGAAGGGAATGGGGAAGGGATAAGATGAGAGAAATGATGGGGAGGGAAGAAAGAGAAGAGGAAAGGGAAAAGAGAAGAATGAAACAAAGAGAAGACAGAAGGGAAGGCAAGAGGGAAGGGAAGAGAAAGAAGAGGGATGAAAGAAGAGGTGAGAAGAGGGAGGGGATGGAGAGAGAGGAAAGAAGGGCAGGATGAAGGGAAGGGAAAAGAGAGTGGAAGACAAGGGGGAAGGGAAGAGAAAAAAGAAGGAGTGCGTCACTCTCCTTTTCCGGACTATAATCTGGTTACATGAGCAACTAGCAGGCTGATGGGTGGCAGCTCAGTGGGCCTATGAAGTGGCTCAAGGGTTGGGATCACCAGACTTTTCAGGAGCTCTCCAAAGTGCTGAACCCAGTCCCCCAAAGAGCTTCAGCACCATGGATGGCACAGAATTTTAAAGCCCTGAAAGGGTCTCCCTTCTTCATGGAGATGCCAGCCACCAGCTGGTTGACCAAGGGTCAGAGCCTGCTGGCCAGTATCCCCATTTCACCTACTTTGCAGGAGGGCATTCATTTCCCACTTGGATTAGAATAGAATAACTTTATTGTCATTGCAAATTAAACAATGAAATACTTTCTGCAGCACACATCACAAAAGCAACACACCCATCCCCCCACACTTCCCACCGGATGCTATCTCTATGGATGATAAACCGGACTATTCTGCATCCACAGCGCAAGCTTTCCTGGTGAGCTCTGGTCCTCCTTTGAGTACTTCTTTCCATGCTCCCCAATGCAAATTAGACAACGTAAATCAACATAACAAAGTACAGTATAATATCCGTTCAAATCTTGTGGCCCTCTTCTGTTATGAACTTAGTTGGGCCTTTTCCTCCAGGACTGAAAGTATGCGTTTTTCAAGGTTTTAGAAGCAGAAGTCGAGATCTTGCACGGAGCCTTGCGCGGTGGGAATCGATCCTCAGATGGCTAGATAGTGGTTGCAGCTCCATCCTTGCACTAAGCACCATGCAGTATGCCATGGGTGAAAAAGGGCAGCACATCCACAAGGGAACCTATGTGTATGTAAAGCACCAGTGGGTGCCAGAGTAGTGCATGCAATGTCGTTGCACATGTCTGACTACACACAAGGGTACTTGTCCTCAGACACAATATACACAAAAAGCTGCACTGGATATTGAGTAATACAAATAACAATGGCATCAATGGTGCGGTGTATCCATTAAGGGCAAATCAACTGCTATCCCCCACTCAATCAGGAACCACATGAAAAGGGAGGGCGCAAAAGGTCACCCCAGCAGGTCCATGGGGAGAATATCCCGTAGGTCCAATCCAACCCCCAGAGGAGAGCAGGCCACCCTCATGTGGTTCCTGATTGAGTGGGGAACCACATGAGCAGCTTTTTGTGTATATTGTTGCACATGTCTGGCCATTGCATGTTGCATTCCATAGTTCAACGTTAGTTCAACATTGAGTGTAAGGTTTGGATAGCAGAATTGGAGCATCCCTCAGCACACGGAGATTTATGCTACACAATCCTGATAGAAAGCCATGCCAAGTCTGTGTTGCAACTACAGTTTCTCTCTGAAATCCCAGATGGTTCTTAATTCAAATGATTTTGCATTTCAATCCCTGGAAGAAGAAGAAGAAGAAGAAATAGTGGTTCATTGGATGGATGGCTTAAAAACTCCGATGGAAGGAGGGGGTACGTGCACGAACTATGCATTCGGGCTGTTCCTGGCCCAACCTGTACAATTTCTGAGCATTATTAATGTTGTGGCGAAGGGGTGAATGCAAGAGGAAGGCTCTCTGGGCCTCCAAAACCCAGAGTCTGCCTTTCGAGTCATGCGCCGTGAGCTCATTGAGCGCATTTCTTCCCTCTCCTCTTCCACATTCAACCGTCTTGGATTTCACTGCTGAAAGATACATTTTGCAAAATACACAAAAGGAGGAGAATGTCTAAAACTGAAACAGTTGTGTTTCCAAGTCCATAAGGATGGATGGAGGGTGCTGCCGCCGGACTGAGTCCGTTGCACACTTTGCCTTGGCCATAGGGTTCATCCAGGCTCCAAGGCCTCTCCCAAAGTTTTGCGGGAAAGCCCACAAAAGTTTCCAGGAAGTATCTTCCTTCTGTCCAACATGAGTTGTACCTATCTACACTGCGGAATTAATGCAGCTTGACACCACTTCAGCTGCCATGGCTCAGTCCAATGGAGTTTCAGCTTTGCAAGGTTTGTAGCCTCTGCTCAAGAGAGACGGTGCCTCGCCGAAGTAGAACTCCCATCATCCCACTGAATGTCAAACAGCATTCGTTCCGCAGTGTAGATGCACTCTGGAATATGGAGACCAGGGTTCAGGTTTTAGTTTTCAACTTTTTCTTGGGACACACAGAAAGCTAAATAGCAAGGTTGGCTGTCCTGTTATTGCTGTTGTGTGCCTTCAAGGACATTCCTTGACCCAACCACGGGCTTTCCTTGGCAGAATGTGTTTCATAGAATCCCAGACTTGGAAGAGGCCTGGTGGGCCATCCAGTCCGACCCCATTCTGCCAAGAAGCAGGAAAATCGCATTCAAAGCACCCCCAACAGATGGCCATCCAGCCTCTGCTTGAAAGCCTCCATAGAAGGAGCCTCCACCACACTTCGAGGTAGAGAGAGACCACACTCCAGGGCAGAGAGTTCCACTGCTGAACAGCTCTCACAGTCAGGAAGTTCTTCCTCATGTTCAGGTGGACATGTGTTTGCTATCCTCTGAGGGCAAGAGAGTTTGACTCACCCAGTCTCACCTAGTAGATTTCCCTGGCTAAGCAGGGATTCGAACCCAGGGTCTTGGAGTCCAACTCTTGGAGCATTGGCAAAACCGATCTGTAAATGCCATATTGAATGCAATTCAATTCCCACTCAGCCATGGAAACCAACTGGGTGATGTTCAGTAGGTCACACTCTCTCAGCCTCAGGGTAATGTCAATCTTGGCAAGCAATTGGGCTGGGTAGAACTCCACCAATGTTATTTCTCAGAAACGTTCCACAACGGGCACATAAAGGCAACCATTTCCCAAAATTTTCCCCTCCATCCCAGAGTCCCAAATCCCAACATGGGCATTGCGCAAGCAAACAAGGTGTCCGGAATCTAGAGTTGAGATTGAGGGATGTCATAGTCATAATCTATTCTTCCTTCGTGAGGCCTCACTTGACCTGAAACAGCCCTGTGTCCACTTCTGGTCTCTCCCTCCCAGTTTGGTCCCATCTGCACACTGGATCAGCCTGCCCTCGAAACCTTCATCCAAGTCATTAATAAAGATGCTGACCAGAACTGGGCCCAGGACCGAACCTTGTGGCACGCCACTGGTCACTTCGTTCCAGGATGAAGAGCAACCATTGGAGAGAAGAACCCTTTGGGTTCAGTCACTTAGCCGATTACAGATCCACCTAATAGTAGCATTGCCTAGCCCACATTTGACTAGTTTGCTTGCAAGAAGGTCATGGGGGGTTTCCAGAAAGGTCTTCCGGAAATCAAAATGCGCTCAATCCATACCATTCCCCACATCTACCAAGCTTATAAAAACAAGCGATCCCAGAAAGGGTAGTTTCTGAACTCAGATGCTTTTAATCCAGTTCCTATAAGGACGAACAATCCCAGAAAGGGTGGTTTCTTAAGACTGATGCCCAAAAAATGACGGGAAGGGGAGCCTGGGAAGTTCCCCCATTGCCACCAATGGGCCAGATCAAAAACTAATGTTTCCGTTTCCTGGATCCAGAACAGATTTTTGCCCTCCCATATTCGGGTGGCTCCCAAAGAATGGATCAGGACCCCAAACGAAATCTGGGACACCAAAACAGATAGTGGTTTACCCAAATTGCACAACCCTAAAAGAGATATCTCCATACACTTGAAGGGTCATGGTTTTGATGCTGGTGCCTTTGCGGCTGCTTCCAAAACGCTGGTGTTTCCTTTGCTTGTTTTCTTCTTCCCAAAATATTTGGAGAGTTTTCCAAAGGCAACACTGATGGAATCATCCCAAAAGTTGAGAGGGACGCTTGTACAGAGTCCATGTTTCACAGGCGTACAACCAAGTTGGAAGGACAAGAGCTTTATGAACTAGCCTCTTGGTCTCCCTAGAAATGTATCCTTCTGAAGAACGGCTGAGGGAGATGGAAATACTTCGCTTGGAGAAGAGGAGGTTGAGAAGGGACGTGAGAGCTACGTTTAAGTATCTGAAAGTATGTCCCATTGAGGAGGAATGGGCAAGGCTTGCTTTCTGACTGGGACTCAGTGGAGCCATGGATTCAAATGGGAGGAAAGGAGTTCCCACCTAAACACGAGGAAGACCTTCCTGATGGCCAGAACTGTTCAACCATGGAATATGCTTCCATGTGAAGCCTCCTTCTTTGGCGGGTTTTAAGCAGAGGCTGGATGGCCATCTCTTGGTGCTGCTTTGATTATGTCTTCCTGTCTTGCAGAAGGGTCTTGTACCAAATGGGAAGTCTTCCAACTCTAGGATCTTATGCTTCGACAGAGGCTGCAAGGCCTCTGCCAGGAGGGATCGGATTAGGGTTCCCATATGCCCCTTATTCTAAGGGACGTCCCTTATTTTGCCCCTAAAATGTGTGTCCCTTATTTTCAGGCCCTGTCCCTTATTTTTGACTAGCAGGACAGGACTGAGCGGGGTTGACCAGAGGAAGGCGTGTGCTGCGGTTTCCATGGCAATGCCTGCCCGGGGATTCCAACTCGCAGGGCAGCCTGCATCCCTGTTGGAAGGAAGAGGCAATACAGGACTTTTTCAAAGTACAGTAGACTAATTAACCATTACCCAAGGGGAATGTTGAGAGTTACTCTTAAAATAGGCCTAGATGTGTATCCCAATACTATACAATGCTGTGTATCCCATACTATACTATACCATTAACTATTGACATAATAATCATGAAGATGTACTGTCTTATAAAAATTATTTTATTTTAATGTTTAGACAGTGCACTTTTAAAGTCAGCAAAGTCAAGGACTAAATACAGATGGAGAAAATAAGGTAGCTCTAATAATGTTTTTTCTGCATGACAAAGCATGCGGAAACATACCACGTCCTGTTAAGAGGGTGTAAGTCAGTTTCTTCTGTGAGTTTCAATCATGATCTTATTCTGTTAATAAAACTATTTCTACCTAATGTTTGAGTTTCAAGTTTTTAATGAAGTGTCCCTTATTTTTGTGAAAAATCCGTAAATGTCCCTTATTTCTTATATCAAAAATGGCAACCCTAGATCGGATGCTGCCTTGCTGTCTGGCAAAACAGGGCTGGACTGGATGGCCTTTGGGGTGTCTCCCAACTCCACGATTCCATGAATCTATTCTATAGGGTTGTGTCATCAGCTACATACCTCCATCACTCTTCTCCTCTCCTGCTGGAAAAGCTTTCTCTTCTCCTTTGGGGTTTGCCATAGGGCAGGCGTGGGGCGTGGAGGCGCCTTTCCTGCTTTTATTTACTCCTTTGGATGACTTTCCTCCCGCCCGCCCGCCCGCCCTTCCTCGCATGATCCCATGTTTTCCAAAGACAAGGCCAATATGTCCGGGAGGGATTTCTTCTCCTTTCTCCGGCCCTCCTTGGGAAGCACCTACTTTGCAAAATGTATATTTTTTCCTGCTTCACTGGAGCATCCCACGCCAGCTGGGCTTGCAACAAAGAGGCTTTAAGTGAATCAGAATGGATTTTTTTAAACGCACACACACACACACACACAACACAACAACAACAGCAATACTTCATTGTGCGCCTGTTCGTTGCAGTGTTTTCCATAGCACCAGAAAGGGATTATAAGTAATTACGGGGGAAAGTGTCTGTTACAAAGGGATGCGGAGATGCCTCCTTCGGGGCCTGTCCTTCACATGTTGACTGTTTGTTTACTATAAGCGCATAACGTAATTCCGCAAATCCGGGCTTATCGTTTTAAGTAAACGGCCGATACTTTGGAATCGAAATAGAGGAGATCAAGCCGGTCTCAATCACAGTTGCATCCGTCTTCGGTTCTGCTCCAAGGTCTGTTCTGCACATGCGGGTCTTCCTTGCGAGGTCTCCCTTGCAACGGCAAACTCAGTGCATCACTTTCCCCTGGAAAGCCCCTCTGGCCAAGACTGCAAGGGGACGGGGCACACCAACACAGCTAACAATCACCTATGATTTCATGTATCCGTGTTTGACAAAATATTCTCTTTCTAAGCAGTTCCTAGGCCCTTCAGCGCTATGTGTTATTCTTGGAGAAAGGTTGAGGAAACAAGAGTTGTGCATTTGGTGCATTGCACGTGGACTGAACTGTAGTTACTGGTGCATGCACATGGATAGGTAAAGGTTTCCCCTTGACATTAAGTCTAGTCATGTTCGATTCTGGGGGTTGGTGCTCACCTCCATTTCAAAGCCAAAGAGCCGGCATTGTCTGTAGACGCCTCCAAGGTCATGTGGCCACAGACATGACTGCATGGAGCACCGTTACCTTCCTGCCGGAGTGGTACATATTGATCTACTCACATTTGCATGTTTTCGAACTGCTAGGCTGGCAGAAGCTGGGGCTGACAGCCGGAGCTTGCCCTGTGACCTTTCAGTCAGCAAGTTCAGCAACTCAGTGCTTTAACCCACTGTGCCACCGGGGGCTCCATGCACATGGATACTCATTGCATATGGATTGAGGCCCATCTGAATTGCACTCACAAAGGAGTGTGCCTTTGGTTATACAAAATTTGATGCTCCTTGTGTGCAGTGGTGGTAATGATGTTCCATTGCACATCCAACGGGAAACTTTGTTGTTGTTGTTTATTCGTTCAGTTGCTTCCACCTCTTGGTGACCTCCTGGACCATCCCAGGCCAGAGCTCCCTGTCGGCCGTGGCCACCCCCAGGGTCTCCTTTAAGGTCAAGCCAGCCCCATCAAGGCTCCCATCCATCCAGCCATCCACCTTGTATCCTTGGTCGGCCCCTCTTCCTTCTTCTCATGCTGTGGCCAAAGGACTTCCTCTCTGCCTCTCATCTCCTTCCCTCCAGTGAGCAGTCGGGCTTTCTTTAGAACATAAGAACATAAGAAGAGCCATGCTGAATCGGACCTCAGCCCATCTAGTCCAGCATTCTTTATCACACAGTGGCCCACCAGTTGTACACGGGGATCTCGAGCAGAAGGGAGGGCAAAACCCTGACCTGCTCCCGACCCCCCACAACCAGTACCCGGGGAAATCCTGCCTACCTCAGCCAACACTGAGGTGGCACTTGAATGTCCTTTTCAGTAACTACTGATACACTTGGTATCCATGAATCTGTCTAATCCTGCCTTGAAGCTGTTCCAGGCTGACAGCTGTCACAACCTCCTCTGGAAGTGAGTTCCATAACCCAATGACCCTCTGGGTGAAGAAATATTTTCCCTTTATTAGTCCTAACTTTCCTACCTTGGAGCTTCAGGGAGTGCCCCCTAGTCCTAGTGTTGTGTGACAGAGAAAATATTTTTTCTTTATTCACCTTTTCTATCCCATGCATGATTTTATACACTTCGATCAAGTCACCTCTTAAACGCCGTCTTTCAAGGCTGAAAAGACCAAGGCGTTGCAACCTGGTTTCATAAGGGAGCCGCTCCATCCCTTGGATCATTCTTGTTGCCCTTCTTTGTACCTTTTCCAGTTCCGTTATATCCTTCTTGAGGTGCGGAGACCAGAATTGTACACAGTACTCCAGATGTGGCCTCACCATAGATTTGTAGAGAGGCAATACAACATTTGCTGACCTATTTTCGATTCCCTTCCTGATCATGCCAAGCATAGAATTTGCTTTTTTCACTGCTGCTGCGCACTGGGTTGACATCTTCATTGAGCTGTCCACCAAAACCCCAAGATCCCTTTCCTGGTTTGTCTCGAAAGCTTTGACCCCATCAATTGGTAGGTGTAATTGGGGTTCTTTGCCCCGATGTGCATGACTTTACACTTGTTTAGGTTAAAATGCATTTGCCACTTTGTTGCCCATTCACTCAATTTCGAGAGATCTTTCTGGAGCTCTTTACAATCAGTTTCATTTTTAACTACCCTGAACAGTTTAGTGTCATCTGCAAACTTTGCTACCTCAGAATTCACTCCTACATCCAGGTCATTAATGAATAAATTAAAAAGTAACGGTCCTAAAACTGAACCTTGGGGTACGCCACTTCTCACCTCTTTCCACCCAGAGAAATGTCCGTTTATTACCACCCTTTGTTTCCTACAGTTTAGCCAGGTTCCAATCCAGGACAAGACCTGTCCCCTGATTCCATGGCTGGAGAGCTTATTTAGAGCCTTTGGTGAGGGACTTTGTCAAAAGCCTTTTGAAAGTCAAGGTGAACAATATCGACTGGGTCCCCTTTATCTATGTGTTTATTTACACCCTCAAAGAATTCTAACAAGTTAGTAAGACATGATTTGCCTTTGCAGAAACCATGTTGATTTTCCTTCAGCAATGCCTGTTCTTCTATGTGCCTTTCCTGGAGGATGGACTGGTTGGATCTTCCAAGGCACTCTCAGAATTTTCCTCCAGAACCGCAGTTCAAAAGCGTCTCTCTTCCTTTGCTCAGACTTTCTTATGGTCTAGCTCTTGTATCCATAGTTTACTACAGGGAATACCATTGCTTTGACGATGCAGATCTTCGTTGCCAATGTGATGTCTTTACTCTTCACTCTTTTATCGAGATGGGTCTTTGCTCTCCTCCCAAGAAGGAAACATCTTCTGATTTTCTGGCCGCAGTCTGCGTCTGCGCTCATCTTCACGCCTAGAAATGCAAACCCTGTCCCTGACATCATGTTTTCTCCCTCTATTTGCTAGTTATCCATCAGTCTTGTTGCCATCATCTTGGTTTTTGTGATGTTCAACTGCAGCCCAGCTTTTGCCCTTTCTTCCTTCACCTTGGCGAGAAGGCTCCTCAGCTCCTCCTCACTTTCGGCCATCCAAGTGGGATCATCTGCATATCTCAGGTTGTGAATGTTTCTTCCAGCACTTCTCACTCCAGCCTTGGATTTGTCAAGTCCCACACGTGTCACATGATGTGTTCTGCATACAAGTTGAATAGGTTGGGTGGAAGTAGACAACTCTTCCGTACGCCTTTCCCAGTCGGTTGTTCCATGGTCAGTTCTGTCTGTTGCTACTTGGTCCTTCTACAGATTCATAGAATCATAGAATCATAGATTCCTCAGGAGACAGACAAGGTGGTTTGGTCTCCTCATACCACCAATAATGGGCTTGGCCGACTTACCGGCCGAGCAGGTTGCGGGGCAGGGTTGCCCTTGCAGCCATCTTGGGGCGAAAGAAGGGGCTTCTTCTTCCCAGAAGCCCCTGGAGTCGCGGGAAGGTTTCCCGCCACCAACGCTGGCCAGCCAATGATGGGGCTGGCCCCGCCCCGCCCCCTTTTTGCACCGGCTGGCCTGCACTTCCGCCTGGGCAGCCTATTTAAGGCCGCACGGGGCTGCCCAGGCTGCGCGTAGAGCCAGCTCTGTTTTTCCTCCCACCCTCCCTAATTATTGCATTGCTTGTTGCTGTCCATTTTGTTCATTCTTCATGTCATTGTTGCATTGTTCATGGTTATGCGTTATTATGTTCTTTGTCACAACTCCGTGTTTGGCGTGTGGCATGGCCCCTGGCTTATCAGGCTGGCTTATTGCCCCTTGGTTGTAAGGGGGGATAATGCCCTGGCCCCCTGGGGTGCCGAGTCTCCATGGACAGGCATTGGGCTGCTTGCACCCCAGGCTTGCAAACGCCTCTGGACATTCGTGGGGGCTGTACGACCTCGATCCAGGACCCATGGGTGGCCGCCAACCCTTTGTTCCTATTTTCAATAAATGAGTTGTGGCCATTTTCATCCAACCACTTGTGTCTGTGTTATTGTCCTTGGCGCGAGGTGTGTCACCCTTGCACACGCAATGTCTGGAGTAGACCTGAAAACCAACTCAAAGCATAAGGGCTGCATCTACACTGTTAAATTAATGCAGTTTGGTACCAGTTTGGATTTGTGCTATGGAATGCTGTGAGTTGTAGTTCGGAGAGGTAGCAGCCTTCTCCAACGATCTCCTCTCCGACTCTGGTACTAGCAAACGCCAGGTCCGTGCGGAATAAGACCGGGACCATCAGAGACTTCCTCCTTGAGAAGAACGTAGATCTTGCCTGTATCACAGAGACATGGCTACAGGAGGGAGACGATGTCCTTCTGCACGAGCTGACATCTCCAGGTTTTGTGGCTAGCTACCAGACTAGGACAGAGAGACGGGGGGGTGGAGTAGCTATTCTCAGCCGAGACAAATTTAATTCCAGGACGATCCCGACCGCGAACATCCCAGGAATTGAGTGTGCGGGCCTAGTGTGGGATTCTTGTGGGAGTGTAGCCTTTCTGCTGGTGTACCGTGCACCCAACGCACCAGCAGAGAGTCTGCCTAAGCTGCTGGAGGTGGTTTCGGAGTGGGCATTGAGGTTCCCTAAACTTATTGTGTTGGGGACTTCAATGTCCACGCCCGATACCGCCTCCCCCTTCAATAGCAGCCATGGACCTAGTATCCACCATGGAGATGCTAGGACTCTCACTTTGTAAGACCGGTCCCACACATCAAGCCGGACACACCCTGGATCTGATCTTCGGCCGGAATTAAAGTGATCCCAACCTCTATTATAGAGGTTCCATGGTCGGATCACAGTGTCCTGGAAGTCCGTCTGGGAGTGGCCCCTCCACCCGGTAAGGGTGCCGAACCTATTATGGTTCGCCCGAAGAGACTTATGGAACCCACTAGGTTCCTGAATGCTCTGAGGGATTTGGAACTCACCAGCGACTCAGTCGAGGGGCAAGTGGAGTGCTGGAATACCTGTCTCTCCACAGCCTTAGATGAGATCGCCCCTAGACGCTCTCTCACCCCTCGTAGAAATCGCTCGCCTTGGTTTACCGAGGAGCTGCGAGCGATGAAACGGAGGAGGAGACAGTTAGAGGACGTGTGGCGGGATCGCCTTGACGGAGCGTCGAGATCGGCTTATAAACAATTCAAGGATGTTTATGAGCGTGCTATCAAGGAGGCCAAAAGGTTCATTATTCCTCCTTGATAGAGTCAGCTAATTCACGCCCAGCTCAACTCTTTAGAATAATTCGGTCATTGACAACAATTTCGACTGTCCCAAATGATAGGGATTTGGCTCCCACAGCTGAGGCATTTCAGAATTATTTCGCCGACAAGATCTCGACTCTCCGCCAGGATATCCCAGCCACTTTTGAGACAGTATGCGAGCGCGAGACCCCGCCGCCACTCGGCGGGCCCACCTTCACCCGTTTCCAACTGCTGACGCAGCAGTTGTCGATAAGTTACTGACTGCAGCTAGACCAACTACCTGCTCCCTTGATCCGTGTCCCTCCTGGCTTGTTAGATCTTGCCGGGAGGGGCTACGAGACCCCCTGGGAAAGATTATCAACAGCTCCCTTGAGCAAGGAGTGTTCCCAGGGGGTTTGAAAGAGGCAATGGTAAGACCGCTGCTGAAGAAGCCGAATTTAGATCTTTCGGCTCCCTCCAATTACCGACCTGTGTCTAATTTGCCTTTTTTAGGCAAGGTAATTGAGAGGGCAGCAGCGGATCAGCTGCAGCGGTTCTTAGAAGACACAGCTGGACTTGATCCCTTCCAGTCCGGCTTCCGTATTGGGCATGGGACGGAGACCGTGCTTGTTGCCATTACAGACCAACCGCCGCCAGCTGGACCAGGGTGGATCAGCCCTGCTTGTCCTGTTAGATCTGACAGCAGCGTTTGACACCGTAGATCATGCATTGTTAGCCCACCGCCTAGCCGTGACTGGAGTCAGGGGGACTGCCCTTAAATGGGTGGCCTCCTTTCTCCGGGATCGGGGACAGCGTGTGGAGAGGGGAGAGGAGGTCTCCGGGAGGCTCCCATTAAGTTGTGGGGGTCCCCAGGGGCCATCCTCTCGCCCTTATTATTCAACATCTACATGCGCCCTTGGCCCAGCTGGCCCGCGACTTTGGTCTGGAGTGTTATCAGTACGCGGATGACACCCAGCTTCTGCTGAGAATGGACGGCAGGCCGGACACCGTACCCGATTGTTTCCATCAATGCCTCGAAGCCGTGACTGGATGGCTGCGTGCCAGCCGGCTGAAGGTGAACCCGTCGAAGACGGAGATCTTGTGGCCCGGTCGCCCTGGGCTGGATGAGTGCCGGTTGCCTACCCTGGATGGCGAGCAACTTAGCCCGTCACCCTTGGTTAAGAGCTTGGGTGTTAAACTGGACTCCCAGCTGACCATGGAGGCCCAGGTCTCCATGGTCAGTGGGGTGTCGTTTTTTCACCTACGGCAGGCTAGGCGACTGGCCCCCTACCTGTCCAGGGACGACCTGGCCACGGTGATCCAAGCGACGGTCATCTCGAGACTGGACTACTGCAACGCCCTCACGTTGGCCTTCCCTTGTCGACAATCCGGAAACTCAAGCTGGTGCAGAATGCCGCGGCTCGCCTGCTGGTGGGAGCACCAGTGAGAGCACATTACTCCCATCCTCCGGCACCTGCACTGGCTTCCTATTGAGTACGGATTGCCTTCAAGGTGTTGGTTTTAACCTTTAAGGCCTTACACGGTCTGGGGCCTGTGTACCTGAGGGACCGCCTTTACCCCGTATGTTCCCCGAGATCACTGCGCTCGGAAGAGCAAAAATTTGTTAGTGATTCCATCGTCCCGCTCCTGCCATCTGTCCAGTACTAGACAGAGAGCTTTTTCTGCTGCGGCTCCAGCACTTTGGAACTCGCTCCCTGAGCACATCCGAGCGATCCCTGAACTCCTTCCCTTTCGAAGGGAATGTAAGACGACCTTTTTCAGGTTAGCGTTTGGCTAGACCCAAACGCGATTGGCTCGCCTGTCCCAGCAATGAACTATAGACCTGTTCCATCTCGGTCATGTACCATGTTTTTACTGCTGTTTTACTGTATGTTTTATTGTATGTTGTAATTGTGATCCGCCCCGAGCCTGCAGGGAGGAGCGGAATATAAAACCGAAGAAATAAATAAATAAATAAATAAATAAATAAATAAATAAGGCGGAAGACCTTGCTGGGATTCCCTAGCACTGTGCCACAGAGATTAAAGTGGCCCCAAACTGCATTAATTCTAGAATGTAGATGCACCCAAAGGCAGTTCTGGCAAGAGGGTAAAACCGTCCTTCGCATTCTTCCAATAATAAATGTGCATCCCATTTCAAGCGCAGAAGGGACATTTCCCATTTCAGCGCTGCATCTAAAGGCCCATCAACAGCAATGAAATATGGGGATTATTCACAGAGCAAAAATGTCATAGCAGCGCGGGACTGTCCCTGGGGGGGGAGGGAAGCCGTCTTATAAATAGCGAGGATGAGGAATGGAAAAAATGGAGCGTCCCCAAAGCTGCGATGGAAACCCCATTCTTCCTTGGCTTGGCTTGTCTTGTCTTGGGTCAAGGACAAGGGAGGCTCCCCATGAGCTCATCGGCCTCCTCCAGATCACATCCTCATGGCTTTCCCAGCAGAGCCAAGGCAAACACAAGGAACTGGAGCAGGACATCCTAAGTCAGCCGGTTCCTCATTCGGCACGGAAAGAGACCGGAAAGACTCAAGCCAAGGCGGCCAGTAAGAGGCATCTGGAAAAGACCCAAAGCCCTCCTGTTCTGGGATCTGCAAGGTGAAAGGCCTTTGGAAAGGGCTGCAAATGGGAGCAGGACGTAACGATTCCCAAAGAGAACCCTTCTTTAGCCATTGACAGGTCCTCTGGCATGGCTCCATAGTCCATGTCCTGCAGAAGCTGACCACAGAGATATGCCGAAGGACACAGAGATTCAAAGAGAACCCTTCTCTAGGCCAGTGTTTCCCAACCTTTTTTGAGCCGCGGCACACTTTTAACATTAAAAAAATCCGGGGGCACACCACCAACCAAAATGACACAAAATGACACAGTAAAGAATGGCTGGGGGTTGGTGGCCTGCTGGGAGCAGCTGCTGGGAGTGCCAAAGCCAGGGGGGGGCGGAGCCAGGCTGTGCCATGCCCCGCCCCCTACCCCCGGCTTCACCTCTCCCCGCAGCTGGTCCAGCCTTGAGGGCAGTGCCAAGCCAGCAGTGCCAGAGCCAGCACAATGCTGGCTTGGCACTGTCCCCTCAAGGCTGGAGCAGCTGCTGGGAGTGCGAAGCCGGGGGAGGGGGCAGAAACCAGGCCGCGCCATGCCCCGCCCCTCCCCCAGCTTCAGCTCTCCTACAGAGGAGGAGCATGAGCGGTGAACGGGTTTCAGTGGGCGGGGCTCCTCCTCCACGCGGCTTCAGCGAGCAAGGGGCAAGAGTCATGGTGGGAATCATGGCGGATTGGAGGCTGGCTGGGGAAATGGCCGAAGGAGGCGGCGCCCCGGTCCCTTCTTTTTCTTCGCCACTGCCCGGCCCTTCCTCCTCCCCCAAGCAGCAGGAGTTCGGCAGGAGGGGGGAGGAAGAGGGGCAGAGAGCTTTCCTCGCAGCACAGCAGGAGGTCCGTCACGGCACACTGGTCGAGAAAGACTGCTCTAGGCAATTATGGGTCCTCCAGCATGATTAACCACCCATGGAAGTTGACCATAAGGTTGAACTGGAAGACCTGGAGATTCCAGATCGATTTTTAATTTCCAGTACAAGTTGGCCAAAGAATTGCACTGGAGGGCCTCTAAAAACCTGGAGACTCTCTTGTCAACTTCAAAAAATGGGGCTGGGAGACAGAGATTCATAGAGAAGACCCTTCTCTCAGCAGACATTGACGGTAGTATTGCAATGGAGGACCCTTCTCTAGGCATTTACTTATACGTCCTCCAGCATGATGATGGCCAACTGCTGCAGAAGTTGAGTGTAGAGTTGCACTGGAAGACCTCGAGATTCTTAGAGAAGATCCACAGGTTTGGATCAACAATTCCCAGGATCCCAGCCATGGCAGTTCAAGTGGTTCCATGCTGCATTAATACAACAGTGTAGATCAGGGGTGCTCATTAGGTAGCTCGGGAGCTACTCGTAGATCTTCAGCCCTCTTCCAGGCGATCTTCGGGCCTCACCAGCCAGATGGGGCGCTCCTGCCATGCGCGCGCACACTCTGCGCGCACGCATGCTCATGCTGCTGGCTTCCGCTCTCGCGGTGCTTCTTTCGCCTGCGGGGCATTGCAGGAAGAAGGAAGCACGAGTTGGGGCCTCTGGAGGGAGCGCCCTGCCTCCCTCTCGTCCAGAATCAGCTGTGCAGCCTCCGTTGCCGGCGAGAGGCTTTGCCCGCCTCGTGCTTTCTCCTTCCTGCAATGCCCCACAGGTGGAAGAAGCGCTGCGCAAGCGGAAAAAAGCAGCAGGAGCACGCGCAGTGGCAAGAGCAGCGGGAGTGCGGAAGCACACGGCGGTGGGGGCAGGTAGATCTTTTGGACTTGGTTGTTTTAAGAGTAGCTCGCATGCTGAAAAAGTGTGAGCACCCCTGGCGTAGATACTAGGCCTGTTTGATTTTTAAAAATGGTTCAAAACTGGTTTTGGATGCCGGGGGCGCTGGCGGTTCGGATCTTAATGATCTGGATGTAGGAGTGAATTGTGAGGTAGCAAAGTTTGCAGACGACACTAAACTGTTCAGGGTAGTTAAAAATGAAACTGATTGTAAAGAGCTCCAGAAAGATCTCTCGAAATTGAGTGAATGGGCAACAAAGTGGCAAATGCATTTTAACCTAAACAAGTGTAAAGTCATGCACATCGGGGCAAAGAACCCCAACTACACCTACAAATTGATGGGGTCAAAGCTTTCCGAGACAAACCAGGAAAGGGATCTTGGGGTTTTGGTGGACAGCTCAATGAAGATGTCTACCCAGTGCGCTGCAGCAGCGAAAAAAAGCAAATTCTATGCTTGGCATGATCAGGAAGGGAATCGAAAATAGGTCGGCAAATGTTGTATTACCTCTCTACAAATCTATGGTGAGGCCACATCTGGAGTACTGTGTACAATTCTGGTCTCCTCACCTCAAGAAGGATATAACGGAACTGGAAAAGGTACAGAAAAGGGCAACAAGAATGATCCAAGGGATGGAGCGGCTCCCTTATGAAATCAGGTTGCAACGCCTTGGTCTTTTCAGCCTTGAAAGACGGCGTCTAAGAGGTGACTTGATCGAAGTGTATAAAATCATGCATGGGATAGAAAATGTGAATAAAGAAAAAATATTTTCTCTGTCACAAAACACTAGGACTAGGGGGGCACTCCTGAAGCTCCAAGGTAGGAAAGTTAGGACTAATAAAGGGAAATATTTCTTCACCCAGAGAAAGGGTCATTGGGTTATGGAACTCACTTCCAGAGGAGGTTGTGACAGCGGTCAGCCTGGACAGCTTCAAGGCAGGATTAGACAGATTCATGGATACCAAGGGAATCAGTAGCTACTGAAATGGACATCCAAGTGCCACCTCTGTGTTGATGGAGGCAGGCAGGATTTCCCCGGGTACTGGTTGTGGGGGGTCGGGAGCAGGTGAGGGTTTTGCCCTCCTTTCTGCTAGAGATCCCTGTGTACAACTAGTGGGCCACTGTGTGACACAGAATGCTGGACTAGATGGGCTGAGGCCCGATTCAGCATGGCTCTTCTTATGTTCTTATGTTCTTATGTTCTAAAGTCAATTCCGATTTTCACAGAAAAAAAGTTCGAAACTGTTCAAAAATTCCAAGACTTCCGAATCCTTCGTTAATGGTTTCAAAGTGTGATTTCCTGTTTAACCCAGTTTGGGTGCGGATGTCCTTCTCTCCCTCCTCAGACTTGGGGCGAGAGTCGTGTTTACTAAACACGGGAGAGAAGGACATCCGCATCCAAACTGGGTTAAACACGGCTCTCGCCCCAGGATTGACGCGGGAGGGAAAGGAAACGACGGGAATCCATCCACACTGGGTTGAAAAGCTGAATCATTTCCGACTTCCGACTCTTCGTAAGAGAAATGGCAGAAAAGGCTTCGAAATGGCAAGGATACTTCCGGGTTCCCAAATTGCTTTGAAATCACTTCAAAAAGGCATTTGATCCAAATTTATTCCGAATTAAGAAGATTCTGAACGAACCAACTCGGGCCTAGTAGATACACCCCAGGATTTCCCACGCAAGGGGACAGGGAGGTGGATGATCTTTGTGGGGCCTGGGCCTTCGCCTTGACTTCTGGATCCCCCCTCGGCCGGTTGCTCTTTCCAGGACCGAAGAGGCCCAGCCAACACCTGCTGGAGTCGGGGTCAAGCCCTGGTTCCTCGCAGTCTGCCTGAGCCGCTTGCAAGCTCCAGGAAGGCTTTCCAGCATTGTTTGAAATAGCCGCTTGCGCTTCCAAACAATCAACAGATTTGGAAGCGGGCGGCTGTTTCTTCTGCGCCTGATGCTCCATCATCTTGAACTCGGGCGGGAAGAGGGCAGCCAGAAAAGAACGAGGAAGGAGTTCAAGAAGCACAACCGCACAACACGGCATCCAAAACGCACTCCCAAGGACCTCTCCAAAGTTAAAAACAGATGAGGCTGGCTGCTAGCAACGGAGGAAGGGCGCATCGTTCTCGACACTGCAGGGGGAAGGCAGCTTGACCCCGCTTAGACGGCCACGGCTCAATGTGGTGCAATCGTGGGAGTTGGAGTCTGGCGCAGCACCAGCAGGGATGGCTACAGATCCTTGTCAAACTACATGTCCCACAATTCCATAAGCATTGCCCCAGTACAAGTGGGGACAAACTGCATTAATTCTTCACTATAGATCATAGAATTATACAGTTGGGAGAGAGCCGAAGGGCCATGCAGCCCAACCCACATCAGCCATGCAAGAGGACACAACCCAAGCCCTCCTGGCAGAGGGCCATGCAGCCTCTGCTTAAAAACCTCCAAGCCAGGACAGAATCCTAGAGTTGGAAGAGACCTCATGGGCCATCCAGTCCAACCGCATTCTGCCAAGAAGCAGGAAAATTGCACTCAAAGCACCCCCGACAGATGGCCATCCAGCCTCTGCTTCAAAGCCTCCAAAAAAGGCTCCCTTGGCTCGACTTTGACGCAGCTCTGGTCATCAGGAAGTTCTTCTTAATGGTCAGTCAGAAACCATCTCACAGCCATTTGGATCCATAGCTCCAATGTGTCCCAGGCTCCTTCTGCCCTGCCATATAATCCAGATTTTCAAATCATATAGCCCACATTATCCGCTTGGAACTTGATTAGATGAGTCCACACTGCCAGATAATACAGTTCAAAACAGTTAATTGGGCCCTGTCCACACATCTGAATTAAATCCCACATTCTCTGCTTCAAACTGGAATGTATGGCAGTGTGGACTCACATATCCCAGTTCAAAGCAGGAGCCCCCGGTGGCACAATGGGTTAAGCCAGTGTTTCTCAACCTTCCTGATGCCACGACCCCTTAATCCAGTTCCTCATGTTGTGGTGACCCCCAACCATAAAATCATTTTCGTTGCTACTTCATAACTGTAATTTTGCTACTGTTATGAATCATCATGTAAAATGTATTTTCATACACCGGACCACATTTGGCACAAATACCCGATACGCCCAAGTTTGAATACTGGTGGGGTTGTGGGGGGTGATTTTGTCACTTGGGAGGTGTAGTTGCTGGGATGTATAGTTCACCTACAATCAAAGAGCTTTCTGAACTCCACTAACGATGGAGTTGAACCAAACTTGGCACACAGAACTCCCACGACACAACAGAAAATACTGGAAGGGTTTGGTGGACATTGACCTTGAGTTCGGGATTTGGAGTTCACCTACACCCAGAGAGCGCTGTGGACTCAAATAATGATAGATCTGGCTCAAACTTGGTGCGAAACTCAATATATCCAAATGTGAACACAGGTGGAGTTTTGGGGAAATAGACCTTGATATTTGGGAATTGTAGTTGCTGGGATTTATAGTTCACATACAATCAAACAGCTTTCTGAACTCCACCAACAATGGAATTGAATCAAACTTCCCATACAGAACCCCCATGGCCAATAGAAAATAATGTATTTTCTGATGGTCTTTGCGACCCCTCTGACACCCCCTCGCGACCCCCATAAGGGTCCTGACCCCCAGGATGAGAAACACTGGGTTAAGCCCTTGTGCCGGCAGGACTGAAGATCGACAGGTTGGAGGTTCGAATCCAGGGAGAGCACGGATGAGCTCCCTCTGTCAGCTCCAGCTCCCCACCAGGGGGAAGGATGTCTCCTCAAAGTGGGCCATCATCCAGTCCAACCCCTTTCTGCCAAGAAGCAGGAAAATTGCACTCAAAGCTCCCCTGACAGATGGCCACCCAGCCTCTGTTTCAAAGCCTCCAAAGAAGGAGCCTCCACCACACTCCGAGGCAGAGAGTTCCACTGCTGAACAGCTCTCACGGTCAGGAAGTTCTTCCTCATGCTCAGGTGGAATCTCCTTTCCTGTCGGTTGAAGCCATTGCTCCAACGTGTCTTAGAATGAGGAAGGAGTTCAAGAAGCACAACCGCAGAACACGGCACAACGCACTCCGAAGGACCTCTCCAAAGTTAAAAACAGATGAGGCTGGCTTAGACGGCCACGGCTCAATGCGGTGCAATCGTGGGAGTTGGAGTCTGGCGCAGCACCAGCAGGGATGGCTACAGATCCTTGTCAAACTACATGTCCCACAATTCCATAAGCATTGCGCCAGTACAAGTGGGGACAAGTGGGGACAAACTGCATTAATTCTTCACTATAGATCATAGAATTATACGGTTGGAAGAGAGCCGAAGGGCCATGCAGCCCAACCCACATCAGCCATGCAAGAGGACACAACCCAAGCCCTCCTGGTTCTTCCTCATGCTCGGGTGGAATCTCCTTTCCTGTTGGTTGAAGCCATTGCTCACATCTCCTCTCAGTCTTCCCTTCTGCAGGCGAAACATGCCCAACTCTTTAAGCCGCTCCTCATTGGGCTTGTTCTGCGGATTTTGGGGCCCGGAGACAATCCCCAATGGAGACCGGGGTACCACTGTATCCTTATTTCCCAAGCTTTGCCGCAGTGTTGCCTTGTAAAAAGGCATTGCGCTGCCTCTGAGCCGGGACCCGACTTGGCCCACGAAGCGACTCCCCGTCCCATGCTATGCGCTGAGTTTTCTTTTCTTGTCCACTGTTTTGCTTGAGGCCTTGCACATTTCAATGCTCGGCGGGACTCCGTGTTGTTGTTTGGGCCACTGGGTGCCGGACAAACAACGTTTATGATGATGATGGGAATGCGCTCCCATTGCCTAAGAACACACTGCCGAGGAATGCCGAGCATCTGCACTATTTCGGGAAATGGGAGCTTGCGAGTAAATCGTCTCCGGGGAGGTTCATCACCTTCATAAGAAAACAGGGTCGCGTTGCAGTTGCCTCCGGGTGAACCTGCCCTGTCGACCTTGCAAAACTAAAACTCTCAAGAGACCATAGCATTCGGCCTCCTCGTTCTCCTCTCCTCTTTCTTCTTTTCTTTTTCCTTGTCCTCTTCCTCCTCCTCTTCCTTCTTCTTCACTTTCTTTTTCCTCTTCTGCTTTTTTCTTCCTCCTATTTTTTCTTCCTCTTCCTTTTTCTCCCTCCTCTTCTTTTTCTTCCTCCTCTTCTTCCTCTTCTTCCTCTTCTTCTCTTTCTACTTCCTCCTCCTCTTTTCCTTTTCTTCTTCCTCCTATTTTTTCTTTCTTTTACTTCCCCCTCTTCTTTTTCTTCTCTCTCTTCTCCCTCTTCTTCCTCTCCTTTTCTCCATTTTCTGCAACGTTTTTTCTTCCTCCTCTTTCTCTTCCACCTCATCTGATTTTTCTTTTTTTTCTTTTCCACTTCTTCTGTTCTTCCTCCCGTATTTCCTCCTCCTCCACTTATTTTCCTTTCTCCCCTTCATCTTCTTTTTCTTCTTCTTCCTCTTCTTTTATCTTCCTCTTCTTTCTCCTCTTTTCTTCCTCTTCTTCTGTTTCCTTTTTTCTCCATTCTACTCATCTTTTTTATTCTTCCTCTTTCTCTTCCACCCCCTTTTCTGAATTTTCTTCTTTTCTCTTCTTTTCCTCCTCCTCCTTTTTTCCTTCACTTCTTTCTCTTTCTTCCCTTCTTCTTCTTCTTTGCTTCCTCCTCCTTTTTCTTCCTCCAACGTCTTGACCCTTCGTTTTTGCACATTGACCTCGGTTTACAGCAGATGAAGTTGGCAGAGAAGGAAGAAGACCTGGTAAAACTACAACTCTCAGGAGTCCCAGGATGTGAGCCCACTTTAACTGCCTTGGTGCAATCCTATGGAATCCCGGGAGCTGTAGTTTACCAAGGTCTTGATCCTTCTCTACCATAGAGGGCTGCATTGAGCCATATGGCAGTTAAAGTGGTGCCAAACTGCATTAATGTGACAGTGCAGATGCACTCTAAATATCTCACCAAGCGACAACTCTCAGGATCCCATAGCATTGTGTCATATGGTAGTTAAAGTGGTGCCAAACTGCATTAATGTGGCAGTGCAGATGCACTCTAAATATCTCACCAAACGACAACTCTCAGGATCCCATAGCATTGTGCCATATGGTAGTTAAAGTGGTGCCAAACTGCATTAATGTGACAGTGCAGATGAACCAATATTTCACCAAATGACAACTTCCAGATTCCATGGCATTGTGCCATATGGCAGTTAAAGTGGTGCCAAACTGCATTAATGTGGCAGTGCAGATGCACTCTAAATATCTCACCAAGCGACAACTCTCAGGATCCCATAGCATTGTGCCATATGGTAGTTAAAGTGGTGCCAAACTGCATTAATGTGACAGTGCAGATGCACTCTAAATATCTCACCAAACGACAACTCTCAGGATCCCATAGCATTGTGCCATATGGTAGTTAAAGTGGTGCCAAACTGCATTAATGTGGCAGTGCAGATGCACTCTAAATATCTCACCAAACGACAACTCCTAGATTCCATGGCATTGTGCCATATGGCAGTTAAAGTGGTGCCGAACTGCATTAATGTGACAGTGCAGATGCACTCTAAATATCTCACCAAACGACAACTCTCAGGATCCCATAGCATTGAGCCATATGGTAGTTAAAGTGGTGCCGAACCTCATTAATTTTACAGTGCAGATGAACCAATATCTCACCAAACGACAACTCCCAGGATTCCATGGCATTGTGCCATATGGCAGTTAAAGTGGTGCCAAACTGCATTAATGTGACAGTGCAGATGCACTCTAAATATCTCACCAAACGACAACTCCCAGGATCCCATGGCATTGTGCCATATGGCAGTTAAAGTGGTGCCAAACTGCATTAATGTGGCAGTGCAGATGCACACAATATCTCACCAAACGACAACTCCCAGGATTCCCCAGGACGGAGCCCTGGCAGTTCAATGAGTGCCAGACCCCATTCCTTCTGCAGAGCAGATGCAGACGGGGTCCTTTTATTCCGGAGCCCTGGATTTCTGCCTCCTGACCCTTTGTTCCTCCCAATATGTTTGCCGTCCCCTCCTTAGTCGCACTTAAAGCCCGAGCCTCGTGTCTGCAAAGCCTTAAGCAAACAGGCCGCCTCTTTACAAGGGCCGATATGGTAATTGTTCCTTTTGAAGGCCCCGGTTATTGAAAGCAGGTCCCTGGGCGCTTGGGGTTTCCGCAGGGAGCAAAGGGATGGTGGAGCCGAGCCCTGTTTCTGATCAGCGCCTGGTCTTCGGCGCAGCCACACGTGGCAGGAATTCCACCCTCTCCGCTGCTCCCTTATAAATCTAATTCTCAGTTTAAGGTGACAGTAATAATATGTTAAATACCGGCAGATTATTAGAAACACATTCATCCAAAATTGGCCATGTAATAGATGGTTATCCGTGACATCGCGGGGCCTAAACGCCTGCAGATGTGGCCCAGAGGAAGGCGAAAGGCCGAGAGGAAGGCAGGCCCAGGCGGAGGGAGCGTCTGCACGGCAGAGTTAATGCAGTTTGGCCCAACTGGAATTGCCATATGGCTCCATGCTGTGGAAGCCTGGGAGTTATAGTTTGGGGAGGCACCAAAGGCAAAGGCCTTGTGAAACAATAACTCCCAGGATCCATAGCATTGATATCGAGAAATCAGACCCCCAATTACGAATGGTATCCAGTGTATAAATAACAATACGCAGCTCCATTGGGATATACAGCGAGCGCGCCCAGGGGCGGTCCGACGTATATGCGAAGTAAGCGGCCGCTTAGGGCGGCAACTTCTGGGAAGGGCGCCATCTTCTGGGAAGGGCACTGCCACGCTGGTCGCACCGCCATAGCAAACCTCCCTCCTGCTGCGTCGGCTTCAGCGCCTGGCCTGCAGGAGCTTCTGGGCATGCGCGGAGATTTTTGTGCATGTGCAGTGGCTCCAGAGCTGAAGTTGAGCTCCAGAGCCACTGCGCATGCCCAGAAGCTCCTGCAGGCGCTGAAGCCGAAGCCTTTAGACACGTCACGTCAGCACTCCATCCGTATTCCGCCCCCTGCGTGCCGAATACGGACGAGTGCTTCTGGGCATGCGCAGAAGCTCCTGCAGGCGCAGAAGCCTGTACATAAGAACATAAGAACATAAGAAGAGCCATGCTGAATCGGGCCTCAGCCCATCTAGTCCAGCATTCTGTGTCACACAGTGGCCCACTAGTTGTACACGGGGATCTCTAGCAGAAAGGAGGGCAGAACCTCACCTGCTCCCGACCCCACAACCAGTACCCGGGAAAATCCTGCCTGCCTCCATCAACACAGAGGTGGCACTTGGATGTCCTTTTCAGTAGCTACTGATTCCCTTGGTATCCATGAATCTGTCTAATCCTGCCTTGAAGCTGTCCAGGCTGACCGCTGTCACAACCTCCTCTGGAAGTGAGTTCCATAACCCAATGACCCTCTGGGTGAAGAAATATTTCCCTGTATTAGTCCTAACTTTCCTACCTTGGAGCTTTAGGAGTGCCCCCTGGTCCTAGTGTTGTGTGACAGAGAAAATATTTTTTCTCTATTCACCTTTTCTATCCCATGCATGATTTTATACACTTCGATCAAGTCACCTCTTAAACGCCGTCTTTCAAGGCTGAAAAGACCAAGGCGTTGCAACCTGATTTCATAAGGGAGCTGCTCCATCCCTTGGATCATTTTTGTTGCCCTTCTTTGTACCTTTTCCAGTTCCGTTATATCCTTCTTAAGGTGCGGAGACCAGAATTGTACACAGTACTCCAAATGTGGCCATACCATAGATAAACACGTCACATGATGCAATTGGGCAGGCAGGGGGCGGAGGCAAAGGGAAAGGGGGCGGTGACAAAGGGGGGGCGCCAAAGTAATGTTAGCTTACCATATAAAATAACCTTAGACCGCCCCTGAGCGCACCTTTGTCCTACAGTTGCCCCCCCCCCCCCTCGTCAATTGTCTTTGGAATGTTACCAGTAACTAACGCAAATGGACCCCAGGCAACAATCCTTCTAATTTCCATAATCCCCTCACAATGAATAGGGAGATTTGAGGGGAGCATGCACTGGATTTGTGCCAGAGCTCCATGGTCTGCTTTCTGTCCCTTCCTGATGTGATCGGGATATCTGTGGGAACGATCCATCGCCCATGCTCCAAAGCTGGCCTCACCCACAGAGCACCCATTGGAACGATCACCACCTTCAAGCACCCGCTGTGTAGGAGGGCTGTGCAAAACTTGACCTGTAACTCGTTGTCATTTCTATTTCATAAGGTTAATACCTAGTTTACCTAGTAGGCCTGGTTAGGTTCGTCGGAATGCTCGTAAAATTGGAATGAATTCAGATTAAATTCACTTTTGAAGCGGTTTTGAAGCGATGTAAGCAACCTGGAAGTGAATTTGCCATTTTGAAGCCACCGCCTTCGCCAGCTGTCGGCCCAGTTCCGACGTGGAGGGAAGGCATCCGCGTCCAAACTTGGTTAAACATGCATGTCCGCCATTAACAAAACCATTGCGAAATTTTGAATCAGAACGGGGAATTCTGAAATTTTTCCGGAAAATTTCAGAAGCCAATCAGATTCGAAGTGCCAGAGCCCCCAACATCCAGAATGAGTTTTGAACCTTTTTTTAAAAAAACAGGCCTATTACCTAATAGGTTTCCTATTATTATTATTATTATTATTTCAAAGACTGGATGGACATATGTTGAGCGTGCTTTGACTGTGCTTTTCCTGCCTGGCAGAAGGGGGTTGGACTGTATGTATTTGCAGTTGCAGCATGTCCGTACTTGGGAGTTCTTTCTTCACTGACATCCTTTTTGGCCCTTGGGAATGGACCTCTGGTTTTGCCTTCAATCTGTTTGTGTTCCATCTGGCCTTCTGGGAAGCTAGGCATGCCGGGCCCCCAAACTCATGGTTCTTGCAGATGCTGAAATCACTCGACAGCAATGATCCATGGCAGTTAAAGCAGGGTCAAACGTCATTCATTGCACAGTATACAGTAGATGTACTCAATAATCCACCAAACTACAGCTCACCTGACTGCATAGCATTGAATCTCTAAAAGTGTCAAACTGCATTAACTCTACAGTGTAGATGCACCCAACAATTCACCAAATGATCACTGCCATGAGTCTATAGAATTGAACCTTTCTTAAGGGCATTGCGGGCTGGAATGGCTGCAGCTGGGTCTTAGCGTCCGCAGCGGGGAGGGTGGGGTCAATGGCCGGCCCCGGCCTCTTCCTTCTTCCTCCTCCTTGCCTCACGCCGCCGTTCTTAAGGGCAGCGGGGCTGGAATGGCTGCAGCTGGGTCTAAGCATCCGCAGTGGGGAGGGTGGGGGCGATGGCCAGCCCTGGCCTCTTCCTTCTTCCTCCTCCTTGCCTCACGCCGCCGTTCTTAAGGGCAGCGGGGCTGGAATGGCTGCAGCTGGGTCTTAGCGTCCGCAGCGGGGAGGGTGGGGGCGATGGCCAGCCCTGGCCTCTTCCTTCTTCCTCCTCCTTGCCTCACGCTGCCATTCTTAAGGGCAGCAAGGTTGGAATGACTGCAGCTGGATCTTAGCGTCCGCAGTGGGGAGGGGGGGGGGGATGACCGGCCCCGGCCTCTTCCTTCTTTCTCCTCCTTGCCTCACGCCGCCGTTCTTAAGGGCAGCAAGGCTGGAATGGCTGCAGCTGGGTCTTAGCGTCCGCAGTGGGGGGGGGTGGCTGGCCCGGCCTCTTCCTTTTTCCGCCTCCTTGCCTCACACCGCCATTCTTTAGGGCAGCGGGGCTGGAATGGCTACAGCTGGATCTTAGCGTCCGCAGCGGGGAGGGTGGGGGCGATGGCCGGCCCCATCCTCTTCCTTCTTCTTCATCCTCGCCTCATGCCACCGTTCTTAAGGGCTGCGGGGCTGGAATGGCTGCAGCTGGGTCCTAGCGTACGCAGCGGGGACGGTGGGGGGCGGTGGCTGGCCCCGGTCTCTTCCTCCTTCCTCCTCCTCGCCTCATGCCACTGTTCTTAAGGGCAGCCTACTTTGCTATATTTATGGTGGAATCACCCCAACTGAGGGGTTTTCTTTTTAGCCTAATAGCTCAGATTCCCCAACAATATGCAAATACCTGGGAGATAGAACCCAGTTCTAAATGAGACATTCATCTTGAAGACCCCTTATATGTCCGAATGTTTTGATCATTTTGTGCATTTATGTGTCAGTTGAACTTTCAATTTTGGAGCTTTTTGGATTTGGGAATTCCTGATAAGGAAGGCTCAAGCTGTACCTTTACAGAGATAGTTTAATTAAAAACACAAAACTTTGAGAAAACAAGGCAAAAGCTGAATGTCAACCAGCTCTCCTTCGACCTCCTTCACTCTTGCTCACCTGCCAAGTTTGGGGTCACGAAGGAGCCGTGGCCTGTTCCTGGGCTCCTGCTTTTGCGAGGCCTTTCCACCCCTTTTCCCAGCCCTCCTCCTGGCTGCAGCTTCACGAGACCGGGAATGACGTTTTTGCTGGAACAACAAGGGCTTGACAAATCCTTGCTCTTTCGAAAAGAAATAAACATCAGGTTGAACTGATCGCAAGGATTAAACACGTCCATTTTCATTAGCTTTTTGGAGAAAAACCCCGTCCAAGCTATTTGACCTCTGCAAAGGCTCCAAGTTTAGGACGCAATGGGGCTGGGAGAAAAGGCCAGATGTTAGATCGAAAGACAGACAGTCTGATAAGATAATAGATAGATAGAATGATGGATAGATAGATAGCCCTGCCCAAAGTGATTTGACTTCTCCAAAGGCCTTAGCTGCCAGCTCCAAGTTTTGGAATCACTGGGGGTTGAAGAAAAGGCAAGATATAATAGATATAGATATGTATATATATGTACATATGTATTTTATCTACTCCAAATGGTATCTTTTTCAAACTTTCCCATTTCTCCGGGGTTTTCAAGCTCAACTGACAAAGCAATTGGGGAGGAAACAGGTGATGGCCGAAGGAGACGGCCGTTCTCAATAGCAAGGCTTTCACAAAGGATCAGTGGCTCTCCATCCGCTGTCACGGTCCGGGCTTCTCGGGGCCGTCGCTCCCAAATGTCACTTCTACCTCCTGGGGGGTCACAAAGCCCCCTCAAAGGTCAAGGCTGGCCCTTTGCGCCAATGGGGAAAGCTCCAAAATGGCAAAACCAGGGAGCAAACAGCGTGGCAGGAGTCAGTTGCAGGTGGACTTTGGAAAAGTACACTTTTTCAGCATAGACTTCCTGCAGAGTATCTCTACACTGTAGGGTGGATGCAGTTCGACAGCACTTTGATGATGCATCTTTCCACTTGAGGACCTTATTGAGTACCTTCATAGCTGCTCTTTTCTCCTTGGGCTCTTTTCTCAGGCCCTCCTCTTGTTACCGAACAGATTAAAAGAGCCCTGCCCAGATGGGGCCATGGGCCCTGACCGCCTCCAAAAGCGAGGATGGCAAACAAAGACCTTGGTGGATTTTTGGAAGCGCTAGTTTTCCCTTTTAAAAACCCAATTGTTTGGCTCACCAAGATCCAGAAGCGTGCCCCACCGAGAGGAGGTTCTGTCCAGCTGGAAAGGATGAAAGCCATGAGTCCTGAGTTTTCGCAAAGCTAACATACTTTATTTGGCAAAGTTACAAGCATATATACCCTAAGAGTCCATTCAGATTCAAATTTCGTGCTAGGCTACGTATGCTCCCAGCTGATTGGATGGAATGTTGTAATCACTGAGCATCAGAAAGCCAGCTGGAGACCCCCAGCCAATTGCAAGCCAACGCATCTTGCAATCCAGCCAATGAGGAAACCAGGGAGGCGAGACAAAGGCAAAAACAGTGAAACTGGCTTGTGGTGATGAGTCTCAGGTGGGCTTGGCATGTCCTTGGGGCACACGAAGACATCTTGTGTCCTCAAGTCTACCTGGCTATTGTTCTGGTTTGAAAATAAACAGCTTTTGTCCTAGACCGATACTCCCTTTGCTTGGTAGGTATCGGTCAGCAGAGGCATGGTTTCTCTGTGAAAATGGCCAGGTTGAATAAATCTTTATTGTGGCCAATATGAGGATTCGAACTCTTATTGAATTAACCTTGTTATGAAAATATGATTATTTGTGTGCCAATGCTTATGACTTACTAACAGACAAAGCCTCAGAAATTAATAAGTCACAGGCAGATAGACCCAGTTGGGTTTCAGGGAAAAAGTGCCTGAGGAATCTGGCATCCATCCTGAAACAGTTGTGCAATGGCAATAATGGCTGGTTGCGATGAGAACAGCTAGTCAGATTGCGGCCCTCCTGAATCCCTGCTGGGTCTCAGAAGGCTTTTCTTAAGAAATAAAGCAAAAATGAGGGAAATAACACAAGGAAAAGATTATGCAAAACATTTGGGATAAAACAGGGCATCATTTAGCATAAATCGTTCCCTTTTTGCAGCCCAAAGAAAAGATCACAAAAAGGCAGACGAACAATTGTTGCATCTTTTTCTGGGTGCCATCAGTCCGTGAAACAGCAGGAAATAGTGGGGAAGGGGCTTTGGAGTCCATGGGAGAAGAGAGCTGTGTCCTGGCTCACTGAAACAGTCCTTGGTCCTTGGGGAAACTATAAGAGAAATAGCCAGAGGAGAGTCCAAACACACGGAAGTCCTTGGAATACTATGCCTCCCAAATCACTCAGGGCTTGCCCCTGTTGGCCTGTCCGCATGCAACTCCGTGCACAAAGAGTCCATGGCTTCAGGTTAAGTGAGGCAAGAAAACAGAGAGGTAGAAATGGCTGGAGGTCTTTTGATGCCAAATCCCAGCCTTTTGTGCTAGAGATGCCAGACCACACGTGCAGGAACGTTGGAACTCCCTGCTGCAGGTCAAACTAATTAGGATGCAGATGGGCTCTTCCTGGGGCTCGCTTTCACTCTCTCTCACCATCCTATCCTTCCTTCCTCATCTATTTCCTTCCTCCTTCCCTCCCTCTTTCTCCTTCCCTTCCACCCTATCGTCCTTCCTTCCTTCCCTCCCTTCCTTCCTCTCTTTCCTTCCTCCTTACCTCCCTTCCTTCCTTACCTCCCTCTTTCTTCCACCCTCCTTCCCTTCCATCCTTCCATCCTTCCGTCCTGCTGTCCCTCTTTCTCATCCCTTCCCTTTTGACTTTCCATCATTCTCTCTTCCCTTGCTCCCCTTCCTCTTTCTCCCATCCTCCATTCCCTCTCTCCCTCCCATCCATCCATCCATCCATCCTTCTCTTCGAACCTTTCGCCCTTCCCTCCTTTCCTCCTTGTTGCCTTTCTTTCCCTCTTTCCTTCCTCCTTCCCTCCCACCCTTTCATCCTTCCTTCCTTCACTCTGTCCCTCTTTCTCATCCCTTCCCTTTTGACTTTCCTTCATTCTCTTTCCTTGCTCCCCTTCCTCTTTCTCCCATCCTCCATTCCCTTCCTTCCTTCTTTCCTTCCTTCCATCCTTCCCTTACACCCTTTCGCCCTTCCCTTCTTTCCTCCCTGCTGCCTTTCCTTCCTTCCCTCTTTCCTTCCTCTTTCCCCCCTCCTTCTTTCTTCCTTTTTCCTTCCCTTCTACCCTTTCATCCTTCCTTCCTGCTGTCCCTCTTTCCCCTTTTTTCCTTCCCTTTTGTCTTTCCTTCATTCTCTCTTTCCTTGCTCCACTCCCTTTTTCTCCCACCCTCCATTCCCTTCCTTCATCCCTTCCTTCTTTCCATCCGTCCTTCCCTTCCACCCTTTTGCCCTTCTTTCCTTTCCTCCCTTTTGTTTTTCCTTCCTTCCCTCCCTTCTTCTTCTTCTTCTTGTTATTCTTATTCTTATTCTTATTATTATTTTACTGACCCAAAAACACAGTATGTCACAGAAAATGAGATATATATGCTGGAATTCGTATCACAAAATATTTGAAATAAATAAATAAAATCACAAGTCAAACACTTCCATTATTATTATTATTGTTATTATTATGATGATCCCTGGGGTGGATGCTCTGCTTGTCAGTAGAAAACTTCCATGTTTTGCTGGCAGCATAACCAAGTGATGAATGAGAGGCCACATGTCCAGGGTTGCTGGGCGGGGCCTTTCCTCTGTTCTATCTGCAGATCTCCAGCTCGAGACCTTTGGCGAGGCCTGGTTGCACAGCCGGGGTCCTGAGCGAAGGAGAGGCATGCCAATTTAGGGAACCAAAAAAGTCCTTCCCGTCATCCCACTCATGTATTTGTTCTGTGTTTGAAAAGCCAAAAAAGCCTGTTCGCCGCTGCCTTGGACTGACTCATTGTGAAGGAAACATCTTGCCTGTTGTTCGCCTCCAAGCCCCTCCGGAGACGTCCACCTCTTTTCTTCTTCTTCTTCTTCCCCAAGAAGAAAGCAACCATTCTCCGGGCCCCTTCCCTCCCCAAGGTTGATTGCTTCCTTTCCACATCCATTTCATGACAAGCCTGTTTGCTGCTTTTGGCGGCCGGACTCCTGCGGCCGGCGGAGAACACAATGGGGCCTCTATTCCCCAAATCCAGCGCTTGCACCCCGCCTCTTCCCCATGCATGTGCCCGCCCGGGTGGGAGACGCATGCCTTTCAAAAGCCATCGGCCTGCGCATTGTTGCGGGGGTCTCTCTGGCAGCAGAGGGGTCTTGGAAAGCAGCAACCGCCGGAGGTTTATATTGACCTCTTTATAATATTGCAAGATGCCTTTGGAGGGGAAGAAAGGACCCTGAGAGAGAGTGCGGCAAAGAATGAGACTCAAACGATTTCCTAGAGGTGCACCTACTCATTGTTGTAAAATAACAAATGCCTTTTTTAATTCGAACGGTTAGCGGTGCAACCCAAGGTGAGGAATAAGACTCTGCATCTTCAGCAACTTCTTTACAGTTTGTACTAAAATCCAGTGTGGTTTCTGCCTCCAAAGTGAAGCAGGGGCCTTTCCGGCAACTCCTAAGGTGCATCTAGGTCAACGTTTCTCAAAGGGACCCCGGGGGAGGGGGTCGCCAGGGGGTGTTAGAGGAGTCACCAAAGGCTATCAGGAAACGCATTATTTTCTGCTGGTCATAGGAGTTCTGTGTGCCAAGATTGGCCCAATTCCATCATTGGTGCAGTTCAAAATGCTCTTTGATTGTAGGGGAAATCACAGGGAATGATATCGAGCAGGAATTTGGGGGTCTTTGCCATGAAGGCAGAGACCGGCCAGACCCACCAAAGAGGATCCGATACAGCACTGGCGAGATAGGAAGCAGCCAATCTGTGGCGCCCCCAGGGGCTGTTTTTACATCTGTACTCTGTAACTATTTGCCTTACCTGCATGGGTCTTTGTTCCATTGTTGTGGCCATGCGGGCACTTAGGGGCGAAGTTGTGTTTTGGCTCCAAACCTGGCGCCACCTCCCTCAACTCCTCCTCTTCCAGGGGTCACATGAGAGGCTGGACTTCCTCTCTGGCCTCATTCCAGAGAACTCACAGTCACAGCAAGGTGGAACCTAAGCTTCTGCTGCGAAAAGGCAACTTAGTTCACCTATTAAGCTTTCCTTTGCTCTCAACCAAGCCTGCAGTCAGGGGCGGACCAAGCTTTTCCCGGGGAGCACGCAAAAAAAATTTTGTGCCCCCCCCCCAGTGCGCGTGTGCCAATCTGCGCATGTGCACTGGCTCCAAAGTGGTAGCCAGTACACATGCGCCGACCTTTTTGCACATGCGCAAAAAGGTCCGCGCATGCGGAAGCAAGGCCGGAGCGCCCCGGGCTGCTTATCAAAGGCGCGGCACGTGCGGCAGCGGGGGGCCGGCTGCAGAGGCGCCCCTCCCGGGTGACGTCGCCCCTCCCCGGTGACGTCGCCCTACGCACCTGCTTCCTCCGCCTAATGGATGAACCGGCCCTGCCTGCAGTGCATACGAGGACTGGTCCTCAACAGAGACTGTGGATTTTGGGGGTTTTACAGAACTTTGTATTTGCTGCTATGTTGTGAACCGCCCCGAGCCTTCGGGAAGGAGCGGTATATAAGCATGAATATGACTGCCCGCCGGCATCCGTGCCACCCAGGGCCTCCTCCCGTTCAGGAGAGCAGTTAAGACATTGCTGTTCCAACAAGCCTTCGGAGTTAGCTAGACTGTAGCTCACACCGCCTAGCTGTCAGCCCACTGCGACTCCATTTGTTGCTTCAACTGTTCTAATTGTAATTCCATCTTAATGGTATTACTGTGGTTTATGAGTTATCTGACAATTGTATTTTACGAACGCCCCAAGCCGTTGGCGGGGGACAGACAAATGCGAAATAATAAATAAATAAATAAATAATAATAAATAATAATAAATAAATAAATAAATAAATAAATATCTTCCCCATTCATAGTTTCTCACTTGGACCGCCTCCTTTGCTCTCATTGGCTGAGAGCCGAAAGCGGCGCTGGCTTCCTGATTGGCTGAGGCGAGCAACAGAAGAACCTGGGATCAGGAGAGACACCATCACTCTGCAAAGTTAAGAGGCAAGTGATTGTAAATCCTTTTCCAAGGACTTCCTTTTGCAACCAACTAAGCATTTTGGGCCACCAGCAGTTTTACTGGTTGTTATTCAAATAAATCTTGTTTGGTTCACTATTTTTGAGTCTACCTTCAGGGCCCCACAGCTTGCATGTCCATCCCCTTTAAAGCCTATTTTTGGCCCTGAAGGCAGAAGACAATCCACCTTTCCCTGAATTTCCCCAAATAAAATCTCACCAAGTTGAAGAAATGCCACTGAGTTGTTTATTTCATTCCATCTGGAGCAGATGTCAAACTGCAATCATTTGCCCAAAAGCTGGCGTATTGTACAATGCAAAACATTACATTCTTATAGAAAAACAGAGCTGTCAAAGTACAAATTCCCTACCCTCCGCCCCTTTGCCGGCTTCAAGCTGATTGGATGGAGTCATCAGCTGGTAGGGAGCCGCGGCCGGCTTAGCCTCGCCTCAGCCAATCAGGAAACCAGCGCCGCTTTCGGCTCTCAGCCAATGAGAGCAAAGGAGGCGGTCCAAGTGAGAAACTATGAATGGGGAGGATATTTATTTATTTATTTATTATTCATGCTTATATACCGCTCCTTCCCGAAGGCTCGGGGCGGTTCACAACATAGCAGCAAATACAATAAAATCAATTAGAACAACAATTAAAACAGTAATAAAACAATTAAAACAGTTACAATTGATGAGTGCATTAACGTGACTAATGTTTGTCCAAGTGCTGGCGATTACTTCCAAAAGTCCTCAAGCTAGCTTTTGTATTGTCCAAGTGAAGGAAATAAACATTTTTGGTCTGGCGTGGATGCCAGGCCCAGTGATCCTTTATTCTAGATATGGAATCCATTGATGATATCTTGCCTTTGGTTTCGGCCAAGGGAATGTAAACAAAGGGTGAGGCAGATGGGACACCCAAATCCCCCCGAAGGCAGGATGTCCCCTTTGTGAGAAATGACAAAAATCACCATGGGGCACGTCTTTCAGATGGCCATGCGTGCCCAAGGGACATTTTCTTCAAATGCGCCAACTCCAAAGTTTTAAGGAATGTATCTGCTGGTATTGTCCATGCAGATGTTCTTGATAAGTCCTTTGTGTTAGGAGAGTAACCAGCCCAAGAAATGAGAAATTCCCTGGGCGTGGGTATGCTGGGGTCACGAAAAGGTAGCATTTCATATTTCATATAGGAACACATGGAAGGGAAAAACATATAGGGAATGCATTCATATAGGAGGGAAATAGGAACCATATCATCTCATATCAGACCATCCCACCCACCAGAATCCATTGTAATCCATAAATCATGAGAAGAGACCATGGGGTTTGGAAGGAGAAAGTTCCCAAACAGTTTCCGAAAGTCCTTAAAAGTAGGCAAAAGTCCATAAAAGTTCATGGAAGTCCCTAAGTGTTAAAGAAGGGGTTTGGTGATTTCATGTGATCCACCCTGGGGATTGCAGCAGACATGGGAAGCTGAGGTCTGTCTATTTGGGAGAAGAAAACTACAAATCCTGCATCGCCATAGGGCCAGAGTGGCCAGCTTGCTTCCCGGGGGTTCCAAGGAGTGACCACAGCAAGCTCCCCGGATCACAGGCCTCTGGACACCCACGGGATGGCAGCAGAATCGGTGTTGCAGTGAGGAGCCATGGATGACGATCAGCTGGTCTCCTTTAAAAGTTTATTTCTTTCCGATGAAAAAAAGGCTATTCCCAGGGCGTATGGGGTCCAAAGAGCAAAAGCTAGATAGCAGTTAGTCTTAGAATTAGTCTAGGAAAAACATGACACCAAAATGGAGGCCATCTGTTGACCCACGGATACGGGCCCCCCAATGGGTTTCCATATCCGCAGTTCAGAGGACGCTGTAAGAGCATCCCAGGCGAGCCAGCATTGGCCTGCGGCTTGGGAAAGGAATGGTTCATGCTTGGAGAGAGTTGGAGACAGAGAAGGACAAAATGTATCAATATGGAGAGGGAAAAGTTGCAATTAGATGATTCTTTATTGGGGGATTTGTTACAGGGGAAGAAAGCAAAATAAAGAAGGATTACTTGTTGAAGCTGCTGCTGTAGCCACACTCCCAGCGATGCTGGCCCAACAGGGCATCCAGGAACAGCGGAACTCCCTGCTGCAGATCAGCTCAACTTGAACGCAGGGGGCCCTTGGTTGTTCACCCTCAGGTGAACTATACATCCCAGCAACTACCACTCCCCAATGTCAAGATCTATTTTCCCAAACTCTACCAGTGTTCACATTTGGGCATATTGAGTATCTGTACCAAGTTTGGTCCAAATCCATCATTGTTTGATTCCACAGTGCTCTCTGGATATAAGTGAACTACAACTCCAAAACTCAAGGTCAATGCCCACCAAACCCTTCCAGTCTTTTCTGTTGGTCATGGGAGTTCTGTGTGCCAAGTTTGGTTCAATTCCTTTATTGGTGGAATTCAGAATGCTCTGATTGCAGGTGAACTATAAATCCCAGCAACTACAACTCCCAAATGACAAAATTAACACACACACACCCCAACCCCACCAGTATTCACATCTGGATGTATTGGGTATTTGTGCCAAATTTGGTCCAGTGAATGAAAATCCATCCTGCATCTCAGAGATTTCCCTGACGATTCACAACAGTAGCAAAATTACAGTTATGAATTAGCAATGAAAATAATGCTGTGGTTGGGGGTCACCGCAACATGAGGAACTGTATTCATGGGTCGCGACATTAGGAAGGTGGAGAAACACTGATCTAGATTGCGGAAAGAAGGCAAATGGAACTCACTTGAACTGCAGTGGCATCCTGGGAGTTGTAGTTTTGCAAGGCCAAGACCCCCCTCTGCCAAAGGTGGTCGATGCCTCAGCAAGCAACAACTCCTGGGGCTCCATAGCATAAGAGAATAGCATCCTGAAGGAGTCAAATAGAAAGAGATAGAGGTGGAGAAGGAAGAGAAAAGGAGGAGGATGATAAAGAAGAAGAAGAAAGGGAAAGAGGAGAAAGAAAAGGCAGGAGGAGGAAAAGCAGAGAAGGAAAAAGAAGAGGATTACGAGGATGAAGAAGAAAAGGAAGAGAGGATGAGGAGGGAGAAAAGACAGAAGAAGAGGAAGGGGGAAAAGTAGAGAAGGAAAAAGGAAAGAGGATGGAAGAGGAAAGAATAGAAAGCAAGGTAAATGAGGAAGAAGAAGAACTCGAGAAGGATGGTGAAAAGGAAAGAAGAGAGGGAGGAGGAAGAAAAAAAGAGGAGGGTGAAGAAGGAAAAGTAGAGGATGAAAATGAGGAGGAAGAAAAGGCAGAAGAAGAGGGAGGAGGAAAAGCAGACAAGGAAGACAAGAAGAAGAGGAAGAAGGAAGAGGAGGATGAAGAAGAAGAGTAGGAGGAAGTGGATGAAGAAAAACGTGGGAAGAAGATAGGAAAGGAGAAGGAAGCAGAAAAGGAGGACGAAGAGGAAGAAAAAGGAGAGGAGGATGAAGGAGAAAAAGTACAAAAGAGAAAAGGAAAGAAGGAAGAGGAGAAGAAAGAGTGTTGAGGAAGAAGAAGAGTAGGAGTAAGTGGAGGAAGAAGGGAAAGGGGGAAGAAGATAGGAAAGGAGGAGGAAACAGAAAATGAGGACAAAAAGGAAGGGAAAACAGAAGAGGAAGAAAAAGAACAGGAGAAGGATGACGAAAAACAAAAGAAGAAGGGAGAAGAAGAAGAAAAAGCTGAAGAGGAGGAAGAGGAAGAAAAAGAGGCGAATGAAGAAGGAAAAGTAGATGAAAAGGAGAAAGAAAAGGCAGAAGATGAGAAGGAGCAGGAGGAAGAATAGGAGGAGGAAGACATGGCTGTATCAGTATGCAAAGGGATTTTGTAACATTTGGGGACTAATTGGGAAAAGGACCAATGATGCCACCAACTTTGTTCTTAATAGTAACAACAACAACAACAACAACAACAAGGCGTAGGCTTGGAAAAGCCGCAACAGGCTGCTGCTGGAAGGCTCTGCAGGCCTCATTAGCCGGAGACATGGTTTCCAGGCTTAGCGGGTGATGGATGGGATTTCCCAGCCATATTTCCAGCCTGCTCGCAGGGAGCCCTGGGGAGCCATAACTTCCCTGCAAGGCAAGCTCTGAGCGCAGGAGCCAAGTGTTAATCGCCATTAGTCTCGGGCCGACGCTTCCCCGTTCACCTCGCATGCCTTGGCGTTCCTCAGGAGCTGCATCCATCAGGCCTGAGTGATCAAGTCCATGTCCGCCGTGCCAGCTCCGTAAATCTGTCCGGCGGCACAGAAGCCAGGCAGGAGATATACGGATCCACCGGCACACCTGTGATATTTCACCGAGATTCACCGCTTCAGGTGGAAGCAGGTGCAAAGGGATCGTGCCAGCCTTAAGTCAAGGAGGTTTATGGCTAGGAAGGGGGCACGGCTCAGCCTGGCACTAAATCTCCTTGCAGAGAGGCAGCCGCAAAGGCCAACCCAACGTTCTTCTCAAGTGCCCTGGACCCCATTTCTTAGGACTCTCGAAGCCAAATCCCTGGCCTTTCTGCTCCAAAAACTACTCCCAATAGCATCTTGTACCGTAGTGTTTCCATGGACAAAGCTATCCCATGCAACTGGGTGTATCTGAAGGGACATAGCTAGGGCATAGCCTAGAGGAGAGCCAGCTTGGCATCTTGGGTTACGTCTACGCTCTAGAATGATTGCAATTTGGCCCCGCTTGAACTGCCATGGCTCAAGGCTGCAGGAGTTGTAGTTTGACACGTTCTTTTGCCTTCTCTGCCCAAGGCTGCTGCTGTTGTTTTTTTAATCATGCCAGAAGCGAATTGAGAATATACTGCAAGTTGCTTCTGGTGTGAGAGAATTGGCTAGCTGCAAGGACGTTGCCCAGGGACGTTGCCCAGATGTGTCACCATCCTGCGGGAGGCTTCTCTCATGTCCCTGCATGGGAAGCTGGGGCTAAGGCAGGCATGTAGCCAGGGGGGGCTAAGGGGGCTTCAGCCCCCCCCCGAAATTCTCAGGGTGGTCCGCGAAAAGGCCTTACTGGTACATTATTTAAACTGTTATGTTTATTCATATCATGATCTGATCACCCTGCTCATTATACCCCACATTAATGGGGTTATTGGGATAACAATACACACGATTTGCTAGCTTACACCCTCTACCACCCAGTCCCAGCCCCCAACCAAACTCAGCCCCCCAGGCATGTAGCCAGGGGGGCTAAGGGGGCTTCAGCCCCCCCAAATTCTCAGGGTGGTCCATGAAAAGGCCTTACTGGTACATTATTTAAACTGTTATGTTTATTCATATCATGATCTGATCACCATGCTCATTATATCCCACCTTCATGGGGTTATTGGGATAACAATACAAAAAGGTTTGCTAGGGTAGACCCTCTTCCACCCAGTCTCAGCCCGAACCAAACTCACCCCCGGAATCAAAATCCTGGCTACGGCCCTGGGCTAAGGGATGGGAGTTCACCCCATCTCGTGGATTCGAACCACCGACTGTCAGGTCAGCAGTTCAGCCAGTACAAGGGTTTAACCCATTGAGCTACTGCGGCTCCAATGAATAGGCTGTGTGCACATGAAACATAGACGAATGGGTCCCATCTCTGAAGATATATTGTTATGTATATGCAAACATTCCAAAACTCTACCTCCAAAACTTTTCTGGTCCCAAAGATTTCAGATCTGGGAGACTCACTCAATATAGAAGTGTCAACTCCTTCAGGTTTTCAGGTCAGCAGTTCAGCCGTTGGTGTCAAACTACAACTCCTAGGTTTCCGCAGCACGGAGTTGTGGCGGAACAAGTGAGGAAATGCATCCTGCAATGTAGATGAAGAAGAGGGCTGGGGTGCAATAGAAGAGGCACATTTGCACCAATCTCTTCAAAGCATCAGGTCCCATCATAGGATCTGGGAAGCTAAGCAGGGCCGGCTGTGGTCACTCCTTGGATGGGAGAAAATATATATTCTGTTAGTGTGGGCTTAAAAGCCTAATATTCATCATTCAATTCAATAGGTAATACAGTAATACATATATAAGCGGGTTGCTATTACATACCGCTACTAGACGATTTAAAGGAGCAGGGTGTGCGAGATGGGAGGGGATAAAGTTCGTCAGCAGTTCAATGAGTCCACTCCGGGATATAAAGTCCAGCATAGAATAATGTCCACAGTCTAATGATGCACTGGTCCCTCAATGAACATCTAGGGGGAGGGGGTGCACAACTGGGTATGGGGAGGTCGCTCACTTTATCCCCTCCCATCTCGCACACCCTGCTCCTTTAAATCGTCTAGTAGCGGTATGTAATAGCAACCCGCTTATATATGTATTACTGTATTACCTATTGAATTGAATGATGAATATTAGGCTTTTAAGCCCACACTAACAGAATATATATTTTGCATACTATATTGTGCTTGTCCGTTCGTGATATTACCTGCTAGTCAGTACTCTCGTGTTGTTTATTAGTCCCAAAAGGAAAACTTTTCCCCAATCCTAGGAGTATCGAGGGAGCTCAGGTGCTCTAGGCTCTATGTCAGAGAAAGAAACCTTATGAACCTTGAAAGGGTTGCTAAAAGTTGTGACTTGAAGACCCATGTGCACACAACATCTGACCTTGGCCCCCTTTCTCCTAAGTGCTGCAGGTCAGGACTTCCAGAGAACGTGAGAAAGGGCCTTTTTGGACTGTCACTCCCTGTATCCCCCTGCACAATTCAGGCTGTCTGGCCATGTTCCAGCAGCATTCTCTCCTGACGTTTTGCCTGCATCTGTGGCTAATGGCAATCTCCAGAGGATCTGTTGGCAGTGAAGCAAGCAGAGTGTATATATATATACCGGTGGAATAATGTCTAAGGTGGGGGAAAGAGCCCTTGTCCATTTAAAGCAAGTGTGGCTGTTGCAATTAGCAAGCTTGATTAGCATTGAGTAGCCATGAAGCTACAAAGTCAATTAGTGATGGTATAAATGAACAAAATCTGGTTACAGTATTTAAAAAACACCAGAATCAAGACAGTAAATAAAGAACACCAACCAGAGACAGGGGAATTTTGGACAGGAAACAACTAAGTGCATCCCAAATAGAGGATGCCTCCAGGCAACAGAGGCCAGGCTACCTCTAAGTAAACACAGCCCCAAAATCTCACAGCAACCCAGTGATTCCAGCCATGAAAGCCGTCAACAACACTCTCCTGAATTTATCTGCCCCAGGAAAACCCTCATAAAAACGAATGGGGTTGCCATAATGGGCAAGGCGACTTGGAAATGTGCATGCCCACAAGATCTGGCCTTGGTCCATTTTCTCCAAATGCTGCAGGCTAGGACTTCCAGATCATGCGGCCTTTTTGGATTGTCACTCCCAGAATCCCCAGCAAATCCACCCCTGGGGTTCGTTGCTTAAGAAAATCCTATGAAAGGCACATAGACACACACACAATCCATTAAGAACACGAGGAAAGGGCCCTTTTGGGACCGTGTCACTCCTAGCTAGCTGAGGGATTCTGGGGATGGCAATCCAAGAAGGAGACCCCAGAAGGATTTCCAGTGAATCCCAGGCACCATGGGCTTCATTTCAGGGGGAGTCTTCCTTCCTTTAAGAAAAACCCTTGATATCCATAGGGTTCCTATGAGGCAGCTTGAAGGCACATGCCACGCATGCGGCTCCGATGCCCAGCACCCTGCCCCATTTCAAGCCTTTATAGAGCTGCTCCCATTGGGGTGACCACCCTGAGAAATGCGCATCACCCTTTCCTTGCATTCACCTCGACAGCCAAAGGCATTTTCAGTCTTCCGCTTGGAAAATGGTTGGGTTTGACTGAGGCACTTGTGATCTCCATGCAGAGAATCCGAGACGCACGCGAGGAAGTGTGCCAAGCCTTCGTTGATTCCCAAACTCTTTGTTTTAAAAATAGTGTTCTCGGCCGGGAGACACTGAGGTCCCGGGAAAGAAAACAAGGAGGAGGCGCAGGTCCCGGCTACTTATTCAGCGCCGTCAGGGGGTCCCGGGGGCTCCAGCCGAGTCTGCTTTGGGCCTGGCAACCGCGGGCAAGGCTCCCTCCTCGCCTGGAATGGCCTGGCAAGGCCTTCTCCAAACAAGCCACAGCCGGGAGGAGGAGAGCCGCGGGCTGCAAAGGCAGGAGGCTTGGAACCGAGAGGCGCTGAGCCCAAAATATGCCGGGAATGTCAGAGAGGGCCCTGGGAGCACATGCCTTTAGCATCGACCCCAAAGGAGTGCATTCACCACTCCTGACTAAGGCTGGACGACCCTAAGGATGGGGTGGTCCAAATGTCTTGATTTCAGCAAGGCCTCCAACAAAGTCAAATGTGGGCTTGGCAAGGCAACTATGACATGGATCTGTCATTGGTTAAGTCAGTGTTTCCCAACCAGTGTGCCATGGCACACTAGTGTGCCGTGAGCAATTATCAGGTGTGCCGTGGGAAATAGGAACCTCTAATCCCCTTTCTTCCCCCTCCTGCCGAACACTTTTCCTTCTCCACTCAGGCTCCCTTCTTCCCAGCCTCACTCTGCTCGCTTTGCCTCGCTTTGCTTTGGGGCGAGTCTGTGCAGTAGCGCCCTCATGGGTCACACCTTCCTCCCTCCCCCCTCCCCTTCTGAACACGCTCACGCTACCCCCTCGGATCAAAATGGCGGCAGAAGCGGCAGTGTAGAAGAAAAAGTAAGTGTTCGGCAGGAAGGGGAAGAAAGGGCACGAAGGGGAAGGGGGAGGAAGAGGTCTCTGTCGAAAGCTGGCATGGGCAAACTTGGACCTTCCAGGTGTTTTGGACTCCAACTCCCACCATTCCTTGCAGCCTCAGGCCCTCCCCCCCTCAGCCATTTAAGCAGGAAAGGGCCTCAGGCTGTTAGGAATGGTGGGGGGTGAAGTCCAGGCACCCAGAGGGCCGAAGTTTTCCCATGCCTGTTTTAAGGACCTTAAAGTGGTAAGCCTCCCCCCAACATTGTGATTTTGGATAGAAAACAAACAATAACATAACATTGTTTAAGTCCACAGTGCTCTCTGGGTGTAGGTGAACTACAACTTCCAAACTCAAGGTCAATTCCCAAGCAAACCCTTTCAGTACTTTCTGTTGGTAATGAGAGTTCAATATGCCAAGTTTGGTTCAATTCCATTGTTGCAAGAGTTCAAGATGCTCTTTGATTGTGTGTTAACTATAAATCCCAAAAACTGTAACTCCCAAATGTCAAGGTCTATTTTCCTCAAAGTCCATCTGTGTTCACATTTGGACATATTGTGTATTCATGCCAAGTTTGGTCCTGATCCAACATTGTTTGGGTCCACAGTGCTCTCTGGATATAGGTGAACTTCAACTCCAAAACTCAAGGTCAATGCCCACCAAACCCTTCCAGTGTTTTCTGTTGGTTATGGGAGTTCCTTGTGGGAAGTTTGTGTCTTTCTGCCATTCCTGCCAGGATATTGTGTTCATCGAAACAGGCCCAGGTTTCACACTGAGTGTATAAATACATTTAAAAACATATTAACTATATCTATTACTGTGTTAGAGTGCCATTTTGTGTCATTTTGGTTGGTGGTGTGCCCCAGAGTTTTGCAAATGTAAAAAGTGTGCCGCGGCTCAAAAAAGGTTGAGGAAACACTGGGTTAAGTGACCAAACCCAAAGGGTGCTTCTCCCCAATGGTTCCTCTTCTTCCTCCTGGAAAGAAGTGACCATTTGGGTGCCATCAAGAGGGTCCTGTCCTGGGCCCAGTTATAGAATCCTAGAGTGGGAAGAGACCTGGTGGGCCATCATCCAGTCCAACCCCATTCTGCCAAGAAGCAGGAAAATCACATTCAAAGCACCCCCAACAGATGGCCACCCAGCCTCTGCTTCAAAGCCAAAGACGGAGCCTCCACCACACTCCAGAGCAGAGAGTTCCATTGCTGAACAGCTCTCACAGTCAGGAAGTTCTTCCTCAAGTTCAGGTGGAAACTCCTTTCTTGTAGTTTGAACCCATTGTTCCACTTCCTAGTCTCCAGTTGTGTTCACCATTGTTATTAATGGGTTGTAGGTTTCTCGGGCCTGTTATTAATGGCTTGGATGAAGGTGGAGAAGGCAGGCTTCTTATCAAGTTTACAGATGGGATCAAGTTAGGAGGGAGAGCTCATACTCCAAAGGACAGCATCGGATGCAAAAGGACCCTCACAACTTGGGAGAGCCGATTGGCCAAAACTAGCACAATCCATTTCAACAAGGACAAGTGTCAGATATTCCACTTAGGCAGAAAATTGGCAAAGATACAGGATGGGTTATACCTGGCTCCACAACAGTCCATGAGAATAAGATCTTGGAGTCTTTGCGGAGAACAAGCTGAACGTGAGCCAAGAGTGCGATGCAGTTGCTCAAAACGCCAATGGGATTTTGGGCTGAATCCATAGGAGTCAGGTGTCTATACCAGGGATGGGAGGACTTCAGCCCTCCAGGTGTTTTGGACTTCAACTCCTACATTTCCTAACAGCCAGTAGGAATCCAAAACACCGGGAGGATCGAAGTTTCCCCATGCCTGGTCTAGATCGAGGGAAGTCCTGGTGTCTTTGTATTCTGCTTTGGCCAGAACTCTTCACCTGGAATCACACTGCGTCCAATTCTGGGCAAAGTAGTTTAGAAGAGATATTGACCCTAAGCTGGAAGGTGTCCAGAGGAAAAGGATCAAAGGTCTGGAGACCACGAGTATTCCCTCTGAGGAGCGCCTGAAAGAGCTGGGTCTATTTCGTTGCAGAAGAGAAGGTTGAGAAGAGACACAAATATGTGAAAGCTTGTTTTCTGCTGCCCTGGAGACTGGGACTCAGTGGAGTCATGGGTACAACTTACAGGAAAAGTAATCCCAACCTGAACATGACGAAGAACTTCCTGACCGTAAGAAGAGCTGTTCAGCAGTGGGACTCTCTGCCTCAGAGTGTGGTGGAGGCTCTTTCCTTGGATGCTTTTAAAGAGAGGCTGGATGGCCATCTGTTGGGCATACTTTGTGCTTTTCCTGCATGGCAGGGGGTTGGAATAAAGGACCTACGCCGTCTCTTCCAAATCTATGATCATTTTGGAGAGACCATTTGAGGGCCACAGGACCCTGAACTGGACCCAGGGTGAGTCAGCATCTTGATCAATGACTTCAGAGTGGCTTGAGTGGCCGATCCCAAAGTGCAGTGCCAAAGGCATGTGCTGCTCCCTTGGCCCTTCTGGCATTGCCTGCACTCTGTCCAAAGGCTCCTCTTCTTCCTCCTGGAGAGAGGGGGGAGGCTCCTGTCCTGGGCCTTTCAGGGCTATTCAGCATCATCCAAGTCATTGATCAAAATGCTGCAGGAGGAAGAAGGGAAGCCATTGGGTTCCGCTGCTCATCCACTCCCAAATCATGGATAAAGATCCCAAATTGCCCTGGGTTCAGGTCAGGGTCAGGTGCTGTGGCGCCCCCAATGGGCTGTTCTTACATCTGTGCTCTGTACCTATTTGCCTTTACCTGTATGGGTCTTTGTTCTATTGTCCAGCCACTTAGGGGCGGAGTTGTGTCTTGGCTCCAAACCTGGCGTCACTGCCCTCAACTCCTCCTTTTTCCAGAGTTTACCTGAGGGGCTGGACTTCCTTTCTGGCTCCATTCCAGAGAAATCACGGGCATAGCAAGGTGGAACCTAAGCTTCTGCTGTGACAAAGCACCTTAGTTCACCTACTAAGCCTAACCTTCGCTCTCAACCAAGCCTGCAGTCATAGAAGGACCTGTTCTCAACATAAACTGTGGACTTTGGAGCTTATACAGGACTTTGCGAGCGTACAAGCCGGAGAGCAACAGGATACCTGGGATCAAGTAGAGGTACCGTCACTCTGCAAACAAATAGGCAAGCTTCCTTTTTCAAGGACTTCCTTTGTAACCAACTAAACATTTTGGACCACCAGCATTTTTACTGGTTGTTATTCAAATAAATCTTGTTTGGTTCACTATTTTTTAGTCTGGCACTCATTCTTATAGATATCCTGGGTCTTCCTGTACGTGGAACGGCTTTTCTCTACCTTCGGGGCCCCATAGCTTGCATGTCCATCCTCTTTAAAGCCTATTTTTGGCCCTGAAGGCAGAAGAGGTGCCTCCCCCCACCGGCCATTTCTGATGGAACGGAAGGCACATGGATCACATTTGGAGATGACAGCAAGCTGAGAAGGAGAGCTAATGCCTCAGAGGACAGCATCAGGGTCCAATATGGCCTTCTCAGATGAGCTAAAACTGACAGAATAGGATCACAGAGTCCTAGAGTTGGAAGTGTCTTCAAGAGCCATGCAATTAAACCCCCTTCTTCCAGGCAGAAAGACACCCTCCTGACAGATGGCCATCCAGCCAATCAGAGAAGGTGACTCCACCGGACTCCCAGGTAGTAACCTATTCCATGGATGAGCAGCATAATTGAAGTTCCTCCTAATGTTTTGGTGGAATCTCTTTTTCTACCATTTGAATCCATTGCTCCATTTTTTCCTAATCTTTGGAGCAGCAGAAGACAAGCTTCTCCCCTCTTCAATAGGCCTTCCTTTGGGATCTTAAAACATCGTTCTCAAGTCCCCTTCTCTCCACCTTCTCTTCTCCAAGGCAAACATCCCCAGCTCCCTCAGCTGCTCCTCAGAAGGATCCATGGTTTCCAAACCTTTGCCTATTTTGGTCCATTTCTCGGGACACGTTCCAAATTGTTGATCTCCTCCTTGAATTGTGTTTTTGGTGGAATCACCCCAACTGAGGGTTACTTTGAGCCTCACGGCCCAGATTCCCAACACTTCAGCCTAAGTGTTTGGAATCTGAGCTGTGAGGCTCAAAATAACCCTCGCTTGGGGTGATTCATCCCACCAAAAATATAGCCGAGTGCCAGAAGCAAACTTCATAACCAGCAGAAACGTACGTGTGGTGAGCCAGGATTAGCTTCCATTCAACAGGATGGCACAGGATTGCAGAGTCACAACTTTAGGTTCAAAATATTTATTCAAGAATAGAAATCCATTCTAGATAGAAAAGGGGTCTTGGAGACGACCAGCTTACTACATCTAACCTTCTAAGAAAGATAGAAAGGATTTTAAAAAATCAAAAGTATCCATGCAGCTACATTTTGCCTGGAGAAAGGCAAAATGCGTTCCCACTGGAAGGAAGACAAAGACAGAGAGGGGGGGGGGGGCAACGGAGAATGACCACATTGCCAAAACCCAGGGTAATGGGATTGGCCAACTTACCGACCAAGCGGGTTGCGGGGCAGCGTTGCCCCCGCGCCATCTTGCTTGGCCGGAGGGGACTTCTTCTCCCCAGAAGCCCCCAATTGGTGGGAAGGCTTCCCGCCACCAACGCCGGCCAGCCAATGAGGGAGCTGGCTCACACTTCCGCCCGGGCAGCGGAACTGCCAGGGACTGCCTGGGCTGCCTGGCCTCATTCGGAGGCAGGCGGGTTTTGCCTCCCCCCCTACTTATTGCATTGCTAGTTGTGTCCTTTTGTTTTTCTGCTCTTTTTGTTGCTCTGTTCATGTTTACGTTTTTGTTATGTTCTTTGTCGCAACTCCGTTTGGTGTGTGGCGTGTGGCATGGCCCATGGATCAGGTTGGCTTATTGCCCCTTGGTTGTAAGGGGGATAACGCCCAGGCCCCCTGGGGTGCCGAGTTTCTGTGGACAGGCATTGGGCCACTCGCACCCCAGGCTTGCAATCTCCTTTGGACATTTGTGGGGGTTGCCCGACCCTGATCCAGGACCCATGCGTGGCTGCCAACCCTTTGTTCCTGTTTTCAATAAATGAGTTGTGGCCATTTCTATCCAACCAGTTGAGTCTGTGTTATTGTTCTTGGCGCGAGGTGTGTCACGCTTGCACACGCAATCAAACTAGCTTTAAGGAGGAAGTTCCCTCATCCCTCACAGAGACCCCATTGCTACATCTTCAAAGGGGGAGGAGATAGTGGCAAGCAAGAAGACAAAGGCCACTTCTGGGAGAAGCAACCCTAGGAATGTGGGGGGAGGAATCCCTCACTCTAATCCTATCTGTAGTGTAGCTACTCATTGAGGTCTGGAGACTTGATGACACAAGAGACTTGTGTCATCAAGTTGGGTTTCATTCCAGGGATGAAACCTAACACAAAGATGTGAAATGCAGAGATACAGGATGGGTGATACCTGGCTTGGAAACGGTTCATGCGAAAGGGATCTAGGAGTCTTAGTGAACCACAAGGTGACCATGAGCCAGGACTGGGATGCAGCAGCTTAAAAAGCCAATGCGATTCTAGGCTGCGTCCAGAAGAGGGTAGTGTTGGGACCAAGGGAAGTCCTAGTCCTGCTTGATTCTGCATTGGTCGGACCTCCCCTGGAATAACCCCGGATGCCGTTCTGGGCGAAACTATTCAAGATATGGATGTGGTCTTCCCGGCTACATCAAGAGGAGAGTAGTGTCTTGATCAAGGGAAGTTCTAGGCCCTTTCTACGCTGCTGTATGAAATCTAGATATCTGCTTTGAACTGGCCCCTTCTACACAGCCACATAAAATCCAGGTCATCTGCTTTGAACTGGGTTATATGGCAGTGTGGACTCATATAATCCAAAGCAGATAATGTGGATTATCTGCTTTGATAATCTGGATTATCTGGCAGTCTAGAAGGAGCTCTATTCTCACTCTGCCCTGCTTTGGCCAGAACCTCACCTGCAATAACCCTGTCTCCAGTTCTGGGCACTAAAAGTCAAGAAGGAGATGGAGGATCTCATAGCCATGAGTTATGGCAATTGAACTGGTGTCGAATTGCAATGTGTGGTCTCTGGGAGAAGAGAGAGCATAAATCCTGCTCCGAACCCTCTCAGGCCCAGATCCCTTGGACTCAGCCATTGCCCAGAATGGACATTCCTCTGCTCGGAGATGCCTTGGAACCAACCAAAGCTATTCATTCCATAACAGGATAGACGAAGACAGCTTGGCTAGGGGGGAATTCACTGGAGGTTTCACATCCTGCCGTACGGATCTCGCCGGCTCTTTGCTGTGTCCTAAAATGGGGCAAGAATCCAGGCCGAAGATGGGACCGCTCCCAAGGCCCGTCCTTCCTTCCCAAGAGAACTGCGGAGGAGCAAAGCCCATCGTCTCCGTCTGCTTGGACCTCTTCCTCAGCCTCCCCGAGATCAGGCCCAACCATGAGAATGAGAAATGACTCCGATAAGACGCCGAGCAAAGTATGCCTAACAATGAGCAGAAATAATAAATAATGGCAGGCAAAGGAGTCCCAGGAGCTCCATGCGGCTCCAAGAATGGGATGTTTTTGCTTTCTCTGGCCATCAAGATGGCGGCCGCGGAGGTTGCTTGTCTTGGCCCTCGTCCTCCACAACGCTGAAATGATGGGAAGCAGGAGAAGGAAGGAGGCTTGCAGAGAAGTGCCAAAGGGAAAAGAGAAGGGGGGAAGGAAGGGAAGGGAAGAATGAAGAGATTGAAGGGGTGTGTGTGTGTGTGTGAGAGAGAGAGAGAGAGAGAGATAAAGGATGGAGGAAGAAAGGAAAGAAAGGATGCAGGAAGAAAAGAAGGGAGGGTGGAAGTAAGGAAAGGCTGGAGGGTGGGAGGACAGAAAGGAAAAAGTAAGTAAGGGGGGAAAAGAAAGAAAGAAAGAAAGAAAGAAGGGAAGGGAAGGGAAGGGAAGAAAGAGGGAAGGAAGGAAGGGAAGGAAGGGAAGGAAGGGAAGGAAGGCAGGCAGGAAGGCAGGAAGGCAGGAAGGAAGGAAGGAAGGAAGGAAGGAAGGAAGGAAGGAAGGGAAGGAAGGAAGGAAGGAAGGGAAGGAAGGAAGGAAGGAAGGGAAGGGAGGAAGGAAACTTTTCATGATGAAAGGTTGACATGAAGATAAATGGGGTCCATCTAGAGATGCCTATGAGGCTGTTTGATTTAAAAAAAGGTTCAAAACCCGTTCCGGATGTAGGGGGCGCTGGCACTTCAAATCTGAATGACTTCCAAAACTTTTCACAAAAAAATTTGGAATTTTTTCGAATAAATTCCGAAATTTCAAAATGGCTTCATTAATGGCAGACACGCATGTTTAACCCAGTTTGGATGGGGATGTCTTCCCTCTGCGTCAGAACTGGGGTGACAGCCGTGTTTAACCCAGTTTGGGTGTGGTTGTCGCCAGGGGCGGTCCTTGCGATTCCGCGACCTACGCGGCCGTGTAGGGCGCTACCGGCTGGGAGGGGCACCACCGGCGGGGAGGGGCGCTACCGCGCCGCCTCCGCACCCCCGCTGCACTGCCCTGTGCCGCCGCTATGCTGGGTGTGCCGGGCGCGGGCGCATCTCCACAGCCGGCCCCACCGGCGCGCAGACGCAGAAGCACCTCAAAGGCGCTGAGCACCTGTAGACGTTCTGCGCATGCGTGAACGGCCGTGCACGCAGCACTGTTTCCAGAGCGCCTGCCGCTTTGGAGCCAGTGCGCATGTAAAACCTGCGCGCATGCGTGCTGGCTCCAAAGCAGCAGGCGCTCGGGAGGCAGTGCGCGTGCTTGGCGTATGTTCGCGTGTGCAGAGGTGTGCCGCGGCCGATGGGGCTGGCTGCGGAGCGCGCCCGGCATGCTCGGCGTGGCGGCGGCAGCGGCGTGCGTGGTGGTGGAGGCGGCGCAGCGGCGGCACGGCGGTGGTGAGTGACGCGGCGGCGGGGGGGCCACAAAATTTTCTTTGCGTACCCCCCCCCCCCGGATTAGGTCAGACCGCCCCTGGTTGTCGCCCCAGTTCTGACGCGGAGGGAATGACATCCGCCTCCAAACTGGGTTAAACAGCCAATGAGGGGAAAGCACCTCAGGAGGGGTGGGAATCTAATGCCTATTCCTTTCTGAAAGTGGCGGCGGCGGCCTCGAAATGGCAAATTCACTTCCAGGTTGCTTATATCGCCTCGAAATCGCTTCAAAGGTGAATTTAATCCGAATTCATTCTGATCTTACAAGCATTCCGGAGAACCTACCCAGGCCTAATGCCTATACACCAGACATGGGCAAACTTGGGCCTACCAGGTGCTTTGGACTGCAAAACCCCTTCCCTCCAAAACATCTGGAGGGAGGGGGCAAGTAGGCCCATGCCTGCTTTACACTGTTGCATTAAAGCAGTTTGAACCTACTTTTACTGCCGTGGCTCAATGCAATGGAATCCTGAGATATATAGGCAGAAAAATGAAATGCAAAGATACAGAATTGGGGGGGGGGGTGGCTCAAGACACCACACGTGGAAAAGATCTTGGAGTCCTCATGGACAACGAGTTAAACATAAGCCAGTATTGTGATGCTGCAGCAAAAAAAGTCAAGAGGAGTCTAGCGTCTAGATCCTGGGAAGTCCTGCTCCCCATGCTCTATTCTGCCTTCGTCACAGCACACCTGGAATCCCACTGTGTCCAACTCTAGGCACCACAATTGAAGGGAGATGTTGACTCTATGCTGGAATGTGTCCAGAGGAAGAGGGTCAAGGGTCCGGAGAACAAGCCCTGAAAGAGCTGGGCATGTTTAGCCTGCAGAGGAGAAGACTGAGAGGAGACATGATAGCCATGTATAAATATGTGAGAGGAAGTCATGGGGAGGAGGGAGAAAGCTTCCTTTCTGCTCCCCTGGAGACTGGGACGCAATGGAGCCATGGCTTCACACTACAGGAAAGGAAGGAGATTCCACCTGAACATGAGGAGGAACTTCCTGACTGTGAGAGCTGTTCAGCAGTGGAACTCTCTGCCCCGGAGTGTGGTGAAGGCTCCTTCTTTGGAGGCTTTGAAACAGAGGCTGGGTGGCCATCTGTTGGGGGTGCTTTGAATGCAGTTTGGCAGCCGTTGAGCTGCAGTGGCTCTGTGCTATGGAATCCTGGTGAGGAGCTGCAGAATTGCAAGATTTGGAGTCAGCTCAAAACTCCCAGATGTTTCAACAATATCTCTTTATACCTCAGGGTCTTGTCTGGGTCCTTCGTAGTGGCTCTTCCGAGGGCGTATGCAGTGTCACCTCCACTTGAACTGCCACGGCTCCATGCTTTGGAAGTTCTAGTTTTCCAAGAGTTTTCGCGCCAGCTCTTTGAGACACTTTGAGTCTCCTGCAGAAGAGAGAAAGTGGGGTATAAATAAATATGTTGTTGTTTGGTGGTGGTTGTTGTTGTTAAATATTAAATACTAGCTTGGGGACCCGCCGGTGCCCGGGTTATTTGAGGAAGGCATTGTGTGCCAAGGTTGGTTCCTATTGGATGTTTATGTGGCTTGCAGTGGTCTCAGGAACTTAGTGAAGGTACTGCAAGTCCCATTGGCCATGGTCCACCCCCCTCCAAACAGCACCAGGATGTAGAGTGGGTCACGGGGGCTGTGTGTGTCACATTTGGGTTTGATCATTCTTTGGATGAGGGTTGCAGCGGTCTCGGAAGGTGAGTGAAGGTATTTCAAGTCCCATCATCTGTGGTCCATCCTCCTTGAAACAGCACCAGGGTGTAGAGTGGGTCAAGGGGGCTCTGTGTGCTAATTTTGGTCTGTAGTGGTCATTGGGTGAGGGTTGCGTTGTGAAGTGGACCAATGTCCTCATGCAGGTCAAGAATAGGGCTCCACAGTCACCTACGGACCCACCACCAGGACTCTGCCTTTGGAGGACAATCTTACTCGAGCAACGAGGGATCGCCTAAGTAAGTGTTTCCCAACCAGTGTGCCGGGGCACACTAGTGTGCCGTGAGCAATCATCAGGTGTGCCGTGGGAAATTGGAACTTCCAAAGGGGGGGGGAGTCTATTCTATTGAAGTATAAAAACCCTAAGAAATCTACCTCGATAAAGGCACAAGATTACACCCCCCCCCCCCCCCGGTTGTCTACTTGCTCTCTCCCTCTCCATGCATTGGGAAGGCCTGCCTCCCTTTCCCCAAGTAGAGACCTCCTCTTACTCCTGGGGGTTCTGTGTGGGAAGTTTGACCCAGTTCTATCATTGGTGGGGTTCAGAATGCTCTTTGATTGTAGGGGAACTATAAATCCCAGCAACTACAACTCCCAAATGTCAAGGTCTATTTCCCCTGAACTCCCATCTGCGTTCATATTTGGGCATATTGAGTATTCATGCCAAGTTTGGTCCTGATCCAACATTGTTTGAGTCCACAGTGCTCTCTGGATATAGGTGAACTACAACTCCAAAACTCAAGGTCAATGCCCACCAAACTCTTATAGCATTTTCTCTTGGTTATGGGAGTTCTGTGTGGGAAGTTTGTGTCTTTCTGCCATTCCTGCCAGGATATCTATGTTGAGCTCATTGAAACAGGCCCAGGTTTCACACTGAGTGTATACATACATTTAAAAAACATATTAACTATATGTATTACTGTGTTAGAGTGTCACTTTGTGTCATTTTGGTTGGTGGTGTGCCCCAGGATTTTGCCAATGTAAAAAGTGTTCCGCGGCTCAAAAAAGGTTGGGAAACACTGGCCTAAGTAAGTGATGATGATGACGACGGTGATGATAAATAATTTCCTCTCTCAGCAAACTACAACTCCCAGGATTGGATTGCATGAGGCCATGGTGGTTGAAGATGGTATCAAGCTGCATTCCTTGCCTGGTGCCGTTGTTCCTTCAGAGGGAACTCCCTGGACCTTGCAGCTCCCTTTTTCCCAGTGGGCTTCCCCCTTGCAAACTGGGGCTGGTAGGAGTGGAGCTCCTGGCGGCCTGCTTCCACCTGGGGGCCGCTTCCCGGCTGCAGCAGGCGAAGGGCCAAGGTTCAAGGCAGGGGCAGGCCATATATGTGTCAGGATGAGGGATGCCTTTGGGGTCGCCTCTCCTTGGGGCCCCGGCGCTGCTGCTGCTGCTGCTTCATGTCGGCCGTAAAACTAATAGGTGGGAAGGAGATTTATTCCTCCCTGCTGCATGTTGGCCGCTTGTTAGGTTAAACGGGCCGATTTCCTCGTACAAAAGCGCTAGTTAAAATAATCACCCTGGAAACATTCCCCGGGGATTCATCCATCTTTGGGAAGCAGGCTAAGCAGGGAAAGGGGGACGTTGCATTGAAACCGGTGGGACAAAAGGGAAGCTGGGTCCACGTTCTAGGATTCTGCAAGAAGAGCCCATTTAGGCCCCGTTGACACTGGCACGGAACATCCGGAAACACGCTTTTTGTTCCTGGGTTAGAAGTATCACCTCCTGGTTGGTTCTATCATAAAAACATGGGGAAAGGCAAAACATTATTACTTACTTACTTAGGCAATCCCTCGTTGTCCAAGTAAGATTGGCCTCCAAGTTCGGTGTCCTGGTGTTGGGTCCGTAGATAACTGTGGACCCACATGTTTTCCTGCAATGAGGACATTGGTTTCCAGGTGGGAGGTGGTTCCGGTCGGGGTTGGCTTGATGAGCGTTCTGCTTGGCGTGTTTCTCTCTTTTGCCCTCCATTCGTGTCTTTTCAAATTCTGCAGCACTGCCGGTCACAGCTGACCTCCAGCTAGAGCCCTCAAGGGCAAGGCTTCCCAATTTTCTGTGTCTATGCCACAGTTTTTAAGACTGGCTTTGAGCCCATCTTACAATCTCTTTTCCTGTTCTCCAATATTCCATTTTCCGTTCTTGAGTTCAGAGCAGAGCAACTGCTTTGGAAGATGGTGGTCGGGCATCAGGACAACGTGGCCAGTCCAGTGGAGTTGATGGCAGTGGAGCATCGCTTCAATGCTCGTGGTCTTGGCTTCTTCCAGCACAATGATGTTTCCCTGCCTGTCTTTCAAAGAAATTGCAGGATTTTCCGGAGGTAGCACTGATGGAATCGTCGTAGGAGTTGCGTGTGACGTCTGTAGGCAGTCCACGCCTCGCAGGCATAGAGCAGGGTTGGGAGGAGCATGGCTTTATCAACAAGCCCCTTGGTCTCCCTTCGGATGTCCCGGTCCTCAAACACTCTCTGCTTCATTCAGAAAAGTGCTGCGCTTGCAGAGCTCAGGCCATGTTGTATTTCAGTTTCAATGTTGACTTTTGTGGAGAGGGGGCTGCCAAGGGAGCGGCATTGGGCCACATTTTCTAATGCCACGCCATTAAGTTGTATTTCTGGCACTGGAGAGGGATTGGCTGGTGACCGCTGGAAGAGCACTTTGGTTTTCTTGGTGTTCAATGAGAGGCAGAGCTTCTCGTATGCTTCTGCGAAGGCGTTTAGAGTGGTTTGTAGGTCTTCTTCTAAATGCACACAGGTTACATTGTCATCAGTATATTGGAGTTCTATAAGAGATGGTGTTGTGACCATGGTTTTGGCTTTCAGTCTACTGAGGTTAAAGAGCTTGCCATCTGTCCGATAGATGACTTCCACTCTGGTGAGAAGCTTCCCATCAACAAGATGCAGTATCATAGGGATGAAGATGGAAAATCAGGTTGGGGCTATAAGTAAAATATTTATCTGATCGGAAGAGAAACCAGATCTGCAACTCTTTCCATGCCTGCTGTTTGGATTCGGTTAAAGAATGGGTTTCCCTAGAACAGTGTTTTTCAGCCTTTTTTGAGCCGCGGCACATTTTTTTTACATTTCCAAAATCCTGGGGCACACCACCAACCAAAATGACACAAAATGACACTCTAACACAGTCATACATATAGTTAATATGTTTTTAAATGTATTTATACACTCAGTGTGAAACCTGGGCCTGTTTCGATGAACACAACATAGGTATCCTGGCAGGAATGGCAGAAAGACACAAACTTCCCACAAGGAACTCCCATAACTAAGAGAAAATGCTATAAGAGTTTGGTGGGCTTTGACCTTGAGTTTTGGAGTTGTAGTTCACCTATATCCAGAGAGCACTGTGGACTCAAACAATGTTGGATCAGGACCAAACTTGGCATGAATACTCAATATGCCCAAATGTGAACACAGATGGAGTTTGGGGAAAATAGACCTTGACATTTGGGAGTTACAGTTTCTGGGATTTATAGTTAAGGTACAATCAAAGAGCATCTTGAACTCTTGCAACCACGGAATTGAACCAAACTTGGCATATTGAACTCTCATTACCAACAGAAAGTACTGAAAGGGTTTGCTTGGGAATAGACCTTGAGTTTGGAAGTTGTAGTTCACCTACACCCAGAGAGCACTGTGGACTCAAACAATGTTATGTTATGTTGTTGTTTGTTTTCTATCCAGAATCACAATGTTGGAAGGAGGCTCACCACTTTAAGGTCCCTCAAACAGGCATGGGAAAACTTCGGCCCTCTGGGTGCTCTGGACTCCAACTCCCACCATTCCTAACAGCCTGAGGCCCTTTCCTGCTTAAGTGGCTGAGGGGGGGGGAGGAAAAGAGCCTGAGGCTGCTTCTGCCACCATTTTGATCTGAGGGGGCAGCGTGAGCGTGTTCAGGAGGGGAGGGGGAGGGAGGAAGACGGGACCTGTGCGGGCGCTACTGTGCAAACTCGCCCCAGAGCAAAGCGAGGCAAAGCGAGCAGAGCGAGGCTGGGAAGAAGGGAGCCCGAGGGGAGAAGAAAAAGTGTTCGGCAGGAGGGGGAAGAAAGGGGATTGGAGGTTCCCATTTCCCACGGCACACCTGATGATCGCTCATGGCACACTAGTGTGCCATGGCACACTGGTTGGGAAACACTGCCCTAGAAGACAATGAGCTACTAGATTTAGAAAGCATAACTCTCCTGTGTGGATGGCATGCACATTTGGACATAGGAAAGGCCAAACCAGCAGGCATATTCCATGACCATTCTCTGCGGAGACCAATCCTAAACGCCTGGAACAGATATTAAAAAGGAATTCACACAAAGACACCGGAGTGGATGTCCCGACACGCCCCCAAAGGTCCAGTTAGCCTCCTTCTACATATTATCTGCTTTATAATCCAGTTCAAAGCAGATAATCTGGATTATTTGCTTTGATAATCTGGATTATATGGCAGTGTAGATCCAGCCTTAAAGTCCAGAGGTGGAAGCAATATTCCAAAAATGGCTTTTAAAAAAAACGATTCCAAAAAGGGTGCAAAATCTATACCTGGCTTTGTATTTGCGGAAAGCAGGATTTTCTCCAAGTGATATAATTACAGGGTCCAGTTTTGGAAAAACCATTTTGGGAAGAAAACAAAACAGAGCAAATCACTGCTTGTTGCTGCTGTTGTGTCGATTTGAGTCATAAGATCATAGAATCCCAGAGTTGGGAGGGAGCCAAAGGACCATTCAGCCCAGCCCCTTCTTTCTGCTAGGCTGGAAAGGCGCAATCATAAGAACATACATAAGAACATAAGAAGAGCCATGCTGAATCGGACCTCAGCCCATCTAGTCCAGCATTCTGTATCACACAGTGGCCCACCAGTTGTACACGGGGATCTCGAGCAGAAGGGAGGGCAAAACCCTGACCTGCTCCCGACCCCCCACAACCAGTACCCGGGGAAATCCTGCCTGCCTCAACCAACTCCGAGGTGGCACTTGAATGTCCATTTCAGTAACTACCGATACACTTGGTATCCATGAATCTGTCTAATCCTGCCTTGAAGCTGTCCAGGCTGACCGCTGTCACAACCTCCTCTGGAAGTGAGTTCCATAACCCAATGACCCTCTGGGTGAAGAAATATTTCCCTTTATTAGTCCTAACTTTCCTGCCTTGGAGCTTCAGGGAGTGCCCCCTAGTCCTAGTGTTGTGTGACAAAGAAAATAGTTTTTCTTTATTCACCTTTTCTATCCCATGCATGATTTTATACACTTCGATCAAGTCACCTCTTAGACGCCGTCTTTCAAGGCTGAAAAGACCAAGGCGTTGCAACCTGATTTCATAAGGGAGCCGCTCCATCCCTTGGATCATTCTTGTTGCCCTTTTCTGTACCTTTTCCAGTTCCGTTATATCCTTCTTAAGGTGCGGAGACCAGAATTGTACACAGTACTCCAAATGTGGCCTTACCATCGATTTGTAGAGAGGCAATACAACATTTGCCGACCTATTTTCGATTCCCTTCCTGATCATGCCAAGCATAGAATTTGCTTTTTCGCTGCTGCTGCGCACTGGGTTGACATCTTCATTGAGCTGTCCACCAAAACCCCGAGATCCCTTTCCTGGTTTGTCTCGGAAAGCTTTGACCCCATCAATTGGTAGGTGTAGTTGGGGTTCTTTGCCCCCATGTGCATGACTTTACACTTGTTTAGGTTAAAGTGCATTTTCCACTTTGTTGCCCATTCACTCAATTTCGAGAGATCTTTCTGGAGCTCTTTACAATCAGTTTCATTTTTAACTACCCTGAACAGTTTAGTGTCGTCTGCAAACTTTGCTACCTCAGAATTCACTCCTACATCCAGGTCATTAATGAATAAATTAAAAAGTAACGGACCCAAAACTGAACCTTGGGGTGCGCCACTTCTCACCTCTTTCCACCCAGAGAAATGTCCGTTTATTACCACCCTTTGTTTCCTACAGTTTAGCCAGGTTCCAATCCAGGACAAGACCTGTCCCCTGATTCCATGGCTGGAGAGCTTGTTTAGGAGCCTTTGGTGAGGGACTTTGTCAAAAGCCTTTTGAAAGTCAAGGTAAACAATATCGACTGGGTCCCCTTTATCTATGTGTTTATTTACACCCTCAAAGAATTCTAACAAGTTAGTAAGACATGATTTGCCTTTGCAGAAACCATGTTGATTTTCCTTCAGCAATGCCTGTTCTTCTATGTGCCTAGTAATTTTTTTCTTTAATAATGGTTTCCATCACTTTGCCTGGAACTGAGGTTAAACTGACTGGCCTATAATCAAAGCACCCCCAACAGATGGCCATCCAGCCTCTGTTGCAAAGCCTCCAAAGAGTCGTTTCTGCTTAATGAGGACCCTACTACAGAGAACCTTCAAGGCCATGGAATCCTGGGATTCATAGTTTCACAAGCCCTTTAGCCTTCTCTGCCAAAGAGGGCTGGTGCCTCACCAAACTACAAATCCGAGCATCCTGCAGCATTGAGCCACACCAGTTCAAGTGATGCCCAGTGAAGCAGGAGGCCAAGGGATGTCGCGGTGACCTACACTTCCATTCACCTTCTTCTGCTAAAGGGTAAACGTTTGGGAAAGTTCTTCTTGGATCTCCTTCTTCGCAGGGAGCTTCAGGGCCAGCCTCTGTTTATAGCAGCAGCCTCTCCGTCTCCAAACAAGCCTTGATTGTATTTGGATGCCTCTCTATCTCGCCTCAGATGCACCATTTGGAGGTGATTTCTCCCGGCTGGGGCCAGCGTAAACATCTCCCCCTGAAGAAGGAGCCTTGATTGAAACCATTCCAGCTGGAGGCCTCTGCCTGTCCAGGATGCCTTGCAGGAAGGCGCTGGCCGGATACTCCTCCAGCACAAGGTACGGACTGCCAGTGGCCAAAAATCGGAAGAGAGAAGGCCGAGAATCAAGCACATGAGAGAGGAGGAGGTCGCCTGGCCTCTTGTTCTCCAGCCTTCTCTCTGAAGCCAAAAAAATTAGTTTTTGATGATCTGCGGATACCGAGGTGTAATGGAAAAGCTGTGAGGGTTGAATGAAAAGTAATGCCTGCACCTTCGTAACTCCTCAACAGGTGGCAGTCCTGGTACGCGGCAGGTACTGACCTGTTCAGTAGACTCTCCTCTACAGTTCCTTTTTGATGGGAAGCCTTAGCATTGAATGGTTGTGTTGTTAAAGTGCGAAGTATGGAACCCTGCGCAGACGGTCAGTCAATGCAACTTAAGCATTGAATTCTTGACAGCAGAAGGTGCCACGCCAAAGGGGATTCACCAGAGTATTGTTGATGTGTTGATGTGAGGACTGTGCATCGTTGGGCGAGTAAGTTTAAAGATGTTTAGGTGGGAACATCTGACTTGCGTGACAAACCAAGAGTTGGACGTCCTGTGACAGCAAGCACCGAGTTTCACAAGCAAAAGGTTGACGCATCTGGGGATCTCTCCCAGGGGGTGGGAAGCCCTGGGGTCTCCATTGGCAAACAGAGGTGGTTCCTGGGACGGGGAGGTCTCCAGGGGATTGTGTTCACCCTAGGTGTGTGGCAATGGAAAGCTGAAGACAATGAGAGTCCGGAGAGATGAATGATAAGATTATGCAGATGCTGAATCCAGGAAAGGCTGTCATAAGGAGGAGGAAGCAGGCTTCCTTTCTGCTGCCCTGGAGACTAGGACTCAATGGGCCCATGGATTCGCATGACAGGGAAGGAGATTCCACCTGAACATGAGGGAGACCATAAGAATTGTTGTTCAACAGTGGAACTCTCTGCCTTTTTGGAGTGTGGTGGAATCTCCTTCCTTGGAAGCTTTTAAACAGAGGCTGGGTGGCCATCTGTCGGAGGTGCTTTCATTGTGCTTTTCCTGCGTGGCAGAAGATGTTGTGACTGGATGGCCCATGCGGTCTCTTCCAACTCTGTTACTCTATGATCCTTCCCCATCAAACTGGGATGGAGCCACAAGAACCTTCCAATCCATTCTCTGCTTCCAAAGAAATGAACCCAAGAGGTGGCCATATAGCTTCAAAACCCCCAATGAAGAAGGGCCCACCACTTCCTTGGTGGGTTTGGTGTTGGATGACCACCTCTCGGGAGCGCCTTCGTCCTGCGTCCTCATCTAGTTTGAGATTAGAGTGCAAGACGTCATACTGCAAACGAGAACTTTCTTGGAGCGATGTTCCCTGCGAGGTGCAATTTCACACTGTCTGCGCTATTGTCAGGCATAACAAATAGGTGTGCCAGGCCCAGATTTGCAGCTCGAGATTGTTTGTTTTTGTTCAAAAGTTTTCCAACAAATAATAACACCTGGCAGCAAAGAGGGCTTTGATTTATCTCCTGTTTGGAGAGGCTTCGGGAGAAAAGGGCCGAGCAAAAATGGATGGAAGCGGCTTGCTGGGTCGTAAATTAGGTTCCTTGAGAGTCACCAAATATGCCAAAGGTAGATGCACATAACTCAAGAGCCGGGAAAGAAGGAGACACAAATTTATAGAGTGTTGGTTCTGAGAAATCCAGGAGACCAAGGGCTGTTTTGAAAAGGGAAAGAAAGAAAGAAAGAAAGAAAGAAAGAAGAGAAAGAAAGAAAGAAAGAAAGAAAAAAGAGAAAGAAAGAAAAAGAAAGAAAGAAAGAAAGAAAAAGAAAGAGAAAGAAAGAAAGAAAGAGGAAGAAAGAGGAAGGAAGAAAGAAAGAAAGAGCAAGAAAAAAGAGAAAGAGAAAGAGAGAAAGAGAGAGAAAGAAAGAAAGAAAGAGAAAGAGAAGAAAGAAAGAGAGAAAGAAAGAGAAAGAAAGAAAGAAAGAGAAAGAAAGAAAGAAAGTGAAAGAGAGAGAAAGTGAAAGAGAGAGAAAGAGAGAAAGAAAGAAAGAAAGAAAGGGAAAGGGACAGACAATAGTGTGGTTTATGGCACTTGAAAAAAGAGCTAGGTGTCCTAAGTTATGTTTAATTTCCTTTATTATTATTTTCTTTCCCTTTGCTAATTGCAATTTCAATTTATAGTCGGGGCCTTGTGTTCCCCAGAAACTGTGATCTTTGGGCATTCGGACAACTTGGCCTTCAGTCCAGCGGAGTTGATGGCGGAGAAGCATCACTTCAATGCTGGTGGTCTTTGCTTCTTCTTCCAGCACGATGACATTTCCCTGCCTGTCTTCCCAAGAGATTTGCAGGATTTTCGAAGGCAGCACTGATGGAATCATTCCAGGAGTTGCGTATCACGTCTGTAGACAGTCCACGTCTCGCAGGCGTAGAGCAGGGTTGGGAGGACAATGGCTTTCTCAACAAGCCCCTTGGTCTCCCTACGGCTGTCCCAGTCCTCAAACACTCTCTGCTTCATTCAGAAGAATGCTGCACTCACAGAGCTCAGGCGGTGTTGTATTTGGGTGTCGATGTTGACTTTTGTGGAGAGGGGGCTGCCAAGGGAGCGGAAATAGTCAACATTTTCTAATGTTACACCATTAAGCTGTATTTCTGGCATTTCAGACTGATCGCTTGGTGACTGTTGGAAGAGCACTTTGGTTTTCTCGATGTTCAACGTCAGGCCAGGCTTCTCGTATGCTTCTGCGAAGGTGTTTAGAGTGGCTTGTAGGTCTTCTTCTGAATGCGCACAGACGACATTGTCATGAATCACAGATGCAGGCGAAACGTCAGGACAGAATGCTCTTCGATCCTTTCCGCCAGGGCCGTAGCCAGGATTTTGGAGGGGCTGAGTTTGGTTGGGGGGGGGGGGGCTGAGACTGGGTGGAAGAGGGTCTACCCTAGCAAATCTTTTGTATTGTTATCCCAATAACCCCATTAATGTGGGGTATAATCATGGTGATCAGATCATGATATGAATAAACATAACAGTTTAAATAATGTACCAGTAAGGCTCGCGGACCACCCTGAGGATCGGGGCTGAAGCCCCTTAGCCCCTGGCTACATGCCCTTTCCGCATGGACTGTGTTACTCCTTCATATCTCATCTTGCTTTCCTGGATCTGGATGTGATGCCGCTAGGATCACAATGGATCCCTCCTAGGATCCCACCTCCCCTTTCCGTCTTCCTTGGCAGCTTCCTTCTCCTCTCCTTGCAAAAGAAGCGAGTGCAGCTGGGACACCCGGAGACATTAATCTCCATGAATCTTCTCACCTGTCCTGCGGCCTCACCTGGGGATTAGCCTGCTCATTAAACAAGGTACCCAGGACTTGTTTGCCAACCATTTCCTATTTTCGGATGGGTTTTCTCATTCCCTCGCTCTCGGGTCACGCTGACACCAGGGAAAGGAGTGATTGCGCAAACCACAGAATTCCTGGCGACGCCGTTGGTGCTGATGGAGCTGCAAAGGGAACGTGTCCTTGTTTCCTGCAGTGAAATTCAAACAACAGATTCGAGAGATGGAGAGATAGAATATTTCAGAAGTAGAAGAGCTGGGAAGGGCAAAGGAGAGGAGCCCGCAAGCGCTCCCAAGGGAACAGGCCCATAGAAGCCCATCAAAACCACGCAGCCAGCCCTTCCTGTACATCCGCCAATTTGGCCTCTGTGGATCCGCCACTTGAAAACCTATATATTTCAAATTCAATTGTTAATTAAGCTGATTACTTTAATTAAGGGTTAGGATAGATTCCAGCGTTGATTAAATCAATACATTTAATTGATGACTAAGCCAATTTCGACATCAATAAATTTAATATGAATAAATAAATAAATAAGATAATCATGGGCTACATTGATTAAATCAATTAGTTTAATTATTTTGACATTCATAAATTTAATATAAATAAATAAAAATAATAATAAGAGGCTGCATTTAATTATATATTATAAATTTAAATATAGATTAAATTAATGCATATAATTGCAGGTTAAATTAAAATATGTAATTACGGCTTTAATTAATAAATTCAATTGTTAATCAAAATAATAAATATACTTTTAATTAAAATAACAAATTCAGTTGTTGATTAAATGGATGAATTGTACGATTGATGAAACGAACAAATTTAGTTATTGATTGAACTAATGAATTTAATTATTGATCAAATTAATTTTACTACATTTTATTGTGAATTAATATAATAAAATTAATTATTGATCAAATTGATACATGGGTGTGGAGATGGGAAGACGCCGCCAAAAATGAGCTGATGGAATCAGCATTTAATGCCAGACTGGACAAGAGCCCATCCCATCTCCTTTTGCCATGGGAAGCCTTTGAATGCGATTTTCCTACTTCTTGGCAGGATGGGGTTGGATGGGGTGGCCAACATAGGATATTTCCAAAAAAGAAATGGTAAGTGGTTCAAATTCGGATCCCCCCCCCCCCAACACCTTTCCTGCATGGTTCAAAACCCGCTTTGGATGTCCAAATTCATAAGTTTTTTCCGAATTTTAGTTACTTCCAAACGAACCTATCCAACCCTAGTATATACCTATATACTAATGGTCAGGTAAAAATCTCTCGGGCGGAAAGGGGTCAGGAGTGGAAAAAGTTTAAGAAGCCTTCATTTTCCTGGCTTCCTTGTGAGACTATCACGGGGGGCCTTGTCAAAGGCTTTAGTAAAAGGTAGAGAGGGGCAAGGAGCCCTTGGTCAATCCTTGCATGGCCTCCTTCCCTTCCCTTCCTCCGGAGATGGAAGCCTCGCCTGACATCGAGACAGGCTCTGGGGCTGCAGGTGACCTTTGTGTCCATTGCATTTGGTCCGTTCCACCTCTCAGCCCGACAGACAGGCAAAGGCCTCGCTGTCATCCAAGCCTGGCTCCCTGCAAGCAGCGTGTGGCGGAGACAGAGAGAGAGAGAGAGAGAGAGCAAGGGGAGCCCCAGGTCAAGAGATGCCAAGGGAGCTTGAAGGCCGGGCACAAGGCGACGGCGGTGCAAGGAAGCTAATGGGAAGCTAAGAGCACGTCAAGGGGAGCCTAATCCCTTCCGAAGGCCACGGAGGAGTCGCCGCTGCAAGGAGGCTCCGGAGAAATTGCATCCTGTCATTGAGGGGAAACTATGGGTCTGTCACAAAGTTCACAGCAGAAGAGAGTTTGGCTGGAGTCACCGAAAAGTGAACCGGTAAATGAAGGTGCGCCTAAGAGACGCGGAACCGGTTTGGAGAAAAGTGCCTCCTGTGTCGTCGAGGGCTTTCATGGTCAGAATAACTGCGATGCTGTGAGTTTTCCAGGATGAATGAATGGTCATATTCCAGCAGCATTCTCTCCTGACATTTCGCCTGCATTTGTGGCATATGGCATCTTCAGATATTCTGTTGACAATGAAACAAGTAGGTAGGTAAAGGTTTTCCCCCTGACATTACGTCCACTTATCTGTCTGAGAGCTGTTCAGTAGTGGAACTCTCTGCCCCGGAGTGTAGTGGAGGCTTCTTCTTTGGGGGCTTTTAAACAGAGGCTGGATGGCCATCTGTTGGGGGTGCTTTGAATGCGATTTTCCTGCTTCTTGACAGGATGGGATTGGACTGGATGATAGCCTACCAGGTCTCTTCCAACTCTAGGATTCTGTGACTCTATGGTGCATGTGGCCCTATGGCAGCTTGACACACCAGATCCCGAACCCATGATTTTAGCGGAGCTGAGATCACAAACACTAGGATTCCATTGGACTGTGTACAGGCAGTCCCCAAGTTATGAACAAGATAGGCTCTGTAAGTTTGTTGTTAAGTTGGATTTGTATGTAAGTTGAAATAGGTACATTTTTAAGTGTAACTCCAGGTATATATAGGTAGATATAGATAGATAAAGATATAGATATAGATATGTAAGCTTTGGGCATCCTAGGGAAGGGTTAACACCCCTGTGGCATTTGTTTTGCTGTCTAGGCCCTTGTTCAGAATATTTCGCCTCACTTTCTGTCTAAGTGATAATTGGATTTTGAACAATGTGGTTTGTTGGAGATAGAGTTTCATTCATTGGAGGGATCTTTTCCCCATTGTGTGTGTGTGTGTGTGTGTGTGTGTAGCGACTTGAGAAACTGCAAGTCACTTCTGGAGTGAGAGAATTGGCTGTCTGCAAGGACATTGCCCAGGGGATGCCCGGATGTTTTGATGTTTTCCCATCCTTGTGGGAGGCTTCTCTTATGTCTCCGCATGTGAAGCTGGAGCAGACAGAGGGAGCTCATCCGCGCTCTTCCCGGACTCGAACCTCCGACCTGTTGGTCTTCAGTCCTGCCGGCACAAGGGTTGAACTCACTGTGCCACTGAGGGCTGCCTTTTCCATATGAAAAGGACTCTTTCTGAAATGGATTTCCCTTCCTTCTGATATTGGAGGTGACCCCCCTCCCCCCAGGACTCTGTAAAAGATAGTTCAAAACCAAGGAATTTATAGTTTTACCAAGGACACCAGGCTGGAATGATCCCATAATCCCCAATATCTCCCCCATGTGGGAACCTAAGGCTCCTCCCATGGCCCCACATGGCAATGCCCCTGTTGTAGCCCACACTTTATGGGCTTTCTATGAACTTTTATGGGATTTTTGCCCACTTTGAAGGACTTTCAGAAACTTTTTGGGAACTCTTTCCTTTCAAATCCCATGGACTCTTCTCATGACTTATGAATGCACTCTGGTGGGTGGGAAGGGTTGATATAAGATGATATGGTTCCTATTTCCCTCCTATATGAATGCATTCCCTATATGCTTTCCCCTTCCCTGTGTTCCTATATGAAAATATGGAATGCCACTATTTCCGTGACCCCAGCATGCCAAGGCTCAGGGCATCTCCCACTTCCTGGGCCAGCTAATCTCCTAAACAAAGAAGGACCTAACAAGAACATTTGCATGGACAATAACAATGGACATGTCCTTTCAAACCTTGGAGTTGGCCCATTTGAAAGGAATGTCCCTTGGGCACGCACCTTCAGATCTCGGAGCATGGCCGTCTGAAGGACATGCCCCATGGCGATTTTGTCATTCATCAACAAAGGGGACATCCTGCCTTCTAAATGCTTTGGATGTCTCACCTGCCTCGCCCTTTGGCCGAAACCAAAGACAAGATATCATCAATGGATCCCCATATCCAGGATTATGGATTACCGGGGCCTGGCATCCACGGCAGACAAAATTGTTTATTTCCTTCTCCTGAGACGATACAAAGCTAGCGTGAGGACTCTTGGAAGTAATCGCCAGCGCTTGGACAAACATTAAGTCATTTAATCCACTCATCATTTCCTCCCGGTTCATTGTTTCCCACTAGGACTGCCTCCTTCTCTCTCATTGGCTGAGAGCCCAAAGCGGCTCTGGCTTCCTGATTGGCTGAGGCATGGCTAAGCCGGCCATGCCTCCCTGCCAGCTGATGACTCCATCCAATCAGCTTGAAGCCAGCAAAGGGGCGAATTTGAACTTTGACATCTCTGTTTCTCTATAAGAATGTAATGTTTTGCATTGTACGGTATGTCAGCTTTGGGCAAATGATTGAGGCTAGGCATCCGCTGGAATGAAATAAACAACTCGGTGGCATTTCTTCAACTTGGTGAGATTTATTTGGGGAAATTCAAGGAAAATTGGATTGGCTGCTTCCTATCTTGCCAGGGCCATATCAGATCCTCTTTGGTGGGTCTGACTGGTCTCTGCTTTCATGGCAAGACCCCCAAATTCTTGCTCGATATCGGTTCTGAGGGAAAGATTTCTCTCCCTTCCTGTTGTCTCACCTCCGTTCTTAACTAGGAGCCACTTGTGAGTCAGATGTTTGTAACTTGGGAACTGCGTGCACTTAGTTGCTGAAGGATGATGTCAACCCCACAAACTGTTTTAGAGCTCACTTGATGCCTTCACCAGCAAAGGAAGGTTTGCACAGTGCAATCCGGTGAAGGGTCCTAGTTGTTTGACGGTGACTCTGGATGCCTCCTTGTCTCCATCCTTGGTGGGAACTCGACACTTCCCGTTCCTTTCCCCACGCACGTCTTCTGCCTCAGACACCCAGCTTTCCTGCCTGGGGGCTCCAACGCAAGGACTGCCAGGTCCCTCCTGAGAAACACATTTTGGGGAGGAGATGTCGGAGAAGCCCGGGTCAGAGGGGAGGCCCAAGGCTTGGTGGGAACCCCACCGGTTTCAGGGGTGACTCTTTGCCGTGGAGACAAGACCCGGCAGAGGAGCGGAATGTAATTACGTGCACCTTGTACCTAAACTCTGGGAAGGGAGAGCCTGTTTATTTGGAAACAAAACTTGTTTTTCTCACTTCTTGCCCTTCCTTCCTTCCTCCCTTCCATCTTCTTTGCACATTGTTGCGTCTCACCCCTCGGGCTTTGGGGGTGCCGTTCCAAGCCGTGCATGGGTTGAAAACCTACCTGGCATGTAACCCTTTCGGGTCGGACTCCCTCCTCTGAGCAACATAAAGGTCCCACACAGCCTGAAGAAGAGAAGATGGCCGCGTATAAATAGGTGAGAGGAAGTCCTAGGGAGGAGGGAGCCGGCTTCCTTTCTGCTGCCCTGGAGAATAGGACGCAATGGAGCAATGGCTTCAAACTACAGGAAAGGAAATTCCACCTGAACATGAGGAAGAACTTCCTGGCTGTGATAGCTGTTTAGCAATGGAACTCTCTGCCTTCTTTGGAGGCTTTTATTATTATTATTATTTATTCAAATTTATTCGTCGCCACTCCCAGTTGGCTTGGGGCGACTCACATACAATAAAACAACAGCTACAGCATCATATTAAAACCATATCAAAGATTAAAAACAGTAGCAGTAAATTACACACAACATCAGAAGAGGCCGAACAGTTTTTAAGACCCGAAGGCCTGCTGGAACAGTAGTCTTGCAGGCCTTCCGAAAAGCTAACAGACTCTGAAGGGCACGGACCTCGGAGGGCAGCGCGTTCCAGAGGATTGGAGCTATGATTGAGAAAGCCCTTCTCCGTTTTGGGGTCAGATGGTAAACTTTGGAACTTGGGACCACCGGGGGATTTTGCATCTCTGAGCGTAGGGATCTAGTGGGACAATATGGGATGAGGTGGTCCCTTAGGTACACTGGCCCCAGACCATTCAAGGCCTTGAAGGTCAATACCAACACTTTGAAGGTGATCCGGCATTCCACAGGGAGCCAGCGTGGTGCGCGCAGGATAGGTGTAATATGGCAGCTCATCGGGACACCCGCGAGCAGCCAAGCTGCAGCGTTCTGCACCAGCTTAAGTTTCCGGATCACCGACAGAGGAAGGCCAATGTAGAGAGCGTTACAGTAGTCCAGTCTTGAGATGACCGTGGCTTGGACCACTGTGGCCAGGTCACATCGGGAAAGATAGGGGCCAGCTTCCTCGCCTGGCGTAGATGGAAAAACGCCACTCTGCTGACAGTGGAGATGTGAGTCTCCATCGACAGCTGAGGGTCAAAAGTAACACCGAGGCTCTTTACTGATGACGGACATAACGTCATGCCGTCCAGGGTTGGGAGCTGAACCTCTCTACCGCCCGGACGACCAAGCCACAGGATCTCCGTCTTTGCCGGATTCACCTTCAACCTACTGGCTCGCAGCCATCCAGTAACGGCTTCGAGGCAGTGATGGAAATTATCGAGTATGGATTCGGGTCGACCCTCCATCCCCAGAATGAGCCTTTTAAACAGGGGCTGGACGGCCATCTGTTGGGGTGCTTTGAATGCAATTGTCCTGCTTCTTGGCAGAATGGGGTTGGACTGGATGGCCCACCAGGTCTCTTCCAAATCTAGGATTCTAGGATCCTAGGTTGCAGCAGAAAAGAAGGAAGCCCCCCTGAAAATATTTATTATTATTATTAATTCATTATTATTATTAATTCATACTTGATTGGCCACCCTTCCCGAAAGGCTCGGGGCGGCTCACAGCATATGACCATAATGTTCCCCTTTCTCATAGGCCTGGTTGATGCCACCCCTCCCCATGGAAAATGTGGCCCCAGATGCCACGGAGGAGCGCCTTGGGCACCTGGGGCCAAAGCGCCATGGAGGAGTAGAAGCAGACCCACCCGGACTTCCTCCCTCCCTTGGATACTCGCTCCCTATGCTCTACAAAACGTTGTCCTGTCAAAGAGGGAGCCAACAGGACCCAGGATGGCTTTCCCCAAGTCCTCGAGCCTTCTCCCAACGCCACAAGGACAAACCCGACTCTGCTGGAGATCGGGGCACTGTGTTCAACTTCACCAGACACTTGCTCTGGAGGAAAAACAAGGTGAGAACTGGGAAGAGGCGGTGGGCTCGGGGAAAGAAAGTTGGGGCTGCCGTGGGAAGCTCTGCAGTTTCTTTCTCCCGCGTTGACTTGGGAGAAAGAAAGAAAGAAAGAAAGAAAGAAAGAAAGAAAGGGAGAGAAGGTGGAGATAGGCCATTTTCGCCAATTCCTTTCCGAAAATGGCGCCGGCGGCTTCGAAATGGCAAATTCACTTTCGGGTTACTTCCATCGCTTAGAAACCACTTCAAAAGTGAATTTAATCTGAATTAATTCCGATTTTAGAAGCATTCCGAAAAACCTACCCACTCCTACTTTCTCATCTTTCTCCATGCTAAACATCCTCAGAGGGAGAAATAGTTTTCAGACCTTTGACCCTTTAGGTGGCCCTTCTCTGGACCCCTTCCATCTTGCCCATCTTCTTCTTGAATTGTGATCCCGGACCTGGACCCAAGGCCATTCCAGGTGAGGTCTGACCAATGCAGTATAGAGTGCTGAGATGGCTTCCCTGCATCTAGACACTAGGCTCCTGTTAATGCAGGCTAGAATGACAGGCTTGCTTTCTGCTGCCCTAGAGACTGGGACTCAATGGAGCCATGGGATTAAATGACAGGAAAGAAGATTCTGCCTGAACAAGAGGAAGAACTTCCTGGCTCTAAGAAGAGCTGTTCAGCAGTGGAACTCTCTGCCTCAAAGTCCAATGGAGGCTTTTAAACAGAGGCATGATGGCCATATGTCAGAGGTGCTTTAACATTTAACATTTACACAAATGACCAGCCACTGCCAGAAGGGACAGAGAGTTCAAGCTATGCTGACGATCATGCCATCACCACTCCGGCAGGGGGCTCGGAAAACTTGAGTCTCCTTGTGGAGGAAAAAAGCAGGATACAGATAAACATAATAATAATAATAATAGGTAAAGGTTTTCCCCTGACATTAAGTCCAGTCATGTCCGACTCTGTGGGTTGGTGCTCATATCCATTTCTAAGCCAAAGAGCCAGTGTTGTCCATAGACACCTCCAAGGTCATGTGGCCACTGGCATGACTGCATGAAGCTCCTGGTGGCACAATGAGTTACAGCGCTGAGCTGCTGAACTTGCTGACCAAAAGGTCACAGGTTCAAATGCAGGGAGCGGCATGAGCTCCCGCTGTTAGCCCCAGCTTCTGCTAACCTAGCGGTTCAAAAACATGCAAATGTAAGTATATCAATAGGTACTGCTCCGGTGGGAAGGTAACAGTGCTAATCCTAATCCATGGTGAAAAGGATGTTTAGTGCTGGCAATGCAAAGACACCGGGGAGCGTATGGAGCAATGCCCTCCTCCTTTGGCCCCATAGATCTCCCTGCGGCTTTGGGGGGTTACAATTGGCACGCAGGCCCAGCGCTGTGGGTTCAAGGTATGTGCCACCTTTATAAGGCAGGGAGTGCCCTGGGAGAGAAAGGTGGGATCTCAATGGGATAAGTAGGCCGAAACCCCATCTGGAGCGAAGTTAAGCCCATGGCGCACCTGAGCCCGTGGCCACAGTATTTCCAGTTTATCAAAGGGAAGGAAGGGTGTTGCCAACGTTGCCTCGGGGCTGTTGTGCATCTCAAAGACAGACATAACGAATGGCGGCGCCTTTGCCAAAACCCAGGGAATTATACAACCGGGATGTGTGTGAGTGCGTGGAACACAATGCCCTCCGCCATCTCCAGGTGAGATTTCTCAAAAAGGGAGCGGGTTCAAGGGGAGAGAAAGCACAGGGAGCTGCTTTGAGCGTGTGGCCCTTTGCTCCCGTTGTGCCGCTGCCAAGGCCTGGGAGCAAGTTGGCAGCGAGGAGAAGGAGGCTTCGCAGGGAGGCAGGTGGAGTCTTCCAAACCCATAAACATGTTTTTGTTTGCGCCTTCTCTGCAGCAGAACGGGACAGCCGAGGCTGGATGAGCATCCTTGGGGAGAGAGAGCTTCCGTCAGGGTTTCCTGCAGGGCAGGAGGGGGTCAGACTAGATGGCTCCTGGAGGCCCCTTCTGACTCTACAATAGTTCAATATTTCTTTGAGTTCTGAAAAAAAGGAAATCCGGCTGTATATCAAGAAGAACGTCATTAGTAAATGTAAGAGCCGTTTGGGAGAAGAACTTTGGCCCCTTCTACACTGTCCTAATCAGGGGCGGTCTAAGGTAATTTCCAATGGTAGGCGAACATTATTTTGGCGCCCCCCCTAAAAAACATTATTTTGCCCCCCACCACACACATTATTTTGGTTCCCCCCCCCCATTTTTTTAAGCGGTACCTTGCACGTGCTCCTTCCATTCCTCCCGCACGCCGCCACTCCTTGCCCTGTGCAATTCGAAGGCTTCCGAAGGCCCCTCCTCGCGCTTCCTGGTTCCCCCTGCCAGCCCCACCCACAAGGCATTGCAGAGGGTGGGGAGCGCTCTCCCATGCACTGTGCAATACCCCATGGGCCGGCAGGGCACCAGGAAGCGAGGCAGTTCAGGAAGTTCTGGGCATATGGGAGGCCTGCTGACAGCAGCAGGGAGTTCAGCTCCGGCGGTTCTGGGCATGCGCAAAAATGTTTCGCGCATGCTCAGAAGCTGCTGCAGGCAGCAGCAGGGAGTTTTGCTTCTGCTGCGGCACAGCCGGCGCCAATCCCATGCTGCTGCCAGCAGCAGGTTCTGGGCATGCGCAAACATTTTCGCGCATGCCCAGAACTGCAGGCAGGCTGAACTTCAGCTCCGGAGGTGCCTGGCCATGCGCAAAAATGTCAGCGCATGCTCAGGAGGTTCTGGGCATGCAGGCAGCAGGCCAGCAGGCCAGCAACAGGGAGGTTTGCTACGGCGGCGCGGCCAGCGTGGTGGCGCCCACCCAAGATGGCGCCCCATGCGACCGCATAGTTTGCTTACATGGACAGACCACCCCTGGTCCTAATATCCCAGGATTTGATCCCAGATTATCTGTTTATCCCATATTAGACGGTAGTGGAGATTCATACAACCCGTTCAAAGCAGATAACCTAGGGTCAGATCTTGGGAGATAAGGACAGTGTAGAAAAGGCCTTTGTGGATCTGATCAAATCAAGAGGAAGGTTGGCCCTGTCACTCCATCCAAAGGATCCTTACCTCTGACCAAAACCTTGCGTGTGCAAGGGTGACACACCTCGCGCCAAGAAATAACACAGACACAAGTGGTTGGATGAAAATGGCCACAACTCAATTGATTGAAAACAGGAACAAAGGGTTGGCGGCCACGCATGGGTCCTGGGTCAGGGTCGTACAGCCCCCACAAATGTCCAAAGGCGTTTGCAAGCCTTGGGTGCGAGCAGCCCAATGCCTGTCCACGGAAACCCGGCACCCCAGGGGGCCTGGCCGTTATCCCCCCTTACAACCAAGAGGGCGATAAGCCAGCCTGATCCAGGGGCCATGCCACACGCCACACGCCAAACCCCAAACACGGAGTTGTGACAATGAACATAATAACGCATAACCATGAACAGTGCAACAAAGAAGTAAGTAAAAGACAAAAAGGAAACCACAAGCAATGCAAAAGTAGGGCGCGTGGGAGGAAAAACCGGACTGGCCCCAGCGTGTGGCCTGAGCAGTCCCAGCCAGCCTTAAGTAAGCTGCCTGGGAGGAAGTGCAGGCCGGCCGCTGCAAGGAGGGAGCAGGGCGGGGCCAGCCCCGTCCTTGGCCAGCCGGCGCTGATGGCAGGAAACCTTCCCCCACCCCAGGGGCTTCTGGGGAGAAGAAGCCCCTTCTCCATCACCAAGACAGCGTGAGGGCAACCCTGCCCCGCAACCAGCTCGGCCGGCAAGTCGGCCAAGCCCCTTCTCTCAATTGTGTCTCATACAATCCTAGAGTCAGGGGAATAGGCTTGTCCCTCCCTCCTCAATGGGACCTCCTTCCCAGTGCTTAACATTGGCTCTCCTGCCCCTTCTCTCAGCCTTTCTTCTCCACGCTAAACATCTCCAGGTCCTTAAGCTGCTCCTCAGAGGGATTCCTGGTTTCCAGGCCCTCTTGGTGGCCCTTCTCTGGAGACCTTCCATCCTCTCCATATCCTCCTTTCCTTGCTTTGCCCAGGACTGGACACAGGGCTAGGATTCCAAGCGATGCATGGCCAAAGCAGAAGAGAGTCCGGCTGTGACATCCCTCAACCTAGATATCCTATGGATGCCATTGGCCTTTATAGCTGCCGCATCACACTCTGTACTCATGTTCAGCTTGCTGTCTAATAAGACTCTCCGATCCCTTTCACATGGTCTGTTCCCATGAACAGTTGAATGCAACACTGAAAGTATCACATCTGTTTGCACAGTGCACCTCGACTTGTGAGTACACATTTATGCGCACAAGTATACTGCATGTCCAAGTTTCCTTCCTCAGCCTTGTAGTCCATACAGACAACGGCATGGAAAATCTTCTACGTGACACCGAAAGGGGTGTCAAACTGCATTTCATTCTACAGTGTAGATGCACTTTTTGTTGAAGTCAGGTTGCGATCATCGTGTCAGCCCTTGCGCCCATCCATCCCACACCTGCTTCCTCTTCCCCAAAACCCAATATTTGGATGAATTCCTTGTGTGTTGCCTCTCCTTCACACCTTTATGCAACCGATTCCTCTTTGTAAATCCCAGATCTTTTAGGAATCCGTTGCACAGGTGGAGGATGAGTGGATCTCTGCCTGGCTTTGCTTCCCATTCTGTCCTCACTTCCAAAACACTGGAAGTGGAAGCACCTTGTCACACGATGATGAAATCCTCTCCAAAAAGGAGTGAGGTAAGCCAGTGTTTCCCAACCAGTGTGCCGCGGCACACTAGTGTGCCGTGAGCGATCATCAGGTGTGCCGTGGGGAATTGGAACCTCCAATACCAGACCTGGGCATTTTGCGGCCCGCCGGCCGATTCTGACCGGCCTGCGTAAGGGCCCTGGCAGGCAGGCAGGCAGGCAGGCAGGCAGGCAGAGCGACCAATGGAGGGGAAGGGAGGGGAGAGAAGAGGAGGAGCCCAGGACAAGCGCCGCCACAGAGCATGCCTTCGCTCTCCTCCTCCTCCCTTCCCTTCCACCTCGGGCGCTCCCCTGTCCCTTCTCTTCTGCCTTGCTCTCTTTCACCCCTTCCTTCTCTTCCAGCAACTACAATTCCCAATTGTCAAGATCTATTTCCCCCAAACTCCACCAGTGTTCACATTTGAGCATATTCAGTATTTATGCCAAGTTTGGTCCTGATCCAACATTGTTTGAGTCCACAGTGCTCTCTGGATGTTGGTGAACTACAACTCCCAAACTCAAGGACAATGCCCACCAAACCCTTCTAGTGTTTTCTATTGGTCATGGAGTCCTGTGTGCCACATTAGGTTTAGTTCCATCATTGGTGGAGTTTGGCGTGCTCTTTGACTGCGGGTGAACTATAACTCCCAGCAACTACAACTCCCAAATGACAAAATCAATTTTTTGGCTGATGGTCCCTCCTTGGGTTAGTATTAGTATGTTTTGTGGCCAAATTTGGCAGCAATTTGTCCAGTGGTTTTTGAGTTATGTTAATCCCACAAATGAACAGCTGTTGTGTAAGACCTTCATGTGTGTCTTTCTGCCATTCCTGCCAGGATATCTATGTTGTGTTCATTGAAACAGGCCCAGGTTTCACACTGAGTGTATAAATACATTTAAAAACATATTCACTATATGTATGACTGTGTTAGAGTGTCATTTTGTGTCATTTTGGTTGGTGGTGTGCCCCAGGATTTTGTAAATGTAAAAAATGTGCCGCGGCTCAAAAAAGGTTGAAAAACACTGAGGTAAGCAATGATGAGTGGATATATAATAGCACCATGACACATTGAGAAGAAGGGGGGGGGGAGGAGGATGAGAGGGTGTAGGAAGGCAAACTGAGGCCAAAAGATCCCCCAAAAGAGAGGCCCTGCTCCACGGCAAGGGAAGGCACACCCAGAAACTTCTGGAGTGGAATCGGGCATTTGGCCAAAGGGAAGAGGTGAGAGGGGATGGACTTCCGTCATCCCGTTGTGAGATTTTGAGAGACTTGGGACATGCAAATGTGTGTACGAGGGTTGAATGAAAAGTAATGCCTCCACCTTCGTTACTTGGGTTTGGATGGGAATATTTTAATAAACCAAATGCAGAAATAATCCTTAGGATGTGCTCTTTAACAACCACTCTTCACTTTTCCACATCATCACCAGACAATTGGATACATTTCTGCCAACAATGAACATGTTTTCTGAAGCCCTCATGGAAGAAGTCTGTGCACTTTCATTTCAGGCGTCAGCGTCCTGGGTACCCATCGTGCACAGCTCTTCCAATAGCCAAACAAAGCAATAATGTGACCCACACGTTCTTGTGAAATGCCGATTATGTTTGAAATTTTTCTCTGAGTGATACGACGATCGTCCTGAATCAGTCAACTGTTTGCTTGTGAAACTTGGTGGTTGCTGTCTCAGGTCGTCCAACTCTTTGTTTGCCACGCAAGTCAGATGTTCCCACCTCAACATCTGTAAACTTACTTGTTCAATGACGCACAATGCTCACATCCACACAATCGCCATACACAGCTTGCATTCTCTGATGGATCTCCTTTAGGGTGACACCTTCTGCGGTCAAGAATTCAATGACTGCACGTTGCTTAAGTCGCATCGACTGACCATCTGCGCAGTTCCAAACTTTGCACTTTAACAACACAACCATTCAATGCTGAGGCTCCCCGCCAAATGGAACTGTAAAGGAGAGTCTCCTGAACAAGCCAGTCCCTGCCATATACCAGGACTACCATCCGTTGAGGAGTTACGAAGGGGGAGGCATTACTTTTCACTCAACCCTTATAATGGGAGGGGGAGCATGTTTAACCCACCCACAGGCTAAAATTATCTGGGCAGCGTACCATCTCATTCATGTGAATGTATGTGTGCGTGTGCGAATCACAGACAAAACCAGTGCAACGAAACAATGAGTCAAGACCCAGGCGGCAAAGCCGTGATCCAACTGGCTCCAGAGGATGAAACATGTCAGCCCATAAAAGCCCTATTAAATCCGGCGTCAGGGAAGAAGCAGAAGGGAGAGGTGCAGATCTCCATAAAGACAACCCGCACAAGGAAGAACAGACTCTCAGGATTGCACCATTTTCGCCTGGCTGCAAAAACATTTTTCTAAATCTGCACAGAGTCTGATGAGTTGCCGCAGTCGAGGAAGGGAATCTCTGTTGGATCATGGCAAAAAAGGGAAATTTCCCCTCCAAAAAAAACACCAAATATGTTCTGTGTCTATGACATTGAATGTTTGCCATGTTTATGTGCATTGTGATCCGCCTTAAGAAGGGCGGAATATAAATACTGTAAATAAATAATAATAAATATAGTAATAATAGTAATACATTAAAATACTACGAATAGATACATACCCACTTTGAGTCTCCTAAACATAATAATAATAATAATAATCCTCCAAACTGGGAAAGTCTACCATCCTCTGACGTGATCTCTTCCACCGCTGAACACTCTTGCCATCACAACATTCTTCTTCGTGTTTCAATGGGATCTGTTTTCCTGACATTTGAATCCATTGCTCCATTGTGTCCTACTCTGAAGAGCAGCAGAAAACAAACTTGGGCCCTCCAGGGGTTTTGGACTTCAACTTCCACAATTCCTAACAGCCTATTGCCTTTTAGGAATGATGAGAGTTAAGGTCCAAAACACATGGAGGGCCCAAGTTTGCCCATGCCTGTTCTAGAAGGGCTTGTGATGACAATCCTTGAGATGCAGGAAGGAAGAGAGGAGAAAATTCACTCCAATGACATCTTTGGGATAGATAGATAGATAGATAGATAGATAGATAGATAGATAGATAGATAGATAGATGGAATCTGGATCAGCTGGGTCAGGAGAATACAATCAAGGTATTCAGGTTCAGCGTGTCCTTAGAAGGAAACTCAACTTGGCAAAGCAGTCGCTGGTTACGTAAACGCATGCCCTGGACGTGTTGGAGCATCCCTCAATTGTGGCATTTTGTGCGGAGAAGTTTGTGGGCAACTCAGAGCAGCCGGCCTGCCCTTCTTCTCCCCGCGTGACTCTGGTGGGTGGAAGCAGCCACAATCCCCAGGAGAAAGGTTTTGGGGATTTGGGCAACTGCCCTTTATGCATCCAAATGGGGCTCCTTTGTCTCCGCTCTTGCAGGTGTCCTCTTGACTGAGGCTTATGGCCACAGGTCAACAAAACGAAAGAGTCTTCTACCCTCTGAAATGGTGATTTGTAGTTTTCTCAAGTTTCTTCACCATGTTTCGGTTGGAATCTCCTCTCCAGCTGTTTGAATCCGCCTTCTCTGGAGAGGTAGAAAACAAGTCACCTTCTTCTTTGGTTTGACCTACCTCCACTCTTGGGTCGTCCAGTCCAACCCCATTCTGCCAAGAAGCAGGACAAGCTTGTTCAAAGCACCCCCAACAGACAGCCATCCAGCATCTGTTTAAAGGCATCCAAAGTAGGAGCCTCCACCACACTCCGGGGCAGAGAGTTCCACTGCTGAACAGCTCTCACAGTCAGGAAATTCTTCCTAATGTTCAGGTGGAATCTCCTTTCTTGTAGTTTGAACCCATTGTTCCATTGCGTCCTAGTAATAATCATTTAATTAATAATAAATGCAAAACAGCCTGAAGCCTATAAATATCTGGGCATACTACAGTTGGACAATATCAAGCATGGGCATGTGAAAAATATGGTCAGCAAAGAATATATCCAAAGAGTCAGAAAGGTTTTGAAGAGCAAATGAAATGTCGGAGATACAATCAAGGCTCTCAAGCCCTGGCCACCCCCGCCATCAGAGACACGGCTGGGATTGTGAACTGGACACAAGCAGAGCTGGAGCAACTGGACAGAAAAACAAAGAAACTGATGACAATCCTCTCCTCATTATTACACCTGTGTAGTGATGTCGACAGACTTGACCTGCCCAGAACATCAGGAGGCAGAGGAAGGGCTTCTGCAAGGGAAACCAATGGGGGAAGGAGAAGAGAAACATGGACTGTCAGATGATGGGAAAGGCAGTCAAGAGCCAACATGGAGGGAAGTCGAGAGCAGAAAACGGCTTCAAGTGCAAAAGACAAAGAGGGAAAACCGTAAAAACTCAATGCAGAGCAGAAGAGAAAACTGGCCAAAGAAAGAAGGCTTTCTCTCCCTGGACAGTTCCTGGGAAACACTGAGAGCCAAATGGACAAAGAAAAAACATGGCTGTGGCTCACAAGTGGAACTTGGAAAAAGGAGGCAAAGGAGGGCCTGATTCTGGCGGGACAAGAAGGAGCCACGAGAACCAAGGCCCTCCAAGCCAGAATTGAAGAGTCAAAGACAGATCCCAAGTGTAGACTCTGCAAGGAAGCAGGCGAAACAATGGATCCCATCCTTAGTTGCTGCAAGAAGATTGCGCTGACGGATTACAAGCAGAGGCACAACACCCTTGCTCAGGTGATCCATTGGAACTTGTGCCACAAACACCATCTGCCTGCCACAAAGAACTGGTGGGATCTCAAGCCGGAAAAAAGTTACAGAAAATGAACACGTCAAACTCCTTTGAGACTTCCAGATTCAGACACAAGACTCCTGACCTCTTGATCATGCTAAAAAAAACGAAGTATGGATCGTCGATGTCGCAATCCCAGATTTGCAGGATTGCAGAGAAACAACTGGAAAAGCTGACACAATACGAGGATGTAAAGATCGAACTACTAAGATTCCGGCACAAGCCAGTCAAGGAGGTCCCAGTGAGGATCGGCACACTGGGTGCACTGCCTCTAGACCTTGGCCTGCACTTAAACACAATCGGCACTGACCAAATCACCACCCATCAGCTGCCAAAGGCCACCTTATTGGGATCTGCACGCATTCACCGATACATCACACAGTCCTAGACAATTGGGAAGTGTCCAACGTGGGATCCAATGCAACAACCAGCAGAGTGATCTTGTTTGTTGTGTACTAATCTTGTTGTGTTTCTAATAATAATAATAATAATAACAACAACAATAATCAGCTTTGCTTATGTTCCGCTCTCTCTTTCCAAGGAGAGACAGGGCAGATTACAACAAAAGATGGCAAACATCCAGTGCCAGATCCAATAAAGAAATAAGAAAGAGAAAGCAGACACTTACTCTATGTCTAACACAGTGGTTCCCAACCTCTGATCTGTGGGTCTGCAAGGCCCAAAATATGGTCTGCGGCCTCACCACTACTACACCGTTGCAACTGGTCTCGTGAAACCCTCTTCTAGTGCTGAAGCTGATTAAATACGGTTTTCTGGGGGCAAGCAGATGGCGGCTGCTGGGTGGCATATGTTACGTATCAGAAACTAGAGCTGATGGGGTCTATCCAATGCAATTTTCTGAATCAGCACACCAAATAACCAAACAATCTAAAGTTGACAAAAAACTGATTCGTAACCCTTTTGGTACTAAGGTTGGAGAGTGGTCCCTGGTCAAAAAAAGGTTGGGAACCACTGAGATCTAGTCTAGCACTGGGCCCAGGTCAACCAAATAGCCACTTCACTATACTCCTTCCAATGCAGCCTAGCATTACATTGGCCTTTTTAGCTGCTGCATGACCCCTCGGGAGGGTTTCCCCTTTCCAGGGCCCAGGTGTGCGTCTCAGTGTCAACAAGGCTTCCTGGTCCAAGACCCTTCTCTTCTGCTGCCTGAGGATATTGGATGCACAATGGCTGGCACAGAAGAACCTCAATTTTTCCATGTAAACAAGGATGAAGAAACGGCTTTGGGTGCACATTGGGTGCACACTTCTTTGATCCAGGTGATTTCACCGATTACTAATGCGAGGAGGCATCACGGGGGAACACCCTGCATTCTTCACATTCACTTCATCACCTTGGAAACTTCCAGGGCCATTCGCTCCATTTCCTTCTCCAACTCAAAGGGGATAATTGAATATGGTAAGAGGAAGAGGAAGAGGAAGAGGAAGGAAGGAGTTGGCAACATTCTGCTTGAAATTCTAATAGAATGCAGGCTCAACAGGGATCACGGATTACAGTAATTCCTCCTTAATATAAAAAAATTCTTTTTCCTTCTTATTTGCGCAAATAATAGCCACTTATAAGACCATAAAATGATCCAAACACAAATTAGGTTGCATCGCATCCCATTGAGGTCTCTTCGGAACCCTCCAATGAGGCAAATCATCAATAATTGCACTATGTAATAGGTCTGGGTAGGTTCGTTGGAATGCTCGTAAAGTCGGAAAGCTCGTAAAATCTGCAGTTTGGATGTGGATGCCTTCCCTCCGCGTCAGAACTGGGGTGACAGCCGTGTTTAACGCAGCTGTCGCCCCAATTCTGACGCGGAGAAGAGGCATCCGCGTCCAAACTGGGTTAAACACCCAGTTTCAATGCGGCTTTCTTTCCCCCGCGGGGGGAAGGAAAGCTGCATCCAAATGAACCAGGAAAAAACACTTTGAAGCCATTAACGAAGCATTTCCAACATTTCTTAAATTTCAGGAATTTCAAAACATTTTTCCATAAAATTTCAGAAATCATTTAAGTTTCGAAAAGCCAGCATCCCCTACATCCGAACGATGAACTTTTTTTTTGATCAACCAGGCCTACTATGTAATATGATTTTCATTCCTGGGTTATAAATGCCATTTGCTAATTGGTTCTGTCATAAAAAAAAATTAGGGAGATTTTATGAAACTGCAAAGACTTTGCATTTGCGGGATTAACATCCTGATGTAGCACATTTTGCTATATGTGTTATCAAAGGCTCTCTTGGCCGGAATCAGCGGGTTGCTGTGAGTTTTCCAGGCTGCCTGGCCATGTTCCAGAAGCATTCTCTCCTGACGTTTCACCCACATCTATGGCAGGCATTCTCAGAGGTTGTGTTGGAAACATTCCTGTGGAATAATGTCCAGGGTGGGAGAAAGAACTCTTGTCCACTGGAGGCAGTTGTGAATGTTGTAATCAATCATCTTGATTAGAATTTGATGGCATTGCAATTTCTAGGTCTTGCTGATTCTTCCCGGGGGAATCCTTTGTTGGAAGGTGTTAGCAGGCCTTGATTGTTTCATGCCTATTTTTCAGAGTGTTGCTTTTATTTATTGTCCTGATTTTAGAGTTTTTTTTAATACTGGCAGCCAGACTTTGCTCATTTTCATGGTTTCCTCCTTTCTGTTGAAATTGTCCACATGCTTGTGGATTTCAATGGCTTCTCTGTGTAGCCTGACATGGTGGTTCCGTATCCTATGCAGCTGTGGCCAAGAAGTCTCCACAGGGACCTCCAAATGCAGCAGCATTGCCCAGGCATAAATCCAGGAACATGAAAGGCACCGCAGACTAAGCCAACCAGAGTAGTCAGCCCTAGCAGAGCACCTGAGGAACCAACCTGGACACAGAATATTGTTTGGGGACACAGAACTGCTGGACCACTCTCACAACCACCATGTCGGACTACACAGAGAAGCCACTGAAATCCACAAGAAGCAGGTGGACAATTTCAACAGAAAGGAAGAAACCATGGAAATGAACAAAATCTGGCTACCAGTATTTGAAAAAACCCTAAAATTGATTGATTGATTGATCTTGTATGCTGCCACTCCCCGAGGGCTCGGAGCGGCTAACAACAATCAATAAAATACATCATAAAACAAAGCAATTAGCAATTTAATTAAAACAGATTTGAAACAGAAGCTAAGATTCGAAGGCCAGCTGGAACAAATATGTCTTACAAGCCCTGCGAAATGTCAACAGGTCTCGCAGGGCCCGAGCTTCACCTGGCAAAGAATTCCAAAGGAATGGCGCCACAACAGAGAAGGCTCTGTGCCTCGTAGAGGTTAAACGGATGGTCTTAAAGCTGGGGACTTCCAGTAAATTAAGATCTTCAGAGCAAAGGGATCTCTGGGGCTGATAGGGGGTAAGACGGTCCTTCAGATACGCCAGCCCTGGACCATACAAGGCCTTGAAGGTTAATACCATCACCTTGAAGATGATCCGGTGCTCGATCGGCAACCAGTGGAGCTGCTGCAAAATAGGTGTTATGTGACATCTCACTGGTGCCCCAGTGGGTAGTCAAGCAGCAGCGTTCTGGACGAGCTTAAGTTTCTGGGTCACAGACAAGGGCAGGTCGATGTAAAGGGTTTACAGTAGTCTAATCTTGAGATGACCGTGGCTTGGATCACCGTGGCTAGGTCGTCTCTAGACAGATAGGGGGCCAGCCTCCTAGCCTGCCGCAGGTGGAAAAAGACGGTTTTGCTAACAGCAGAGACCTGGGCCTCCATTGTCAGCAAAGGGTCTAAAACGACTCTCAGGCTCTTTACTGAAGGTGATGGACATAGTGTCTCACCATCCAGGGTAGGAAGCTGGGCCACCCCACTGGCCGGATGACCTGGCCACAGTATTTCCGTCTTTGCTGGATTCACCCTCAACCTGCTGGCACGCAGCCATCTAGTAACGGCCTCAAGGCATTGATGGAAATTATCAGGCACGGAGCCCGGGCAGCCTTCCATCTTCAGAACAAGCTGGGTGTCATCAGCGTACTGAGAGCACTCCAGCCCGAAACTTCGAACCAGCCAAGCAAGTGGTTGCATATAGATGTTAAATAACAAAGGGGAGAGAATGGCCCTCTGAGGCACCCCGCATATTAGTGGGGATCTCTCGGAGACCAAGCCTCCCCTTTCCACTCGCTGTCCCCGGTTGTGGAGAAAGGACAACAACCCTGACTCCAGCAATGGCAAGGCGGTGGGCCAAAAGATTCTATTCGACCGTATCAAATGCTGCTGTGAGGTCCAATAACACAAGCAGCGCTGAACCGTCCTTGTCCAACTGGCATCGAAGGTGATCTCAGGTGGCGACCAGAACGGTTGTCACGCCACAAGCCCCGCAAGCCCTTGCTTCCCTTGAACAATACTGCAGCCATGACGGATTTAAGATCCCTTCCAGGCCAGCCTGTCTCCCTCATAAAGATCTGCCTGCCTGCTTTTCTCGTGAGAGCCTGGCACCAAGAATGCGGGATGAACTGGTCAAGGTTAGCAAAGCAGGCCTAGAAGATAAGCGGGGAGGCCCAGGCCAGGAACAGGCTTGACTCCCCTTTACATCTGGAGATGCTAACGAGGTTTACATTCTCGAGGAGCTGAGGTAGCTTAAACAACAGCTGCCATCCATCATGGCCACTTTGACGTCCGACACAGACTTACGTCGCTTAGATCAAAGGGTTAAGACAGTATAACCGTGTAGAGTTGGCACGGAGCGGGATCTCGTGCCAACACCGCATTTAGGATGATGCTTCTGTGAGAGAGGTCACTGGGCTTTCCAGGAAGACTTTGCCAGTCAGCTTTGGCTGCCTTGATTTCTGCCCATTTGGGTGAAGTATACTTTCCTTGCTAAGTTCCTGTTTGTTCCTGAAAGGTTTTTCATTGCCTTTACACCGGCTGCTTTCTAAAGAGACTTCCTTGCCATTTTAATCCAGCTTTGTTCCTGATTGCATCCAGCTTGTTTCCTGGTTTACTATGGGACTATTTACTCAATGCTCTGTTCCTGAGATTTGCTGCTATTGGAAGCGCTATAGTATTGCTTCCAACTTCTTTCCTATAAACTATATTCTCAATATTCCCACTCCAGGTCGTTTTTTACCGCTGTTGTACACTGTGATGTTTTTAATGATGTTTTTATGCTCTATTTTAACCTGTGTTGCTGTTTTTTATGCTGTTGTTTTAGTTTTGTGAGCCGCCCCGAGCCCGCCGGGAGTGGCGGCATAGAAGCCGAATAATAAATAAATAAACCTGTTGTACCTTAGCTGGTCTCTGTGGTTTATCAAGGGAGGTCTTGCCCAAGGTCCTAGAGGGCGATAACGGTCTCCGTCCCATGCCCAATACGGAAGCCGGATTGGAAGGGATCTAATCCGGCTGTGCCATGGAGAAACTGCTGCAGCTGCTCCGCTACCGCCCTCTCAATCACCTTGCCTAGGAACGAAAGATTCAACACCGGGCGGTAATTGGAGGGAACCGATCGGTCTAAATTCGGCTTCTTCAGTAGTGGGGTGACCACTGCCTCTTTTAAACCCTCTGGAAAGACTCCTTGCTCAAGGGAGCTGTTGATTATCTTCAACAGAGGGTCACGCAATCCCTCTTGGCAAGATTTCACTAGCCAAGAGGGACACGGATCGAGGGAGCAAGTGGTCCGTCTAGCTGCAGCTATGAGTCTATCGACAGCCTCTGTGTCCAACAGGACGAACCGGTCGATGGTGGGCCCAGCAAGAGGCCACGGAGTCTCAAGTTCACGAACTGTATCAATTGTGGCAGGGAGTTCCCGGCGGAGCTCCGAGATCTTGTCTGCAAAATAACTCTGAAAAGCATCGGCTGTAAGGGCCTGATCATCATTGTTTGGGACGGTAGGGACCGTCCTTGAAGAATGCATTATTTTGAACAATGCCATTTCCAAATTGGTTCTGTCCTTTAACAAAACATGGGGAAACTTTATTAAACTGCAAAGACTTTGCTTTTGCGGGAGGGACCTCATCCTGCGATTGCACATTTGGCTCGAGTTCGTCAATGAATATCTCATCATTGCATCTCAACTTATTCAACAGAGTTTGCACCACAAAAACCAAGTTTCTGGAGGAGAAAAACTACTTTCAAAGTCGGGACCACACAATTAAACAGGAAATAACACTTTCAAACCAGGAACAATGGGTTTTTTCAAATTTTGTTACCTGGTGTTATTGCATTTAACTTGCAAAAAAGCAGGTGCTGTCCAGAAGACGCAGCGCTGCCGTGCCTAATTGGAGTGCATTTAATTGTCGCCCTGCAACCTGCCATGAACTGGGGAGACTGGGGCGGGGTGGGAGCCAGCCAGGGATCTGCTGCAGGTAAGTCAGTATCTTACTCAGGACTCGTTCCGGTTTCAGCAGCCAAATTGGTGTCAGGAGCACCTGATGCTTGGATGCGGAGCTGCCCAGAGTCTATTTCTCCCTGCCTTCTCAGACTCGCTCTGCTTCGAACAGATTATACGTGTTTTCCGAACGGCTGCCCGAGGGGCTTCATTAAAACAGGTTGGAAAATTACACACTCCTGCCTTGCCCTCGCCTTCCACACCTTCACCCACCCACCCGAGGAATTGCTCCCATACAGCCTCATAACGTCAAATATTGCAAGAAAGGGGGGAGAGGAGGAAAGAGAAAAGGAAGAGAGAAAGAAAGAAAGGGAACGAAAGAGAGAGAGAGAGAGAGAGAGAGAGAGGGGCAAGGAACACACACATCTGACGCGCTTGCTAAAAAGAAAACCACGGAGAGATGGCATGTGCTTCTCTTATTATTTGGCCACGGCACCAATGTGCTGGACTACTTGCAACCTTTGGTTAGAAATTCGAGTGAAATATGGGCTCAGAGGGATAATTAAATACAGAAAAGAGAAGAAGGCAAAGAAGGAAGGAGAAGGAGGAGGGGATGGAGGTGAAGGAGAAGGAGGAGAAGGAAAAAGGAAGGAAGGAGTGGGAAAAGATGGAAAGAGAAGGGGAAGAAGAAGGAGATGGAGTAGGTGAAGGAGGAGAAGGGGAAGGAAAAAGAAGAAGGGAAGGAGATGGAGTAGATGAAGGAGAAGGTGAAGGAGAACGAGAAGAAGGAATGAGAAGAATGAAGGGGAGAAGAAGGATGGAGGTGAAATCCCATTGGCTTTTTTTGCCCCTGCATCACATTGTTGGCTCATGTTTAACTTGTTGTCCATGAGGACCCCAAGATCTTTTTCACACATACTGCTCTCGAGCTACGCACCCCCCATTCTGTCTCTTCCCTATTGCTTCTTATTTGTGCAAATAAAATTGACTTACAAGACCATAAAACGGCCCAAACACAAATTAGTTTGCATCTCGTCCCATCGGGTCCTCCTTCAGAGCTCCAGAACCACTCTGGAACTCCCCCATGGAGCAAGTCAATAATTATTGCATCTAGCTTGTAATTACAACTTGCAAAAAAGTAGGTGCTGTACAGATACGGGCATACGGTGACTATTTGGAGTGAAATTAATTGCAGGTCAGCTCTCTGGCATTCTGCAACCAGTAATAAACTGGGGAGACTGGGGCGGGGTGGAAGTAGGGAATGTACAGAACGCCATCTTACCCAGAACTCAGCCTGTCTCCTAAAGACAAATTGGTGTCAGGAGCATTGCTCAGGCTGGTGCATGCCTTTCCTCTGCAGGACAACCGCGAGGAGCTGAGGCTGGCTCCAGGCGGCCTAGAAGCCGTTGCGGGCACAGGCTCCGGAGTTCTCCCTGTCCGCATGCCCAGTGGCATCTTCTCTGTTTTTAGGATTTGTATGTTCTTTTTAGTTCTTTTTTGGTTTTTTATTATTGTTAGTCACACATTGCGTTGTGAGATGTTGTGTTGCCAAATTTGGGGTCATTTGACCCCCGTAGTTTTTTGTTTTGTTTTTAAGGTAATCACGACAACAAGACCCTTTTTTTATATATATAGATATAAATGTCGAACTGTATTTATTGTTGTTTTTATAATTGCAACATTCACACCTGCTTCAGCAGACAAGGGTTCTTTCTCCCACCCTGGCCATCATTCCGCTGGGACACAGCATATACACCCCACTTGCCTCACAGCCAACAGAACCTCTGAAGATGCCATTAACCACAGATGCAGCTGACACGTCAGAAGAGAATGATGCTGGAACATGGCCAGACAGCCCCCAAAAATCCAGTGATCCCAGCCATGAAAGCCTTGAACAATGCACTATCTATCCCTCTTGATGCGGCTTAGGGCCCTTCCACACAGCCCTATATCCCAGAACAGGGCTTTCCAACTGGCGGCCCGCGGGCCGTATACGGCCCCCCAACCCCTCCCCCACGGCCCCCTACCCTCCTACAAGATACCTGCTTTTTAAGATTTTTTTAAAAAAAATTTAAATATTTTTTTGGAATATTTTTTTCGAATATTTTTTCCGAATATTTTTTATTTATTTTTTCCCGGCCGGGGGGGGGGGGTGAGGGGCGGGGCGGGAGGAGGAGCAGGCTCCCTTCCTCCTCCTCCTACTTCCCTCCCTCCTCCCTCTCCCTCCCTCCCTCCTTCTCTCTCTCTTTCCCCCTTTCATTCCTTCCCTTTTTCACCACCTGAAAGAAAGAGGGAAGGAGAGAGTGCACCAAGCGAGAGGGGGCGTGGCCAGAGCGAAAAGGGGGCGGGGCCAAGTTTGGCGCGCGGGGGGGATGCTCATCCATTCCCTTTCCGGCTTCCTCTTCTGAGGATTCCTGCCAAGTTTGGTCCTGATCCATCATTATTTGAGTCCACAGTGCTCTCTGGATAGAGGAGAACTACAACTCCCAAACTCAAGGTTCAGTACTTTCTGTTGCTCTCATGAAAGTTTAGGTTTGATTCAACATGGCTGAGGAATGCTTTGATTGTGTTTTCCCCCTATGGCAGAAGGAGATTGGACTGGATGGCCCTTGGAGGTCTCCTATTCTAGGAACCCATTGTTGTTATTATTATTATTATTATTATTATCATCATCATCATCATTAGAAGCTGAATGGCCATCTGTGAGGATTGCTTTGATTGTGTTTTCCCCTTATAGCAGAAGGAGATTGGACTGGATGGCTCTTGGAGGTCTCCTATTCTAGGAACCCATTGTTGTTATTATTATTATTATTATTATTATCATCATCATCATTAGAAGCTGAATGGCCATCTGTGAGGATTGCTTTGTGTTTTCCCCTTATAGCAGAAGGAGATTGGACTGGATGGCCCTTGGAAGTCTCCTATTCTAGGAACCCATTGTTGTTATTATTATTATTATCATCATCATCATCATTAGAAGCTGAATGGCCATCTGTGAGGAATGCTTTGATTGTATCTTCCCCTTATGGCAGAAGGAAATTGGACTGGATGGCCCTGGATGGCCCTTGGAGGTCTCCTACTCCAGGAACCTGTTGTTGTTGTTGTTATTATTATTATTATTATTATTATTAGCAGAGGCAGAATGAATATTATGCCTTATCATTCAGGGTTATAGGCCTGTGTGGAAGGGCCTTGGCTTCTTATTTGACTTCCTTTCCACACATCTGAATAAAATCCCATGTTATTTGCTTTAAACCAGATTATATGAGTGTGGACTCCGATAATCCAGTTCAAAGCAGGTATTCTGGGCTATATGGCTGTGTGGAAGGGCCCTGAGTCCACACTGCAATATAATCCAGTTCAAAGCAGGTTTTGTGGGGTTTCCTGCCTGGATATTCTGTGTTATATGGCTGTGTGAAGGGCCTGAGTCCACACTGCAATATAATCCAGTTCAAAGCAGGTTTTGTGGGGTTTCCTGCCTGGATATTCTGCGTTATATGGCTGTGTGAAGGGCCCTGAGTCCACACTACAATATAATCCAGTTCAAAGCAGGTTTTGTGGGGTTTCCTGTCTGGATATTCTGAGTTATATGGCTGTGTGAAGGGCCCTGAGTCCACATTGCAATATAATCCAGTTCAAAGCAGGTTTTGTGGGGTTTCCTGCCTGGATATTCTGCGTTATATGGCTGTGTGAAGGGCCCTGAGTCCACACTACAATATAATCCAGTTCAAAGCAGGTTTTGTGGGGTTTCCTGTCTGGATATTCTGCGTTATATGGCTGTGTGAAGGGCCCTGAGTCCACATTGCAATATAATCCAGTTCAAAGCAGGTTTTGTGGGGTTTCCTGCCTGGATATTCTGCGTTATATGGCTGTGTGAAGGGCCCTGAGTCCACACTGCAATATAATCCAGTTCAAAGCAGGTTTTGTGGGGTTTCCTGCCTGGATATTCTGCGTTATATGGCTGTGTGAAGGGCCCTGAGTCCACACTACAATATAATCCAGTTCAAAGCAGGTTTTGTGGGGTTTCCTGTCTGGATATTCTGCGTTATATGGCTGTGTGAAGGGCCTGAGTCCACATTGCAATATAATCCAGTTCAAAGCAGGTTTTGTGGGGTTTCCTGCCTGGATATTCTGCGTTATATGGCTGTGTGAAGGGCCCTGAGTCTGCCTTACAATATAATCCAGTTCAAAGCAGGTTTTGTGGGGTTTCCTGTCTGGATATTCTGCGTTATATGGCTGTGTGAAGGGCCCTGAGTCCACATTGCAATATAATCCAGTTCAAAGCAGTTCAAAGCAGGTTTTGTGGGGTTTCCTGCCTGGATATTCTGCGTTATATGGCTGTGTGAAGGGCCCTGAGTCCACACTGCAATATAATCCAGTTCAAAGCAGGTTTTGTGGGGTTTCCTGCCTGGATATTCTGCGTTATATGGCTGTGTGAAGGGCCCTGAGTCCACACTACAATATAATCCAGTTCAAAGCAGGTTTTGTGGGGTTTCCTGTCTGGATATTCTGAGTTATATGGCTGTGTGAAGGGCCCTGAGTCCACACTGCAATATAATCCAGTTCAAAGCAGGTTTTGTGGGGTTTCCTGTCTGGATATTCTGAGTTATATGGCTGTGTGAAGGGCCCTGAGTCCACACTACAATATAATCCAGTTCAAAGCTGGTTTTGTGGGGTTTCCTGCCTGGATATTCTGCGTTATATGGCTGTGTGAAGGGCCCTGAGTCCACACTGCAATATAATCCAGTTCAAAGCAGGGACTGGGACTTGAGACTGGGATTTTGGTGTTCATCTCTATCTCCAAGTCAAAGCCCCGGTGTCCTCCACAGACACCTCCAAGGCGGGAGGGGGGAGCTGGGGGGGGGGGCAGGGGTGGAGCTGGGGGGGGGCGGGGCCAGGGGCGGAGGCAGACCCTTCGGCCCCCCAGGTCATCAGTAACCGGAATTCCGGCCACAGGTCCGGTAGAAGTTGGACAGCCCTGTCCCAGAACATCAAGGCAGAAAATCCCACAATATCTGCTTTGAACTGGGTTATCTGAATCCATACTCAGATAATGTGGGATTTTCTGCCTTGATATTCTGGGATATAGGGCTGTGTGGAAGGGCCCCTAGAATCACATTAGCTTTTTGAGCTGCTGCATCAAAGTGTTGGCTTACATGGACTGATTTCAAGCCAGGTGTCCCTCATCCTACTGATATCGAACAGGAATTTGGAGGTCTTGCCGTGAAGGCAGAGACCAGCCAGACCCACCAAAGAGGATCCGATATAGCCTTGGCGAGATAGGAAGCAGCCAATCCAATTTTCTCTGAAATTCCCCAAATAAAATCTCACCAAGTTGAAGAAAGGCCACCGAATTGTTTATTTCATTCTCGCTGGAGCGGATGTCAAGCCGCAATCGTTTGCCCAAAGCTGACATAAAGCGCAAGGCAATGCAACACATTTTTATAGAAATACAGAGCTGCCAAAGTTCAAATTTCCCACCCCTGCCCCCTTTGCCGGCTTTGCGCTGATTGGTTGGAGTCATCAGATGGCTGGGTGGTGCAGCCGGCTTAGCCATGCCTCAGCCAATCAGGAGTCTAGCGCCGCTTCGGGCTCTCAGCCAATGAAAACGAAGGAGGCGATACAAGCAGGAAACATTGTACCAGGGAGATGATGATGAGTGGATTAAATGACTAATGTTTGTCCAAGTGCCAGCAATAACTTTTTTTAAGTCCTTCAGCTAGCTCTTCTATTGTCCCAAGTGAAGGAAATAAACATTTCCGGGCTGGCGCGGATGCCCAGACCACAGTAGTCCTTGATCCTAGATATGGATCAATTGATGGTATCTTGCCATGGGTTTCGGCAAAGGGAAATACAACAATGAGTGAGTCAGATAGAAAATCCAAATCTTTTCGAAGGCAGGATGTCCCCTTTGTGAGAAATGACAAAATCACCAGGGGGCACGTATCTCAGATGGCCATGCTCCAGGATCTGAAGGCGCGTGCCCAAAGGACATTTTCCCCAAATGGGCCAACTCCGAGGTTTGAGGAAACGGCCATTGTTATTGTCCATGCAAGTGCTCTGTGTGAAGTCCATTCTTTGTTGAGGGATTACTAGCCCAGGAAGTTCCTGAGACTTGGCATACTGGGGTCATGAAAAGGTAGAATTTCATATTTTATATAGGGACACATGGAAGGGGAAAACATATAGGGAATACATTCATATAGGAGGGAAATAGAAACCATGTCATCTCATATCAGCCCATCCCACCCACCAGAGTCCATTGGAATTCATAAATCATGAGGAGAGTCCATGGGATTTGAAAGGAAAAAGGTTTCCAGAAAGTTATTGAAAGTTCTCCAAAAGTGGGCAAAGTCCATAAAGGTTCATGAGAGTTCATAAAGTGTGGGTTACAGGGGCATTGCCATGTGGGGCCATGGGAAGAGCCTTAGGTTCCCACATGGGGGGGGGGGGGAGATAGGGGATTATGGCAGTGTTTTTCAACCTTTTTTGAACCGCGGCACACTTTTTACATTTCCAAAATCCTTGGGCACACCACCAACCAAAATGACACTCTAACACAGTAATACATATAGTTAATATGTTTTTAAATGTATTTATACACTCAGTGTGAAACCTGGGCCTGTTTCGATGAACACAACATAGATATCCTGGCAGGAATGGCAGAAAGACACACAGAAAGACACTCAACAGCTGGGAGTTATAGTTCCCCCACAATCAAAGAGCATTCTGAACTCCACCAATGATGGAGTGGAATCAAACTTCCCACACAGAACTACCATAAATACAATAAGAGTTTGGTGGGCATTGACCTTGAGTTTTGGAGTTGTAGTTCACCTATATGCAGAGAGCACTGTGGAGGGGAGGGAGGAAGATGTGGGTTGAGTATGCGCAGTAGCACCCACATGGGTCACGTCTTCCTCCCCCCCCCCCCTCCCGCAGAAGCGGCAGCGTGAGCAAAGCAAGGCAAAGCAAGCAGAGCGAGGCTGGGAAGAAGGGAGCCCGAGTGGAGAAGAAAAAGTGTTCGGCAGGAGGGGGAAGAAAGGGTATTGGAGGTTCCCACGGCACACCTGATGATCGCTCATGGCACACTGGTTGGGAAACACTGGATTATGGGATCATTCCATCCTGGTGTCCTTGGTAAAACTATGAATTCCTTGTTTTTTAACTATCTTTTAAAGAGTCCTGGGGGGTCACCTCTGATATCACTACATCTTTGCAATTGAAATATAGTTATGGTAATGAGATTTGTGCAAACGTTCTCAGCCTGATGGCCCATCACTGGAGCGCATGCAGGCATCATGACAACAATGGAAGTTTTGTGTGCACAATATGTATTTTCCAAAGTTTAGCCATGAAGGCGCTTTGCAAGGTGATCTCATTGCCGAGTGCGCCATCAAGCCTTTGCGCAAGACCAAAACCAGTTGCATTTCGACATCAGGCCAGGAGAGCGGGCCTTTTCCAGCTTGTTTCTCATTTTAACAAGCTCCCTGGGTGTAAAGAAGGACACGGAAGTCAGGTGCGCCGGCCTGTAGGAGCTTCCTTCCCCTCCTGCCTTTGGGAGAGTTTCCTTCCAGGGTGCCTGAAAGTCTTAATGGCAGGCGGAGAGGAGGCGCAGAGAGCATCACAGCAGCAGCAGCAGCGCCAATTGCAGCCTGCTTGGGGCGACTTGTTAATGCCTCTTTACGAGAGCGCATCACATTCCTGGGCAAAAGTTGAAAGCTTCTGTTGGGTTTCCCCCCACCCCTCCCCATCGCAAGACGCCTGGAAAAAAGACTTATGACATCTAATAAGTCGTTTATGAGTATTAATGGCCTCTATTTATGTAACACCTTTGATCCAAGGATGCTGCCTCGGTAAGTACGCATTTAGGAAGGTGGCGTCCAAAAGGATCCTGACATAAGGATATTCCTCTGGAAGCCGAAGCAGAACAGCAGCCTGCCATTCAAATTCATTGTTTGGAGTTATTTCAACAAGTCCGTCAATTAAAATTCCTTAACACGTTTAATTATGCTAAGCACTACTATGTGCACCAAATGCGCCCATGCACGACGACACAGTTTCCACACCTTGCACTGACCGTGCCTCATCACTTGGCTTACTTAGGCAATCCCTCGTTGTCCAAGGATGATAATTGATCTTCCAAGTTTGGTGTCCTGCCGGTGGGTCCGAAGCTGACTGTGGAGCCCGATTCTTGACCCACATGTTCTCCTGCAGTGAGGGCATTGGTTTCCAGGTGGGAGGCAGTCCTGGTTGGGGTTGGCTTGATGTGCCTTCCTCTTGTCACATTGTCTCCCTTTCACCCTCCATTCATGCCTCTTCAAATTCCACAGCACTGCTGGTCACAGCTGACCTCCAGCTAAAGTTCTCAAGGGCCAGGGCTTCCCAGTTCTTGGTGTCTATGCCACAGTTTTTGAGGTTGGCTTTGAGCCTATCTTTCAATCTCTTTTCTTCTCCACCAACATTCAATTTTCTGTTCTTGAGTTTGGAGTAGAGTAATTGCTTTGGGAGACGGTGGTCGGGCATTCGGACAACGTGTTCGGTCCAGTGGAGTTGATGGATAAAGGAGCATGGCTTCAATGCTGGTGGCCTTTTCCAGCATGCTGACATTTTCCCACCTGTTTTCTTCCCAAGAGATTTGCAGGATTTTTCAGAGGCAACGCTGATGGAATCATTCCAGGAGTTGCGTATCACGTCTGTAGACAGTCCACATTTTGCAGGCGTAGAGCAGGGTTGGGAGGACAATGGCTTTATCAACAAGCCCCTTGGTCTCTCTACGGATGTCCCGATCCTCAAATACTCTCTGCTTCATTCAGAAAAATGCACTCACAGAGCTCAGGCAGTGTCGTATTTCAGCCTCATCACACATCACATCGAAACATCCAGGACATTCACCGTATTTCTATCTTACTTTTTCTCTATCCTTCTCTGGAACAGAACCACCAAGTTGCCTGGCGTGGCATCTTCTGCAAAGGGAAGGCTCTCTTTGCAAGTGGTTTCATTAGCCTTTGGAACCCACTGCAACAAGATACAATGGTCACTGATACAGGAAGCTGTGTTCACATAAAGATATTATTGAGGAGAGCACTTGCCATGGCCAACGGAGAGGGTTTTAGCATTTAAGATCACAACTGAAGGAGGGGCCCGTGAAACACGTCTGGTTGGTTTGGGTGTTGGATGTGGCTCTGAGGAATGGGATCTGAAACCCCACTTAGCTATGAAAACCCACAAAGTGACCACATGCAGGTCACACTCCCTCAGACCTCCCAAAAAAGTCTGTGGTAGGCTCACCTTGGAGTTGCCATAAATTTGAGAGGCCTTGAAGGCATTTGAGAGCAAGAGCAACTGGTTGCTGCAGGAAATCACTGATCAGGAAAGGGGACACCAAACCGAATCTTGGCTGGGGGGCTGAGAGCGAAGGGGTTCTTTAGAGCAGGCCTGGGCCAACTTAGAATCACAGAATCCTAGAGTAGGAAGAGACTCCGTCGGCCATCCAGTCCTACCCCATTCTGCCAAGAAGCAGGAAAATCGTGTTCGAAGCCGTCGCGACAGATGGTCATCCAGCCTCTGTATAAAAGCCTCCACAGAAGGAGCCTCCACCACACTCCAGGGCAGAGAGTTCCACTGCTGAACAGCTCTCACAGCCAGGAAGAGCTCCCTGTCGACCGTGGCCACCCACAGCTCCTTTAGAACATAAGAACATAAGAAGAGCCATGCTGAATTGGGCCTCAGCCCATCTAGTCCAGCATTCTGTGTCACACAGTGGCCCACTAGTTGTACACAGGGATCTCTAGCAGAAAGGAGGGCAAAACCCTGACCCTGACCACAACCAGTACCCAGGGAAATCCTGCCTACCTCAACCAACTCCGAGGTGGCGCTTGAATGTCCTTTTCAGTAACTACCGATACACTTGGTATCCATGAATCTGTCTAATCCTGCCTTGAAGTTGTTCAGGCTGACAGCTGTCACAACCTCTTCTGGAAGTGAGTTCCGTAAAACCCAATGACCCTCTGGGTGAAGAAATATTTCCTTCATTAGTCCTAACTTTCCTACCTTGGAGCCCCCTAGTCCTAGTGTTGTGTGACAGAGAAAATATTTTTTCTTTATTCACCTTTTCTATCCCATGCATGATTTTATACACTTCGATCAAGTCACCTCTTAAACGCCGTCTTTCAAGGCTGAAAAGACCAAGGCGTTGCAACCTGGTTTCATAAGGGAGCTGCTCCATCCCTTGGATCATTTTTGTCGCCCTTCTTTGTACCTTTTCCAGTTCCGTTATATCCTTCTTAAGGTGCGGAGACCAGAATTGTACACAGTACTCCAAATGAGTTTTGGAGTTTTGGGATGTTTCTTGGGTTTTGGGATGTTTCACTGCAACCCAGCGTTTGCCCTTTCTTCTTTGACCTTGGTGAGAAGGCTCCTCGGCTCCTCCTCACTTTCGGCCATCAAAGTGGGATCATCTGCATATCTTCTGTCGTGATCAGACTGTCTTAAAGAAGCCAAGCCCACAGCAGCACAAAACTCAAAATGAGGTCAAACAGACCACACTGAAAACTTTGTGTGCAACAGTAAAGAACTAGAAAAGGCCAGAAACTTGACTCAAAACAAGGTTGATGAAATAAAATGCGGATTAAATCTCCGGAAAATCCACAATAGCGGCAAAATGCCAAAACAAAGGACTACAAAAGACTGGATTACTGTAAAGCCCTTTACATTGGCCTTCCTTTGTCGGTAATCCAGAAACTGAAGATGGTGCTAAATGCTGCTGCTCAACTGCTGGCTGGAGTGACACTAACATGACACATCACACCAGTCCTCCAGCGTTTGCACTGGCTTCCCAACGAGTATCGGAGTGCTGGTGTTAACCTTTAAGGCCTTGCATGGTCTGGGGCCAGTGTACCTGAAGGACCGCCTCTCCCTGCAAATTCCCCAGAGACCACTACGGTCCATGGACCAAAACCTATTGGAGGTTCCATCACTCAAGATTTGCCGATTGTCATCGACTCGGCAGCGCACCTTTTCTGCAGTAGCGCCTACCCTGTGGAACGCCCTCCCGATGGAGGCACTAGCAATAACAGATTTACAGGCCTTCTGGATGGCCTGTAAGACTACCCTGTTCCATCAGGCATTTAATCTCTAAGGTTGTAATTTCCACTCTAGTCCTAATCTGTTTTTATCTGTTTTTAACTATGTTGTGTTGTGTATTCTTTGTTGTGAACCACCCTGAGCCTTTTTGGGAAGGTTGGTATATAAATCGAAATAATAAATAAATAAATAAATCAAAATAAAGGACCTACGCCTCATCAGCCAGTCCGTAGTCGTCACCAGGAAGAAGAGCCAATGAGAAGTCGTCAATCCGAAGGAGCCGGCAGCAGAGAAGTGAAGAAGCAGTCCCAGGTCAAATCGAAAGAGCTGGCAGAGTCACGGAGTAGCCAGAAATGATCCAAAGTCAAACAGGAAAACAGGAAATCTAGCACATAGGGATTTAAGCCTGTGTAGCAATGAACAAGATGCAGATCCCACCAGATACGATACCAGAGTCCAGAAGTTAGTCCAAGGTTCCCAGCCCAACAATCAGCAACGTAGCAACACAAGGCAGGGCACGGGCAGCAAGAAAGACTCCTTGCCAGCTGCAAGGAAGCATTATTCCCAACCCACCATTCTTCACAGTTCTTCCTCAGAACTAGATTGAGCCAACGCCCCATCATTATTCCTCTCAGCCGCTACTATTCCTTCACGTGCTGCCTTTTGCCTTTCACGCCAAGCCATCCCTCTTCTGCGGCGACGTAGATCACTCCAACATTAATCCCGCTCATCAGTCCTCCAAGTCCCATCCCCAGCAAACCCCACAAATGAATCACTACTCAGGCTCTTCACACCTATCCCGTATCTGCTTTACTTTAGTCCCGTCCATGTCACTGGATACCTCCTCATCCCCATCTCCCATAGACTGCTGTTCCTCATCATCATACCCATCATCCCCTGGAAATCCCAAAGAATGTATCATCATCAGAGGACTCATTAAGTATTTGCGTTATCCGCTTTCTCTCCCGCTTCTCTTCGGATTCTGACTCCTGAGTAACCCATTTTGCACTCCTAGCCCCAAGTTCCTCTGTCTCAGCCTCAGATGCAGGCTCGACTACAACATCTAAGGTTGTTAATGTTTTTGCCAGCAATTTAAAGCCCAGCCTTGGATATCATCAAGCCCCTCACGTGTCACATGATGTGTTCTGCATACAAGTTGAATCGGTTGGGTGAGAGTAGACAACCCTGCCGTAGTCCTTTATTTATTATTTATTTACTTACTTACTTTATTTCTATTCCGCCCTTCTCACCCCGCAGGGGACTCAGGGCGGATTACAACGTACACATTACATTTAGACACACAAACACATAAGACAGACAGAGGCAATTTAACATCTGGCCACCAGGGGGAGCTGTCGCACTCCTTCATTCCTCAGCATGTTTCCTGGAGATGTTTTTTATGGCCTCCTAAATCAGTTAAATTAAGCCTCCCCACTAAGTGGCACCTTAATTTCCTACTTGACAGATGCAACTGTCTTCCGGGTTGCAAAGGTCGACAACAGGCTACACAATAGGTCGAGAGCCCACCTCGACCTGGGCAGGCCTCAAACTCATAACCTTCTGGTCAGTAGAGATCTTATGCAGCTGAGCCAGCTGCGCCACATTCCCAGTGCCCAATCTTGACCCAGTCTGTTGTTCCGTGGTCAGTTCTGACTGTTGCTACTTGGTCGTTATACAGATTCCTCAGGAGACTGGCAAGGTGATTTGTTTGTAAGATGGATGTTTGTAACTCGGGGACTGCCTGCAAAGTCCTATTGAGGGAAAGCTCGTTCCCCTGTCTTCCTGAAGCAGCGGAGTTTCCTTTTTGTGCAAAGAGACTTGTGGAAAGAGGGAGCTGCAAGGAGCTGGCAGATGTGCCCCAGTTTTCCTGGCCTTTCCTTATCTTTGCTTGGCTCCAGGCGTCCGCGTGTTTAACAAAGCAACACTCCCACCCGATAACATAAAGAAATGTCGCTCCTGATCCATCCAACATCCCATCACCGCCCAGCGTCTCCTGCCAAAGAGAACTTTAATCCTATTTGGGAAAGATTAGGGAGGCGCTTCCAGTGACAGCTTCTCACCACAAGATGGTTTTTGCGGCCAAAAGATACGTTCAAAAATCTCAAGGAGAGCAGCCATCTAGGGCCTTCAAAAAGGCCACTTTGGGTTTGGCCTTCAGGGCCAGGATCCAGGCAGGACACCTTAGCAGTAAAAGCAAGAGCACTTCTGAGCACAGGCAGAGTGCTTTTTCCGTCAACGCTGCGGATTCCCCTTTGTAACTCTCGCCATCACCATCATCAAAACTTTATTACAGTCCAAAGACTTTGCAAATTCTCCAGCAAGACCAAATCTGAACTTGACAACATCGCTCTTTTGGGCAGGATCCAACCTATGAAATTATATGCATTGTTTTCATTTCTGTGGAGTATAAATACCATGTTTACCTCCCGCCCTGGATCAGAGGACCTCAGGGCAGGGTGCAAGAAAATTAATACAAGGAATGCATTGTTGAAGGCTTTCATGGCTGGAATCACTGGGTTGTTGTCGGTTTTTTGGGCTGTCTGGTCATGTTCCAGAAGCATTCGCTCCTGATGTTTTGCCTGCATCTATGGCAGGCATCTTCAGAGGTTGTGAGGACCTACAACAATCGAATACAAGGAAGTTTGGCTAATCATTGGCACCCCCTCTATGTCCTAAATCAGGGGTGCAAATAGGTTCTGAATGGTTTCAAAACACAAGAATAAGCTTGAAAGACAGCTTGACATCTCTTGAACTGCCGTGGCTGAAAACTCTGGAACCCTGGGAGCTGTAGTTTGGTGAGACTCCAGCAATCTTTAACCGAGAAGGTTCATGACACTAAAACTAAAACTCTCAGGATTCCATTGTATGGAGCCATGGCACTTAACATAGAGTCAAACTGCATTTGGTGTGAAGGCACCTGAAGTTTGCAACTGCATTATGTGGTCAGTGCAGAGCCATATAATGCAGTTTAACTGCATTGAACTGCATTATATGGGTCTACATACACTGCGCATAGACTGCAGTCCCAAACTGTATTGTTGGCAATGTAGGTCCAGGCTAGGAAGCAGACACATCCTGCGTCAGAAACCGTTGGCTGGTTCTGAACCACTTCGCCAGGGACTGTTTCCACAGAACAGCCCCATTGACCTGACACAATCATCGGGCGGATAAATGGGAAAGGTTCATTCTCTGGAAATCAGGAGACTACTTCATCCAAGAAAATCAACTTCTAGGGCGATGGTTTCCCATCCCATGAGGTTAATCTCAAGGCTAGACTACTGTAACGCTCTCTACATTGGCCTGCCTTTGTCGGTGACCCGGAAACTCAAGCTGATGCAGAACGCCGCAACTCGGTTGCTCGCAGGAGCTCCTGCGAGCTGCCACATTACACCAATTCTGTGAGAACTGCACTGGCTCCCTATTGAGTACCGGATCACCTTCAAAGTGTTAGTCTTGACTTTTAAGGCCTTGTATGGTCTGGGGCCAGTGTACCTGAGGGACCGCCTCACCCCATACCGTCCCACGAGAACACTTACATCTGAAGAGAGGAACCTTCTCGCCGTGCCCAGTGTCAAGCAATACCATCTAACTTCAACACGGAGAAGGGCATTCTCCATCATCGCCCCAGTCCTCTGGAACGCATTACCTCTGGAGGTTAGGGGCTTGCGCAATCTGTTGGCTTTTCAGAAGGCCTGCAAGTCGGTCCTACTCCGGCAGGCCTTTGAGCTGTGATAGGCTATCTTCTGAGACTGTGCTTTCTTTTAGGAATCATTTTATTCTGTGGTTTTAATGCTATTGTAGATTGTAATTTTATCGTGGTGTTGATGTAAGCCGCCCCGAACCACTGGGAGTGGCGGCTAATAAGTCTAATAAATAAATAAATAATCCCTTTTCCTGCAAATGGGACACTCTGATTTTGTGTATGTCAGGACTTGAGAAGCTGCAAGCCACTTCTGGTGTGAGAGAATTGGTCGTCTACAAGGACGTTGCTCAAGGGATGCTTGGGTGTTTTATTTATTATTTATTTCGGGATTTTACCCCGCTCTTCTCAACCCCCAAGGGGGGACTCAGAGCGGCTTACAGTATGGCACAATTCGATGCCCACATAATCACAATATAAAACCCCAAAACCCTTCAACAATTAAAATACATTCAAATACATTAAAATACACCTACATTAGCACCATACATTCACTCTGGATTAAAACAATGTTCAGTCCATAAAAACATTGGCCATAATCACCACTTCCATTAAAAACCAATCTAAAATGCTGCCTTGTGCTGGTGTACGAATGCCTGGTCCCACAGCCAGGATTTTACTTTTTCCTGAAGGCCAGGAGATGTGGTGGATCGTACATCAATAGGAAGTGCATTCCACAGGCGGGGAGCCACCACCGAGAAGGCCCTATCCCTCGTCCCCACCAGCCTCATCTGAGACGTAGGCGGGAGCGAGAGCAGGGCCTCTCCGGATGATCTTAAAGTACAAGGTGGGACATAGCGGCTGATGCGTTCGGACAAGTAAGCTGGGCCAGAACCGTATAGAGCTTTTAAAGGTCAAAACCAGCACTTTGAATTGAGGCCGGAATTGGACCGGCAGCCAGTGGAGCTGACACAACAGGGGGGTGGTATGCTCCAGTTAGTAGTCTGGCTGCCGCCCGTTGGACTAGTTGTAATTTCCGAACTGTCTTCAAAGGCAGCCCCACGAGAGCGTTGCAGTAATCTATTCGGGATGTGACCAGAGCGTGGACGACCGTAGCCAGATCAGACTTCCCAAGGTACGGGCGCAGCTGGCGCACGAGTCTTAACTGTGCAAAAGCTTCCCCGGCCACCGCTGAGACCTGGGGTTCCAGGCTCAGCGATGAATCCAGGATCACTCCCAAGCTGCGAACCTGCGCCTTCAGGGGGAGTGTAACCCCATCCAACACAGGCTGTAACCCTATGCCCTGTTCGGCCTTTCGACTGACCAGGAGGACCTCTGTCTTGTCTGGATTTAGTTTCAATTTGCTAGCCCTCATCCAGTCCGACACAGCGGCCAGGCACCGGTTCAAGGTCTGGACAGCCTCCTTGGTGACAGGTGGGAAGGAGTGACAGATCTGGACGTCATCTGCGTACAGATAACACCTTACTCCGAAACTCCGAATGATCTCTCCCAGCGGTTTCATGTAGATGTTGAATAACATCGGGGACAGAACTGAACCCTGAGGGACTCCACAGGACAACGGCTGTGGAGCCGAACAGGTGTCACCCAATGACACCTTCTGGGTACGACCTTCCAGGAAGGATTGGAGCCACTGCAGAGCAGTACCCCCAAGCCCCATGTCTGCAAGGCGACCCAGAAGGATACCGTGGTCAACGGTATCGAAAGCCGCTGAGAGGTCCAGCAGAACCAACAGGGACACACTCCCCCTGTCGAGTTCCCGGCGTAGATCATCTACCAAGGCGACCAAGGCTGTTTCAGTACCATGTCCCGGCCTAAAGCCAGACTGCGCCGGATCCAGATAATCAGTGTCTACCAAGAACCCTGAGTGCGAAGCCACCACACGTTCCATGACTTTGCCCAAATAGGGGAGATTGGAAACTGGCCGATAGTTCACTAATTGAGTGGGGTCCAGTGATGGTTTTTTTTACCATCCTGTAGGTGGCATCTCTCATGTGCCCGCATGAGAAGCTGGAGCTGACAGACAGGAGCTCACCCCACTCCCCGGATTTCAACCACTGACCTTTCAGTCAGCAGTCCTGCCAGCACAAGGGTTTAACCCATTGCCGCAATGCGGTCTCTAGACGTTCTAATGAATCTGGTTTGTTAGGTAGAAATGGCAAAGCATTTCTAATCATAGAATAAAATACTGTTTGATCAACATGTGACCTATTGATAGCACCTGGGTAATGACTGTGAATGTCATGATGCAGTACCTAAGAGGGCGTAGTATTGGTTAAGTCGTACCTATGTGAGGGGTATTACAAAGGGGTTGCATCAGTCAGTGTCCCTATCAGCAGGTGGCTATATAAGGAGGATGAAATAATCCATCTTCCTCTCTCCTGTGTGACTCAGTGTGAGTGTATGCCTATGTTGCATGTGACTATCTGATGACTCTGATTGTTTTGCAAGTACAAAGAAGGAGGAGCTGCATATATATTGAAGAATATACTTGGAGCAACGAAGCCGCCACTAATAAATACGTGGGGAGAAAGAGGATAGGGTAGTGGCTGAGCTCTTTTATATAATGTATATAATATTTGAGAGAGGCTTGACTTTTAAAATACTGTTTGTATGTGACACTTTATTGTGCAGCCCAATGTATTCAGCTCCAAGTGATCTTCAGCCGTCTTCCTGTAGAACAGTGTTTTCCAACCAGTGTGCCGTGAGCGATCATCAGGTGTGCCGTGGGAAATTGACACTCTCCCCCCTGCTAGCAGCCCCCTCACAGGTTTCCAAGAAACAAATTGAGCCTCTCCGCTTGGAAATGTTTTTTTTTACTATTTTACTGGATTTTTGAGAGTTGCCCCCCCAAAGGAACTGTATATAACAGCTTCATGACATCCATAGTTAACTGGAAGCAAGTTTCACTCAGGGTGAAATTTCACAAAGGTCTGGAGAACAAGCTCTATGAGGAGCGGCTTGAAGAGCTGGGCATGTTTATTAAAGTTGGTATATGGCAAGCGCAGGCCCGCCTTAGCTACAGCTGATTGGTTGATGAGTTGCCATAGTAGCGAAGCTCCTGCAGTAGAAATGTATCTATTTCAGCAGAGCTAGGAAGAAAAGGGGCGGAGCTAACTTTTACCTCAACTGACTAAAGACTGGCTCATATTTTAAAATGCCCGCTCTTCTGTTGTCAGTTAGCCCCGCCCCTTTTTCCTCCTAGCTCTGCTGTAAGAGATACATTTCTACTGCAGGAGCTTCGCTACTATGGCAACGCATCAACCAATCAGCTGTAGCTAAGGCGGGCCTGCGCTTGCCATATACCAACTTTAATAAACACATTCAAAACTTACATCAGGGGTGTTCACACTTTTTCAGCATGCGAGCTACTCTTAAAGCAACCAAGTCCAAAAGATCTACCTGCTCCCACTGCCGTGCGCTCCCGTGCGCTCCCGTCTCCGTGCGCTCTTGCCACCGCGCGTGCTCCTGCTGCTGTTTTCCGTCCGCGCAGCGCATCTTCCGCCTGCGGGGCATTGCAGGAAGGAGAAAGCACGAGGCGGGGCATCCAGAGGGAGCGCTCCGCCCTGCCTGTCTCGCCGGCAACGGAGGCTGCACAGCTGCTTCTGGACGAGAGAGAGGCAGGGCGCTCCCCTCCAGAGGCCCCGCCTCATGCTTCCTTCTTCCTGCAAGGCCCCGCAGGCGAAAGAAGCACCGCAAGAGCAGAAACCAGCAGCAGGAACGCGCTTGCGCGCAAGGTGTGCGCGCGCATGGCAGGAGTGCCCCATCCGGCTGGTGAGGCCTGAAGATCACCTAGAAGAGGGCCGAAGATCTACTAGTAGCTCCCGAGCTACCTAATGGGCACCCCTGACTTACATTATAATTAGATATTCCGTTACAATATTGTATTTATTGCAGCTGTGAAGATTAAAGCTTCCAGGTATTTTGGATGAAAATAATTTATCGGCATTACTTCGCGAACGAAGATTCTTAGGAAGGACTCATCCCACGCTTTTTACAAGCGCTTTGATGACTAAAAAAGCCAATCTGAGATAGGCAAGTTCGGTTGCAGAAAGCACAGCAGAAAGCCTCCTTGGGTGATGTTGTTTCCAAGTTGCGGTTCTTTCTACGTTGTCGTTTCTCTTCAAGACCCGTTTGGCGTGTCTTCTCGAAAGAGGCCGCAGCATTGTGGATAGTGCATCTCCATGCCTCCCGATGTGAGGCTAAGGTTGGTGATCAATCTGGCCGAACCTGAGATGTTGTTTCAGGGACTCCTAGTATCTCTTTTTTGGGGCGCCTCTCTTGCGCTGACCCGTGGCGAGTTCACTGTAGAGTAGTATCTGTGGGAGGTGGTGGTCCTCCATCCTAGAGATGTACCCTGCCCAGCGCAGCTATGTTCTCAATAGCATGGCCTCAATGCTGGTGATCCCTGCTTGCTCAAGGACAGCAACATTCATCACATAGTCCAGTGTATATTTAGGATTGTGCGAAGACAGCGCTGATGAAAGCGTTCGAGGAGTCGTAGGTGTTGGCGATAGGTGACCCATGTTTCAGACCCATAGAGGAGAATAGACAGTACGATAGCTCTGTACACACTGATTTTGGTGCTTTGCCTCAGGTGCTTGTTGCATAAACTTACATTATAATTAGATATTCCGTTACAATATTGTATATATTGCAGCTGTGAAGATTAAAGCTTCCAGGTATTTTGGATGCAAATCTAAATCCCTGAGTGTACTAAACAGTGTGTAGACAAGGTCAGGTGCTGGCAGTTGAACTCTGCTGATAGACAGGCTGAAGCATGTTTTGCTATTAAACGACTCTGCTGTATTTTTGGCTTGCTTCTGAGGCACTTGCCATCCAGCTTGCAGCAGTCAGGGAGGTCGTGATTTGGAAACTATAAATGATTTCACGTACCAGCATCCTGTGACATGGTTGACATCTTTACGAGTGATATGCCACAAATCCACGAGGGTCTGCTCTCCAACGGATGTCATTGCAGCATGCGATCCAAGAGAAGGAAGGGATTTGGTCTCCCAAGAAGATGCCAGAAAGAGAGACCGATTGTGGTCTATTTATTAATTTATTAATTTATTCAATTTTATATTCCGCTCCTCCCTGCAAGCTCGGGGCGGATCACATAACATACAATGCATACAATAAAAACACCAGAAATACAACAAATGTTAAAAATATCAGGAATTACAGAATTCCTTAAAACTCATGAGACAATGGTCAGGCAGAATACATTTCCGGTTTAACTAAAGGCAAGTCAGGGTACTGGTTGTGGGGGGTCGGGAGCAGGTGAGGGTTTTGCCCTCCTTTCTGCTAGAGATCCCTGTGTACAACTGGTGGGCCACTGTGTGACACAGAATGCTGGACTAGATGGGCTGAGGCCCGATTCAGCATGGCTCTTCTTATGTTCTTATGTTCTTATGAGTCTAAAAAGGGCGGTCTTGCATGCCCTCCGGAAAGGAATAAGCTCTGAGATCACGCAGGTGTCGGCTGGGAGTGTATTCCATAACACAGGGGCCGCAGCAGAGAAGGCTCGTTGCCTCGTTGTGGACAGATGGCAGGAGCGGATCGATGGAATAACTAATAAGTTCTGCTTCTCTGAGCGTAGCGATCTCAGGCAGGCCCGGATTACCCATAAGGCCACCCGAAGCCATGGCCTCGGGCGGCGGATTTGGGGGGCGGCATTTCCGGGCCTGAAGGAAGAAGTGAAGGAAGGAGTGGCGCCCACCTGCGCGAGGGACAAGGAGCCGGGGGGGAAGTCCCGCCGCCCCTAGGGCGATTGACGCGGCTTAACCCCCCCCGCCGCCCCCCGCCCGCGGGCAGGCGCCACTCCTTCCTTCAGTGAAGGGAGAATAGCCACCAGTGCGAGCGTGGTGGCAGTGGGGGAAGCCGCGTGAGTCGCCCTAGGGGCGGGACTTCCGGCAGCGCCTTGTCCGTCACGCCGGCAGCGGCTCCGCCCCATCTCCCTTCAGTGAAGGGAGGGGGCGGAACTGGCATGACGGACAAGGTGCCACTGGAAGTCCTGGCCCTAGGGCGACTCACGCGGCTTTCGCCGCCGCCGCCCCGCTCGCCCGTGCCCCAAATATGAGCGGGGTGGCGGCGGGGGAAGCCGCGTGAGTCGCCCTAGGGGCGGGACTTCCAGCGGCGCCTTCTCCCTCATGCCGGTTCCGCCCCCTCCGTTCACTGAAGGGAGGAGGGGCTGAGCCGCTGCCGGCGTGATGGACAAGGCGCCGCTGGAAGTCCCGCCCCTAGGGCGACTCACGCGGCTTCCCCCGCTGCCGCCGCGCTCGCGCGGTCAGGCACCACTCCTTCCTTCAGTGAAGGGAGGAGGGGCGCCGGTGCGAGCGCGGCGGCAGCAGGGGAAGCCGCGTGAGTCTCCCTAGGGGCGGGACTTCCGGCGACGCCTTGTCCGTCATGCCAGCTCCGCCCCCGCAAGAAGCCCCTCCCCGGGGGGTGGCATTTAGACAGGGGGGCCTTGGGCGGCACAGTCCGCTACTCCAGGCCATATCTCGGGGGAACGTACAGGGTAAGGTGGTCCCTCAGGTACACAGGCCCTAGACCGTGCAAGGCCTTAAAGGTTAAAACCAGCACCTTGAAGGCAATCAATGAATGGTCATGTGAGGACTCTCCATGGCATCATTTTTCTCATTTCTATGAATGGTTGTGATGCTGGACAAGGAAGAAAGCAGACAGGAAGAAAGCCCACCTGAAAAGGAATGCTAGGCGAGAGTTCTCTGGGTTCCACGAGTTCCTAAAAAGGCAAATCAATGAGACCCTTGAAGCCAAGATGGCCCAAGGGAGGCCGTAGTACATTGTTCCTATCATGAAAAGACAGGACTCAGTAGAAAAGGTGATGAGGCATGGTCAAAGAATAGGAAAAGAGTACCATTTTTGTCCAGCTGCCCGATACTTTGAACCACGGACTTCACAAGCCATAGAGGTCTTTTCACCCATGCTTCGGGACCATGGTGTTTCTCCCCAATGTTTTTGCTATGCTTCCAGGATACATTGATATTGATCTTGTCAATGTCAAGGGAAGTGAATCAATGGGATTCCCCAAAGGTTGGCTCCCCATTCTAAAGGCGAGCCCCAGAAAGAGCCCATCTGCATCCTAATTGGTTTGACCTACAGCAGGGAGTTCCAACATTCCTGCACATGTGGTCTGGCATCTCTAGCACAAAAGGCTAGGATTTGGCATCAAAGGACCTCCAGCCATTACTACCTCTCTGTTTTCTTGCCTCACTTGACCTGAAGCCATGGACTTTTTGTGCATGGAGTTGTTTCGGAGGGGCTGAGACAGGTCAACAGTGGAAAACCTTTTGGCCCTGAGTGATTTGAGGGAGACATGATATGAATAAACATAGTTTTCCAGTAAGGATTTTCGACCACCCTGTATTTGGACTCTCCCTAGGCTATTAGCAAAAAGGACTCATCTCTTTTCCCAAGGACACAAATTGACTTTTCTATTATGGACTTCCCCAAAGCATATGGATTTGATGCTTTTAAGATCATATGGACTTTCTTTCTACTTCTTGCACATGAGATAATTATGAGATATTGGTAGTGGTATTTCCCTGAAACCCTCCTATGTAATCTTCCTGCATGTTGTTTTTCCTTTCCCATATTTTTTTTAAAATATGAAGAAATGCTGCATGTTTGTGAAAGACCCAGCTGTTGTTTTGAGGTCAGGATGAAACCCCATTCCAAAGGTCGAGCCCTTAATCCAATCATTGGAGCAATTTGCATGACAGAGGACTCTTTCGGGTTTGGAGAATTTTTCTTTCTTTCTCCCCATTTTTGAAAGACTCCTTTTGTTTTATAAACACTGGACCCTCTGAGATGAGCCTCATCCCGCGTTTATAGAACCTATGGCATAACTATATTTCATATTTCATAACCAGATGTCACTGTTGGCCTTGGAAACCAACACATAGCTACAGTTATTTCATTTATTTACCATCCAGAAGGCTGAAACTTCTCATGGATAGAATCTGCACGTGGCCCTTTGTCAACAAGGAGGGTCGTTAAGGACAAATTCCTGTCTCTCACCAAGAACAAAAGAATTCCTTTGGCCCGAAAGGTCAAAGCCTCGGATCTTCATTAACATATGGACATGATCTAATCAAGAAAACTCCAGTTGCTCTTTGTTTTGAACACATTCCTGTCCCTCGTTTCCCATTCGCCAGGGCAAAAGCAGCGCTGTTTCACGATTGGTTCCCGCTACAGCTGGCTTGTAAGGTTCCAACCAATCATCATGAAGCCTACAGCATGCAGGGGCGGGAAATTTTGAATTTGACAGTTCTGTAAAATGTATAAAAATGGCATATGTTTTCAATGTAACTTTATGACTGCTTTGCGACAAGGAAACTGCAGTGGCCATCCTCCTCAGCTGACAAGAATAAAAGCTTCAGTGGCATCTTCTTCCGGACTCCTTTGGTGAGATCATTTGGGAAAGGGATTTTTAGGCTGCTTTTAAAAACTCACCTGAGGTTTTTGCTGAAATCCTCGTTTCAGAGTACTTCTGGGCCTCTGCCCCCTATGGGCCAGGCTGTCCTAAAATGTTCGGCAACACTTTGAACCACGGACTTCACAAGCCATAGAGGTCTATTCACCCATGCTTCGGGACCATGGTGTTTCTCTTCAATGTTTTTGCTATGCTTCCAGGATACATTGATATTGATCTTGTCAATGTCAAGGGAAGTGAATCAATGGGATTCCCCAAGGGTTGGGCTTCCCATTCCGTGGTTGGTTTCGTGGTCTATACTAGTAGTCGGGATTAACCTCCAGCCATGCAGTTGCTTCATTCTTGCAGGGGGCATAACTGAGCAACAGGACGCCATGTACTGCATTGTGCAAAACATCCATTCCAGCACAAAAAGTCTGGAAAAGAAAAGGAAGCAGAAATCTGGAGAGCGGGGAGGCCTGGGAATCAAAAACACGCTTGCACTTCACTCTTAGGGTTGCAGAAGCCAACAACAGCTGATGATATGTCACAATGTATTGAAACACATGTTCCCACCAAGGCAAGAAGATTCATGAATGGCCTTTCTGCCCTTGGTCAGGTGATGCAATATGGCGGCCTCCAGGGCCTCCCTTGGCTTGGCCGCTCCCCCAGAGGCCGCCAGCAGAGGGCAGCCAAGGCCCTCCAAAGAGGGACCCCAAAGGCCCCATGGAAGGCTGGTTGGAGTGGATGGATGGTGACCCAAAAGGCATCTACACTGTGGAATCAATACAGTTTGATACCACTTGAACTGCTACTGCTTATTGCTATGGAATCCTGGGAGATGCAGTTTGGAAAGGCAGCCTCACTCTTTGGCAGAGAAGGCTAAAGGCCTGGGAAAAGCTACAACTCCCAGGCTATTCTTACTCATTCATCATTATCCAACAGAATATGTTCTCTGTAGGAGTCTTAGTAGACCACAAACTGAAGAGGAGTCAGTGGTTGATGCAATAGCTTTAAAAGCTAATGTGATTCTATTATTAGCCTGAAAGACCTACAACAACTCAGTGATTATATTATTGTTATGTTTATTATTATTATTATTATTTATGCCTCACTTTATCTCTCCACAATTAGATTCAAACCAGCTGCACCAAGAGGAGAGAAGTAATCAACTCCCTGTGTTCTGTTTTGGTCAGGTAAGCCCATGTCCAGTTCTGGGCAAAGCCATTCAAGGAAGAGGTGGACAAGAGGGGAGGGTCCAGAGAAGGGCAAACGAAGCCACAATTGAAGGGAGATGTTGACTCTAAGCTGGAATGTGTCCAGAGGAGAGCGACTCAAAGGATTCAGGGTCTGGAAAACAAGCCCTATAGATATTGGGGGTGACCCACCCCCCTCCCACGGTTCTGTAAAAGATAGTTCAGAACCAAGGAGTTCATAGTTTTTCCAAGAACACCAGGCTCCCATAATCCCCTATCCCTCCCCTATGTGAAAACCTAAGGCTCCTCCCATGGTCCCATGGCCCCACATGGCAATGCCCCTGTAACCCACACTTCATGGACACACCAAGTGATTTCCCTTTGCATTATGAACTTTTCAGAACTCTTATGGACTTTCTATGAACTTTCTTGTACTCCCAAAGACTTTTAGAAACTTTTAGAGACTTTCCTTCTTTTCTTTCAAACCCCATGGACTTTTCTCACGGCTTATGAATTCCTATGGACTCTGGGAGGGTGGGATGATATGGTTCCTATTCCTCCTCTATATGAATGTATTTCCCTATATCAGGCATGTAGCCAGGGGGGGCTAGGGGGGCTTCAGCCCCCCCCGAAATTCTCAGGGTGGTCCGCGAGAAGGCCTTACTATTTAAACATTATTTAAACTGATCATCCCCATACTCATTATATCCCACATTAATGGGGTTATTGGGATAACAATACAAAAAGTTTGCTAGGTAGACCCTCTTCCACCCAGTCTCAGCCCCCTGAACCAAACTCAGCCCCCCGAATCAAAATCCTGGCTACGGCCCTGCCCTATATGTCTTCCCTCTCCTGTGTTCCTATATCTATCTATTAGGCATGAGAAAAAAGTTATGAAGATGATTCGTTTCGTAAGAAATTTGTAAGAAATGCTACTTTCGAGTATTTCCGCACCTGAACGCCAACCAGGAAGTGGACTTCCTTTTTACGGTCCTTGAGGCCAACAATTTGCGTTAGGATCGTAATAAATTCTTAATTATTAATTAAATAATTATTGTACTACCTACTCACTGCGCCCCGTCTTCTCCCCCTCATTTCCTTCCCGCCTTCATTCAGCTTCTTCTTCTTCCCGCATTTCTATGGGGAACTGGAAGTGACGCTGCTGCTAGGTAGGCAATGCATTCTGGAAAGTGTAGTCCTCCACGCTTCCCCCCCGTCTCTTCCCCGTTGCTCTGCTGCCGTGCCCCATCGCAGTGGCCAGCTTTATGCACACACGCCTTATGCGCGCTTCTCCTCTCTCTCTCCCTGCACTCTCAGATGCTTCTCCCCCTTCTCTTCCCCGTTGCTCTGCTGCCATGCCCCATCGCAGGGGCCAGCTTCACACACACGCTGCGCGCTTCTCCCCTCTCCTCCTCTCTCCCTGCGCTCTCTCAGATGCTTCTCTTCTCCGTTGCTCAGCTTCAGCCCTCCAGGTACGTGTTTTGGACTTCAACTCCCACCATTCCTCACAGCCTCAGGCCTCTTCCTTTTCCTCTCAGCCTGGGCAAACTTGGGCCCTCGCTCCCTCGGATCGGGGTGAGAGAGAGGCAGCGAGGAGCGAGGGGGGGCCTCCTCCTCCTTTTTTGCTGCTTCCAAGAATAGAATACCCCTCCCTCCCTCCTTCCCTCCCTCCTTCCTATTTGAGAGTCCCATCTAGAATTCAGTGTGGTTTATTCAAGTTTTGGCCTACAACTCCCAGAAATCCCAGCCAATTTACCAGCTGTTAGGATTTCTGGGAGTTGTAGGCCAAAACCATCTGAATGCGCATGCTCTGGCATACGATTACTAACGAATTTCGTTAGTACTTAAGTTACATTTTAGAAATTTTTGGAAATTTTTTTTTTTGTAAGTCTTTGATATACTAATCAAAAAATCCCCCATTTGATTTTAGAATCGCCATTTTTGGGTTCTAAACCATGCCTACTATCTATGTATATAATAAAAGTCAGTGTTTGCAGCAGGAGGTGCGGAGGAATATGTGGCAGCGTTTTGATTGGTTGCCACTGTGGGATTATTTGCATAAAGGACTCTGATTGGCCAGCCTCAGAACTTCAACATTCTAAGGCAACAGACAGAGGGAATTGGTTGCCACTAAGGGAGTATTTGCATAAAGGACTCTGATTGGCCAGCATCCAAGAATCCAAGACTTTACATTCAAACAACACGATTGGTTGACACTGAGGGAGAATTTGCAAAACCGGCTCTGATTGGCCAGCATTCCTACATCCCAAATCTCAAAGGTGACAGAGAGAATACTTCACAAAAAGGCTTCCTTTAGCTGATTTTACAAACTAGGCCTCAGCCTCAATTGACAGTAAGGCTTCCTAGGCCTCAGCCTGAATTGACAGCAAGGCTTCCTCAACTTGATTCTCCTGGCTAGGCCTTAGCCTGAATTCAAGTAAGACTTACTTTAACTTGATTTTCCTGACTAGGCCTCAGTTAATGGGACATTGTGTATGGCCTGAATTAACAGTAACCAACCATGGCACACAGAGCCCCTATGACCCTTGCTACTTTCTACTGCAGTTAGGAGGAGGGAGGACCATGGATAATGGGACTTGAAGTATGTCCATGGATTATGGGATTTGTAGTACTTTCAAACCCTTCATTCCCCACAGACCACTGCGGCCCTGAACAAAGACCCATAAAGACTACACTTGGCACACAGTGCCCCCATTACCCAATCTACATCCTACAACAGTTTAGAGGAGGGTGGACCATGGATAATGGGATTTCAAGTACCTCCACTCACTTCCCGAGCCCACTGCGACCCTCATCCAGTGACTGATCAAGACCAAACTTGGCACACAAAGCCCCCATGACCCACTTAACATCCTGGTGAAGTCCGGAGGAGGGTGGACCACGCATAATGGGACTTGAAGTACCTTAATTCATTTCTCTTCACTGAGAAAATAATTGCCCTTAGGCGTGATTTACCCTCTATACCTGAGGAGAGGAGCGGGATGGGAAAGAATCCAGCTCCATCGCACAGCCAGAAACTCGACCAGTTCAAGGCCCTGAATTCAGAGGAGATTAATCAAATCCTGGCCGCAGCAAGGGCAACCACCTGCTCTACAGACCCGTGCCCATCCCATCTGATTAAGTCCTGTGCGGGGAGCCTCTCGGCCACTCTGACAGGGTTGATAAATCACTCATTGGAGCTGGGAGTTTTTCCCGATGCGCTGAAGGAGGCTAGAGTCCGCCCGCTGCTGAAGAAGGCAAATCTGGATCCAGCGACGCGGCAAACTACCGTCGGTCTCAAATCTACCCTTCTCGGGAAACTGATTGAACGGGCAGCAGCGATCCAATTACAGGAATTCCTGGAAACCTCAGGAAACCTGGACCCCTGCCAATCGGGCTTCCGCTCTGGTCACGGGACCGAGACCGTTCTGGTGGCCATTACGGACGACATCCGCCGCCAATTGGAGAAGGGAGGTTCAGCTATCCTGGTGCTGCTCGACCTCACCGCGGCGTTCCACACGGTGGACCATGACCTGCTGTTGCGGTGACTCTCAGCCATTGGGATTCAAGGCACAGCTTTGGCCTGGTTCGATTCCTTCCTGCGGGGCCGCTCGCAGCGTGTTGAGTGGCGAGGCCAAGTGTCCAAGAAATCCACCCTGGACTGCGGAGTCCCCAAGGCGCCATTTTGTCACCAACGCTTTTTAACATCTACGTCCAACCCTTGGCAAGCATAGCCAGACGTTTTGGATTTGGGTGCTATCAATATGCAGATGACACCCAGCTCCTGCTGAAGCTTGAGCCAGGCGTAACATGAGAATTTCAGACAAGGACTAGAGGCAGTGACCAGATGGCTCCGCTCATACAAACTCCAGATCAATCCATCAAAGACTGAGATTCTATGGCCGGGACGCCCAGAGCCACCCATTCCGCTGCCTCTCTTTGAGGGAGAGCCGCTGATCCGCCCCGTCGGTGAAGAGTCTCGGTGTGATACTAGACTCGAGACTCTCACTGGAGGCCCAGGTTGCTGCGACAAGTAAGGGAGCTTTCTTCCCACCTCGCCAGGCACGTCAACTGGCACCTTACCTTCCATCAGATGCGCTGGCTACGGTGGTCCATGCCACAGTGACATCGCGGCTGGACTACTGTAATGCCTTGTACGTGGGGTTGCCGCAGTCAACCACTCATAAAATCCAGCTAGTGCAGAATGCAGCCGCCAGACTCCTTACCGGGACACCACTGAGATGCCATATCGCACCATCTCTACAGCGCCTGCACTGGCTGCCAGTCGAGCTCAGAGCCATCCATAAGATCTTGTCGCTTACCTTTAAGGCCCTCCATGGCACCGGCCCAGCTTACTTAAAAGACCACTTGTTCGAACCAGTCCATTTAAGGTCGCCGCGTTCAGTGAACAGGGACCTTCTCCGCATTCCAGGTGTGAGTGAGGCCCGCCTCGACATCACAAGAGACAGGAGAGCCTTATCCATCGCGGCCCCTGTTCTTTGGAACCCGATGCCGGCGGAGCAGAGAGCTATCTGGGACATGCCCCAGTTCCTGACCGCATTGAAGACCTGGCTCTTCCGAAAGGCTTACGGCTAAGGACACCTCCCAGACTTGGCCTGAGTTACTGGAACTATTTTAATTAATTTCCTATTCTTTTAGCTTTTAACTATTGAACTGTTTTATGTGTTTTATGTGTAAGTCGCCCGGAGCACTGACGTGGAGGGCGACTCATAAATAATAAAATCAATCAATCAATCAATTCCCAAGACTGCTGCGACCCTCATCCAATGACTGATGAAGACCAAACTTGGCACATAGAGCCCCCATGACACACATCTACATGTGTGTCATGCTGCTGCAGTTTGAAGGAGGGACCGTGGAAGATGGGGGTTACAGTACCTTCACTCACGTACTAAAACCACTGCACCCCTCATCCAATGACTGGTCAAGACTACACATAACCCCCATTACCCCCTTTACATCCTGGTGAGATTTAGGGGAGGTGGACCACGGATTATGGGACTTCTAGTACTTTCACATGCTTTACTTCCCACAGACCTCTGTGCCCCCAACCAAGAACAATACAGTCCAAACTTGGCACACAGTGCCCCTATGACCCACTCTACATTCTGCTGCTGTTTGGAGGACTTGTTTAAAGGCATCACCGACGCTTATACAAGTATTTGAGTCATGAATCCATTCACCTTTCTTTCCTTCCTGGTTCATTGTTTCCTGCTTGGCCCACCTTCTCAGCCCTCATTGGCTGAGAGACCAAAGCGGCACTGGCTCTTGATTGGCTGAGGCGGGGCCAAGCCGGCAGCACCTCCCAGCCAGCTGATGACTCCATCCAATCAGCGTGAAGCTGGCTGAGGGTGGGGGGGGGGGGGGTCGGGAAGTTTGAACTTTGGCAGTTCTGTTTTTCTATAAAAATGTATGTAATGCATTGTACTGTATGTCAGCTTTGCGGGCAAGGCATTGCGGCCGCCACCCTTTCCAGCTGGAACGAAATCAACGACTCGCTGATGTTGCTTCAACTTTGGTGAGATTTATTTGGGGAAAGGGAAACCGGGTGTTTCTAGCTCGCCAAAGTACCGGATCCTCTTTGTCGGATCTGCAGGACTTTCACCTTCTCCAGGCAAGTCCTCCTAAATTCGATAACACTATGAGGACAGAGGGCCTTCAAGAGTTGCTGGGCATGAGGAGCCTGCAGAAGAGAAGGAGGAGAGGAGAAAGGATAAGGGCCAGCAGTAAAGGGATGATCACAATGTGAGGGGAAGTCCTAGGGAGGAGGGAGCAAGCTTGTTTTCTGCTGCCTGAAGATTAGGATGCAATCAAGCAATGGCTTCAAACTACAGGAAAGGAAGGAGGTTCCACCTGAACATGAGGAAGAACGTCTTGACTGGGAGAGAGAGCGAGCTGTTGAGCAGTGGAACTCTCTGCCTTCCCCGGAGGGAGTGTGGTGGAGGCTCCTTCTTTGGAAGCTTTGAAGCAGAGGCTGGGCAGCCATCTGCCAGGAGTGCTTTGAATGCAATTTCCCTGCTTCTTGGCAGAATGGGGTTGGAGTGGATGATGGCCCACAAGGTCTCCTCCAACTCTACACATAGGATTCTATGAGTCTATAAACACTGAATTGAGACCCCGGTGGTGCCGTGGGTTAAACCACTGAGCTGCTGAACTTGCTGATTGAAAAGTCGCAAGTTCGAATCCGGTGAGTGGATGTCAACCCCAGCTTCTGCCAACCTCTCTCTCTCTCTCGGCATTACTTCGCGAACGAAGATTCTTAGGAAGGGCTCATCCCACGCTTTTTACAAGGGTGTTGATGACTAAAAAGGCCAATCTGAGATAGGCAATTTCGGTTGCAGAAAGCACAGCAGAAAGTCTCCTTGGGTGATGCTGTTTCCAAGTTGCGGTTCTTTCTGCGTTGTCGTTTCTCTTTGAGACCCGTTCGGCGTGACTTCTCAAAAGAGGCCGCAGCATTGTGGATAGTGCGTCTCCATGCCTCCCGATGAGAGGCCAGGGTGGACCATGAGATGCCTGAGATGTTGTTTCAGGGAGTCCTTATATCTCTTTTTGGGGGCACCTCTCTTGCGCTGACCCGTGGTGAGTTCACTATAGAGTAGTATCTTTGGGAGGTGGTGGTCCTCCATCCTAGAGACGTGCCCTGCCCAGCGCAGCTGAGTTCTCAATAGCGTGGCCTCAACGCTGGTGATTCCTGCTTGCTCAAGGACAGCAACATTTGTCACATAGTCGGTCCAGTGTATATTATTATTGTGCGAAGACAGCGCTGATGAAAGCGTTCGAGGAGTTGTAGGTGTTGGCGATAGGTGACCCATGTTTCAGACCCATAGAGGAGAATAGTACGATATCTCTGTACTCACTGATTTTGGTGCTTTGCCTCAGGTGCTTGTTGCTCCAGACTCTTTTGTTGTCTGTCTGGCATGGGAGGCCCTACCGGTGACTATTATGCCACCGCCAGCATAGCTCACAACTTCATTAGGGACGCAAGCCTCTCCCCCACTGCAAGGGGGCGCCAATGGAGAGGAGTTTCGAACCTAGCAGTTTGAAAACATGAAAATGTGAGTAGATCAATAGGTACTACTCCAGTGGGAAGGTAACAGTGCTTCATGCAGTCATGCCAGTGACCACCTGGCCTTGGAGGTGTCTACAGACAACACCAGCTCTTTGGCTTAGAAATGGAGATGAGCACCAGAGTTCAGGCCTGGATTAGGCTCTTCGGCCGCCCGAGGCCAAGATGCCCCGCGCCGTCCCCCCCAGGGTGTGGAAAGCCACGGCCCCAGGGCGCTGCTGCGCATGTGCGGCAGCAGCCCCGGCCATGCGGCTTCCGTCGCCGCCTCCTCCCGTAACCGGAAGGAGGGCCCGAGGAGGTGGACGGAAGCCATGCGGCACCGGCCCCACGGCTTCCGTCCACCTCGCGCCTTCCTTTCGGTCGAGGGAGGAGGAGGAGGAGGAGGACGGAAGGCGCGCGGCACCGCTTGTGGGGCTTCCGTCCGCCGCCTCCTCCACCTCCCGCGACCAAAAGGAGGGCGTGAAGAGGAGGGCGGGACTTCCCTTCCTCCTCCTTGCGCCTTCCTTTCGGTCGCGGAAGGAGGAGGTGGACGGAAGGCGCGCGGAGGAGGAGGAAGGGAAGCCCGTCGGCAGGCATGCGTGCACATGCATGCCTGCCCACCGGCGGGATGGAGCTTCCCTTCCTCCTCCTCGCTGTCTCCTTCCTTTACAAGGGGGCGGCCCAGGCGAGGGGAGGGCGCCATCCCTCCTTTCCCCCCCTCGCAGCGCTCCCCCCGCCCTCTCCCAAGGTATGATGACTCTCTCAGGAGAGGGCGGGGGGGAAGCGCTGTGAGGGGGCATTTGTTTACATGTTTTCGGGGGGCCAAATCTACTGCCCCCCAAAACCTGCCACCCGAGGCCATGGCCTAGTCTGGCCTTATGGGTAATCCGGACCTGCCAGAGTTCCAGAGTCAGACACGACTGGACTTAATGTCAGGGAAAGTCTTTACTTTCACTCTGTAAACAGTCAGACTGTGAAGCTATGAATCCCTTGGGCTTGGGGAGCTGAGGCTGTTCAGTCTTGAGAAGAGAACGCTGAGAGAAAGGGCCAGGAGAGGAGGGTTGGGCGAACATTGCCAAGCAAACGCTGGGAGACTTCAACCAGAAACAGCCCCAAGGCCTTCAGGCCCGAAATGAGACCTTTGGCCCCGCCTGGGAGGAGGATCCTTTGCTTTGCTGAACGTTGCCTTCTGTGAAAGTTAACTTCTCCAAACTCTTATTCCAAAGAGTTTGGGAAAGTTGCACCCATCATTCCTTCATCATCTTCTGGGGGGCAGGAGAGCGCAGCCACCCTCAGCGCATGAAGAAGAAAAAGAAGAAGCTGTGGGAGGCCAGGGGTGTGCAATGGAGAGAGAGAAAGGAAAGCCTTCTTTGACATCCCTCTGTCCTCGGGGGAAACCGTTCCGTTGCAGGTGAAGAAGCACAAGGAGGAGGAGAAGGGGAAGATGCCTGTTTGGCTCGGCTTCTCAGAGGTTGGACCTCCTCCAGGTGTGGGAAAAGGAGAACCTGCTGTGCAGGCAAGGCTTCCTTTGGGCCTGTTGGGACCTGCCCTCAGAGGCCCCTTCCCTCCGGGGCTCCCCTGCTCCTCAATGGGACCCTCTTGCAGATGCTTACACGCAGCTCCTATGTCACCTCTGCGTTGCAGTTTCACAATGCTCCTTTGCTTTCTCTCTGCCAAAAGCCAGCAAAGTGTGCATACATAGAATCATAGAGCTGGAAGAGATCCCCAGAGGTCATCTAGCCCAGCCCCCTTGGGCCTTCATGCAGGGAAAGCACAATCAAAGCACCCCCAACAGATGGCCACCCAGCCTCTGCTTCAAAGCCTCCAAGGAAGGAGTTTCCAAAGTGGAATGGATGCAGTTGGGGGCTATGTTGCCATGTGAGATCCTGGGAGTTGCACTGAGTCGTGGCAAAGTAGTGCCAACCTGCCTTCATTCTACAGCAGTGTTTCTCAACCTGGGGGCTTGGACCTGGAGGTTTCAGAGGGGTTGCAAAGACCATCAGACCATGTTGGTCATGGGGGTTCTGTGTGGGAAGTTTGGCCCAATTCCCTCATTGGTGGGGTTCAGAATGATCTTTGATTGTAGGTGAACTATAAATCCCAACAACTTCAACTTCCAAATGCTAAGGTCTATTTTTCCCAAACTCCACCAGTGTTCATATTTGGGCATATTGAGTATTTGTGCCAAGTTTGGTCCAGATCCATCATTGTCAGGGTCCACAGTGCTCTCTGGATGTAGGTGAACTACAACTTCAAAACTCAAGGTCAATGCTGACCGGTAGGCTGTTAGGAATTGTGGGAGTTGAAGTCCAAAACATCTAGAGGGAGGGCCAAAGTTGGCCCAGGCCTGGTGTAGACCCAAAAAATGCAGCTCAGTACAGTTCAAATTGCTTATACGCATCTACACTAATCATATAATGCAATTCAATCCAGCCTTGGTTTCATGCCCAAAATTATTTAAAGTATGTGTATAAAATTACCTTCTGGCTACGTGGGAAAGATGTGCATGAAACATACATGAATTTCATATTCAGGCTAGGGTCCCATCTTCATGATATCTCATTATGTATATATATGTAAATATATGTATTCCCAAACTGGAAGAAATCTGATCTCCAAACCAGGCTTTTCAGATAAGAGGTACTCAACCTATACCTGCATCAGGGGTGGGAAGAACATGTGTGGGATGATGGGATCCATGCATACAGTACATGATGGGATCCATGCATACAGTACATGATGGGAGCCATGCATACAGTACATGATGGGATCCATGCATACAGTACTGGGTTCGAGATTGTTGACTGGACAGCGTCATTATGCCAATTTGCCTTGGCTGCGCCCCATTCTGACCTAGATCCTGATCTAGAATACACTGACCTAGAGCACAATAACCTAGAACTTAACTAATAACATTCTAACCTCAAGCTGAGAATATTATTTTCGGTGGCCCAAAAAGAAGAGCCGGGGAGAGGTCTCTTCTGACTTAGAACCTTCTAGCGTAGAGCATTGCGACCTAGAACAATAACCTAGAGCCCCATGACCTAGAAAATCCAAGTTAGTTATAACCTAGAACAGGGCTGTCCAACTGGCGGTCCGAGGGCCGTATACGGCCCCCCAGCCCTTTCCCTACGGCCCCCTAAGCCTTTTAATTAAAAATAATAATAATTTAATTAAAATATTTTTTTAATTACCCACTTCCGGGTTTTCGAGCAAGTATCGCGAGACTATGGAAGCCACACAGGATTTCGCTCTCAACGCGAAATCTCGCCTGCATTGAGAGCGAAATCCCGTGTGGCTTCCCTAGTCTCACGATACTCCTGTTGCCAAAATCTCGGCTACTTAATCCCTGCGGCCCACGCAGAGACGTGATTTGTACCTTCCCGGCTGCTGCCTCGGTCGGTCGTCGCCTCTGCTCGTGGCCCGGCTGCTCCTGGATCCTGCGCGTTTGGGAAGGTAGGCTAACCTTTATGTTATTATTATGTAATTGTGTATTTGAATTCCCACCCTGCATTTAATGTTAGTAAAATATTATATTTGACTGTATGGATGCCCCTTTTGAATTCCCACCCTGCATTTTATCTCAGTAAAAGATTATATTTGACTGTATGCATGCCTCTTATGAGTAGTAAGCCGGGGGCGAAGCCGGGTGGGGGCGGAGCCGGGGGCAGACCCTACGGCCCCCCAGGTCATCAGTGACCGGAATTCAGGCCCCTGGGCCGGTAGAAGTTGGACAGCCCTGACCTAGAACAAAGAAGATTGTGTGTCAACCCAAAAAGAAGAACTGTGGAAATGTCTCTTCTAGCTTAGAACCTTCAAACCCAGAGACTTCCGGTCTAGAACACACTAACCTAGAGAAGTGATTTTCAACCAGTGTGCCGTGGAACACTAGTGTTCCGTGAGAGATCATCAGGTGTGTCGTGGGAAACTGAACCATAGCACTCTTGCGTCACCTAAGAAGTGACACGAGAGTGCTATGGTCGCGCCATCTTGGATTCGCTCAGACGCGGCTAGGTAAACAAAGTTAGAGTTAGTGCTGCAGCTGTGCGTCAAGTGACAGTGGCAATTTGGGATCAAAGCAAGACAAGCGAGTGACCGTGATGGAGAAGTTTTTGAGAAGGGAAAATGCAAATGCCAAACCGGGCCCTGGACAAAATTATGACACAGATGAAGTCCCTAATATGAGTGGTGAGCAAAAGAAAAAACTGACAGCTGTTGAGCGAGAGCTTCGTGTGTGTCTTTCTACCATTCCTGCCAGGATATCTATTTTGTGTTCATCGAAACAGGCCCAGGTTTCACACTAAGTGAGTGTATAAATACATTTAAAAACATATTAACTATATGTATTACTGTGTTAGAGTGTCATTTTGGTTGGTGGATTTTGTAAATGTAAAAAATGTGCCACGGCTCAAAAAAGGTTGAAAATCACTGACCTAGAGCACCCTGACCTAAAATCTCTTAACAATAAATGTTCACTTTGCTTTGTATAATAATTTGATATGTTACTTATTTTGTTTTATGTTTATTGGCTATGTTTTTATGACTGTAAGACGCATCGAGTCCCTTGTTGGGGAATGGGGTGGGGTATAAATAAAGTTTATTATATTATTATTGTTATTGTTATATGTCCCATGGGCTTTTTGTGGCTTCTGGATCCCAGTGTTGTGGTCACTAAAGCCTTATTCCTGTGACAATTTTTAAAAACCAATGCCATTTGGGGCCAATTTGCTTTGCAAATAATACAGAACACCCTAGAACCATGTTTTTATCTGAAGATACAGATGGCAATAAAATAGAGCATGACTATTCCCAGTGCATAGGGAAGAGTGCCGCAACAGTACCATTCTATCCTTTTTGTGAGTTGCAAAATGAGCAAGGAAAGGCACGCTTGTAGGTGCAAGGTGCATTGGGACCAGATGCACAATCCAATTTTCACAACTTTGAAGTGAATATGGCCATTGGACAAAAACTTCCTGACCAAATGTATTGATATAGATTTATTTATTTATTGTGTCAGAAGCAAACCAAACAGTTGTATTGCATTGAATAACAAACAAACAAACAAAACACAAAGTGAAAACTTTGCTTTATACTAAATGTCCTTTGTCCAGTAGCTGGCCACTAGGAGTGCCTTTGGTGTTGTTATCAGAAGGTCCTCCTTCGTGCTTGAGGGCAGGGCTCAGGTTGCCTTGTAGTCAGTGGTCTGAGGTTTGCTCTTCTCCCCACTTCCATGTTGTGGATTCCACTTTGTGGCCCCCATTTCTTAATGTTGGCTCTGCATCTCATGGTGCCAGAGCGCAGCCTGTTCAGAGCCTTCCAAGTCGCCCAGTCTTCTGTGTGCCGAGGAGGGAGTCTCTCATTCGATATCAGCCATGACTTGAGGTTCTGGATTTGAGCCTGCCACTTTTGGACTCTCGCTTGCTGAGGTCTTCCAGCAAGTGCATCTTGTAGATTTCTTGATTTAAAACTATGTCTTGATTTAAGTCAGAGGTGTGCTGGCTTTAATATCCAAACAGGATTTTGGGATGGACGGGGGGCTGAGACTGGGTGGAATAGGGTCACTGCCTTTTGTATTGTCCCAATAACCCCATTAATGTGGGATTTTCACTATTGATATGAATAAACTAACAGTTTAAATAATGTACCAGCCTTTTTGTGGACCATCAGGTGGCTGCAATATCAGGTGGTCGGCTAAGCAGTGTAATTTCTCCAGTGGTGTCAGCCACAGACACCCTGTGATAATGCGGCCCATCTCATTAAGAGCCAGATCCACTGTTTTAGCGTGGTGAGATACTCAGCAGCAACAGAGTAGCAAAGCGCAAGGGCAGATGTCTTCACTGTCTCTGGTTGGGATCCCCAGATTGTGCCGGTCAGCTTTCGTATGATAACTGATATAGATTGAAAACAGTCTGTGCTTAAAGGGATCTAGGAGTCTTAACTGAGCACAAGATGAACATGAGTCAACAGTGTGATGCGGCAGTGAAGAAGGCTGCATCAAAAGGAGCCTAGTGTCCAGATCAAAGGAAGTGACAGTTCCAATGTATTCTGCGCATGTGCAGTGCACATCCATGCGCAATGACACCTGCAGCTGTGGGTACATCTTACTCTACCTGTTGTTGTTGTTGTTTATCCATTCAGTCACTTTTACCTCTTGTTGCCCCCCTGGACCAGCCCAGGCCAAAGCTTCCTATGGGCTGTGGCCACCCGCAGCTCCTTCAAGGTCAAGCCAGTCCCTTCAATGATGACATCTCTCCACCTTGTCCTTGGTCGGCCCCTCTTCCTTTTTCTTTCCATTTTCCCCCAGCATCATTCCCTTCTCTAAGCTTTCCTGTCTTCTCATGATGTGGCGAAAGGACTTCATCTTTGCCTCTCATCTCCTTCCCTCCAAAGAGCATTCGGGCTTTCTTTCCTGGAGGATGGACTGGTTGGATCTTCTCGTGGTCCAAGGCACCCTCAAATTTCCCTCCAACACCACAGTTCAAAAGCGTCTCTCTTCCTTCACTCAGCCTTCCCTATGGTCCAGCTCTAACATCCATAGGTGACTACAGGGAATACCATAGCTTTGACTGTGCGGATCTTCATTGCCAGAGTGATAACTCTACTCTTCACTCTTTTATCGAGATGGGTCCTTTCTCTCCTCCCAAGAAGGAAACGTCTTCTGATTTCCTGGCTGCACTCTGCGTCTGCCCTCATCTTCACTCCTGGAAATACAACATCTGCATCTCCTTCCATGTTTTCTCCCCCAATTTGCCAGTTCTCAACCAGCCTGGTTGCCATCATCTTGGTTTTTTGGATGTTCAACTCCAACCCAGCTTTTGCCCTTTCTTCTTTGACCTTGGTTAGAAGGCTCCTCAGCTCCTCTTCACTTTCAGCCATCAAAGAGGTATCATCTGCATATCTAAGGTTGTTAATGTTTCTTCCTACCTAAAGCAACACAAATAGATCCAAAGCACACAGATTTTATGCAGGTGTCTCCAGGGTCATAGGTGGAGGAGCCAGGAACTTGGTCACCATAAGACAGGGGTGCCCACACTTTTTCAGCCTGCGAGCTACTTAAAAAAAACAAAGTCTAAAGATCACCTGTTGTCGCTGGCGCACACGCGCGCTCCTGCGCGCGCACACATACTCCCAGCGCCGCCTTCCTTCGCTCGCGTGGCCTTGGAGACCGCTTCGAGTGTTGGCGCATGCGCGCTGGGCGGAAGCGGATAGAGGCAGAGCGTGGAGCTCTTGAGGTGCGGGCTGGGAAGGGCAGGGCGGCAACAGAGGAGGAGAAGGCCGAAGCAGCCCGAGGGGGAAGAACCAGTGCCGAAGCAGCCCGAGGGGGAAAAGAGCCAGGCCCGGCTCAGCCTCGGAGGGCTCAGCCTCCTGAGGGGTGATGAGATTGACAGCCGGCAAAGAAGGAAGAAGCTGCGCTGGCGGAAGAAGGCTGCGGCGGGAGAGCGCGTGGGGCCGTCCGGAAGCTGCGGTGAGAGAGGCCGGAAGCCCCACGTGCTCTCCCGCCGCAGCCTTCTTCCACCAGCGCGGCTTCTTCCTTCTTTGCCGGCCGTCAATCACATCACCCCTCAGGAGGCTGAGCCCTCCGAGGCCGAGCCGGGCCTGGCTCTTTTCCCCCTCGGGCTGCTTCGGCCTCCTCCTCCTCTGTCGCCACCCTGCCATTCCCAGCCCACACCTCAAGAGCTCCACGCTCTGCCTCCATCCGCTTCCGCCCAGCGCGCATGCGCCAACACTCGAAGCGGTCTCCAAAGCCGTGCGAGCGGAGGAAGGCGGCACTGGGAGTGTGTGCATGCAGGAGCGTGTGTGTGGCAGCGGCAACAGGTAAATTGACCTGGTCAGGGCCCAAAGATCACCCGGTCGATCGCGATCACCGTCCTGAGCACCCCTGCCATAAGATGATGATGACGACGACTGCAATGTTGTCTTACTCACTTCTTCCCATGGATCAAGTCAGGGAACTGCAACATAATAAAATGCAAGACATCACAACACATTAGTAAATGTCTGTTGCCGAGATCAAGTCATTGTCATCCCCCTGCTCTTTCTGCTCTGGCAAGACCTCAACTGATAATAATAATAATAATAATAATATTTATTATCCGCCTGCAAACTATGAATCTGTATAACAAAAGCCTTAAGGAGTCAGGGATATTGAGCCTGGAGAAGAGATTGAAAGAAGGAGACATGAGAGTCGTGTTTAGATATTTTGAGTTCACACTGAAAATCGACCCAGCTTGCCTTCTGCTGCTCCAGAGACTGGGACACAATGGAGCCAGGGATTGAAATGGCTGGAGAAGGGATTCCACCTAAACCTTAGGAATAACTTCATTTCTCTGTTATTTAACATCTATATGCGACCACTTGCTCAGCTGGTACATAGCTTTGGGCTCGGGTGCCACCAGAATGCTGATGACACCCAGCTCATTCTGAAGATGGAGGGCTGACCCAGTTCCATACCCAATGATTTCCATCGTTGCCTTGAGGCCGTCACTGGATGGCTACAAGCCAGTAGGTTGAAGGTGAATCCGGCTAAGACGGAGATCCTGTGGCTTGGTCACCCGGGCGGTGGGGATGTCCAGCTTCCAACCCTGGATGGCGTGACATTATGTCCGTTGTCAGCTGTAAAGCACCTTGGGGTTACTTTAGAGCAGGGGTGCTCACACTTTTCAGCATGCGAGCTACTCTTAAAGCAACCAAGTCCAAAAGATCTACCTGCCCCCGCTGCCGCGTGCTCCTGCCGCCACACGCTCTTGCCACTATGCGTGCTCCTGCTACTGTTTTCCGCCCGCGCAGCTCTTCTTCCACCTGCAGGGCATTTCAGGAAGGAGAAAGCATGAGGCAGGGCATCCAGAGGGTTGTCTCACCGGCAACGGAGGCTGCACAGCTGCTTCTGGACGAGAGAGAGGCAGGGTGCTCCCTCCAGAGACCCCGCCTCGTGCTTCCTTCTTCCTGCAATGCCCCGCAGGTGAAAGAAGCACCACAAGAGCGGAAGCCAGCAGCAGGAGCACGCGTGCACGCAGGGTGTGTGCACGCATGGCAGGAGTGCCCCATCCGGCTGGTGAGGCCCGAAGATCACCTGGAAGAGGGCCGAAGATCTACTAGTAGCTCCCGAGCTACCTAATGAGCACCCCTGCTTTAGAGCCTCTGCTCTCGATGGAGTCTCACGTCTCCACCGTCAGCAAAGTGGCATTTTTCCATCTTCGCCAGGCAAGGAAGCTGGCCCCCTACTTGTCCCAACGTGACCTGGCCACAGTGATCCAAGCCACGGTCATCTTGAGGCTTGACTACTGTAACGCTCTCTTCATTGGCCTTCCTTTGTCGGTAATCCGGAAACTTAAGCTAGTGCAGAACGTGGCAGCCCGGCTCCTTGCCAGAGTTCCGACAAGCTCTCACATTACGCCGATCCTGCGCGAACTGCATTGGCTTCCAGTAGAATGCCGGATTACCTTCAAGGTGCTAGTGTTGACTTTCAAGGCCTTAAATGGTCTGGGGCCAGTGTATCTAAGGGACCGCCTCATCCCATATCGTCCCACTAGATCCCTTCGCTCAGAAGAACAGAACCTCCTGGTTATCCCAAGCCATAAGACGTTCCATCTGACCGCAACCCGGCGAAGGGCTTTTTCGATTATAGCCCCTGTTCTCTGGAATGTGCTCCCGGCCGATATTTGCTCTCTTAAGAGTCTCCTTCCATTTCGAAGAGCCTGTAAAACCATGCTGTTTCGGCAGGCTTTTGGAGCCTAAGTGGCCGTGGTCCCCCCTATTCTTTAAATTACTACTTATGCTGTGTTCCTGGATCAAAGTGATGTTATAGTACTGTATTGTTTTATTATGATGTGTTAGCTGTGTTTTTGCTACTGTATGTAAGCCGCCCCGAGCCACAGGGAGTGGCGGCAAATAAATCTGAATAAATAAATAAATAAATAATTTCTGGTAAGAGCTGTTGGTTAATGGAATCCCTTCCTGCTGCTGCTGCTGCCTGGAAAATCCATTGGAATCCCCTTCTCTGGAAAGTTTTCCAGCAGAGGCTGGATGACTGTCTGTCAGGAGGGCTTGAGTTGTGTTTTCCTGCCTGGCAAGGAGCTGGGCTGGATGAACTTCAGGGTCGCTTCTCACTCTAGGAGTCTATGATTCTAGGGCACATCACATCAATTCAAAATGAATGAGAGGAGGCACCCAGAGCTGCCCCAAAGTTTGGTAGCCGGTGCCTCCAGGAGGTCACCCAGGAGGCAAAAGGGCGCAACCCTCTCAGCTGGAGCGGAGCAGGGCCCAGAAGAAGCCAGAGGATTGAGCTGCTGCTGGATCCCTTGAGCCGGCAATGCAAATCCAGAGCGTGTTTTGCAAGGTCCCTGTGGGTGGCCTGGGCAGCCTCTCTCTAGCCGGAGGGCAGCCACGCCAGAGTCAGGCAGAGGGCACTCCGCGGTGGAGTGAGTCAGGCCCGGATCAAAGTGTGTGATCGAGGCACACAGAGTTCACACCAGGAAGGTGGCGGGGAGAGGAATGCGTGTGTTCCTGCCTGGCGGAAGCGGGGTGGACTGGATGGCCTTTGGGGTCAAAGAATCATTGAATCATAGAGTTGGAAGAGAACACAAGGGCCATCAAGCCAACCACCTTCTTTCTGCCACACAGGAAACACACAATCAAAGCACCCCCAATAGATGGACATCCAGCCTCTGTTTCGAAGCCTCCAAGGAAGGAGTTTCTACCAGAGGCTGAGGCACTTCTTATGGTCAGATAGTTCTTCCTGATGTTTAGGTGGAATCTGAAATTTGAAATACTTTTATTGCTTTTGGCCAAAGGCCGTTACAAGTCCAAAATAATAAAATAGTACACACATGGGTGGAATCTCTGTTCTGTCATTTGTACCCATGGCTCCATTGAGTCCTAGCCTCCAGGGCAGGAGATAGCAAGCCTGCTCCCTCTCCCTTAGGGCACCCTTTCACCAGGGGCCGTCTAAGGTAATTTTATATGGTAAGCGAACATTATTTTGGCGCCCCAAAAACCTTATTTTGGTGCCCCCACATGTAAAACAAATATACAATTATAATATCACAATACCATTAGTAGTATTATATTGTATCAATGTATACACAATATATTATTGTACATACTCATACTATAATATATCATAATTATACTACATTACAATATAATTATATTATAATATATTGACATTATAATATAATATAACATTCTATTATATTATTATTATAAAATAATAAATAATTTTTTTATTTAAATAAAATTATCCTCTACTAAATATTTTCATTACTCCTATAAAACTCAAATAACCCAAAATAAAGTAAAATTAAAATATTATGTATTACTATTTGCCTGCGCAGTTGCACCTGTCTCTCCTTGATGCTCCTTGTGGTAGGGTTCACACGTGATTGGGCCTGGCGAGGGAGTTCGCCTCAGCGCGCAGTGGCTACTTCCGGTGGTGGCTGTCAGGAGGCAATACGTCGCCAATACCCCTTTGGCTCCCCTTTGTCTCCGCCCCCTGCCTGCCCAATTGGGTCACCGTATTCGGCGGCAGGGCAGAGACAAAGGAAGAGGGGAAGCACTCCCTGACTGCCCGATAGGGAGTGCTTTGCTTACAGGCTTCTGCGCACAGGAGCTACTGGGCATGCACGGAGGTTTTCGTGCATGCGCAGTTGCTCCTGCACTCAACTTCAGCTCCAGAGCAACTGCGCCTGCACAAAAACCTCCGCGCATGCCCAGAAGCGGTGTCGGGGCGCACAAGGCAACCAAAATCAGGCAGCCACGGCGCTGCCTGAGGAACATTGGCAGAGCCAGGACACTGTCTGGCGCCGGCGCCCAGCGGGCGGGGGAATTCGCTCCTGCCCAGATGGCGCCCTATGCAGCCGCTTCCTTGGCCTACCTGTAGGACCGCCCCTGCCTTTCACATATTGATACATGGCTCTCATCAGGTCTCCTCTCCACCTTCTCTTCTGCAGGCTACACAGACCAAGCTCTTTAAGACGCTCCTCATCAGGATTATATTCATGGTTCCAGACATTGGATCCTTTCAGTCTCCCTCTTCCTCTGGACCCCTTCCCGCTTAGAGTCATCATCTCTTTCAAACTGTGAGGCCCACAATTGGACAGTATGATTTCAGCTGAAGAGGTCTGACCAAACAGAAGAGAGAGGCATCTGGACACTTGACTCCTTCTGATGCAGCCCAAAATCCCATTGGCTTTTTGAGCTGCTGCATCACACCCTTGACTCATGCTCAGCTTGGTCTCCATGAAAAAGACTCCAAGATCTCTTTCACATGGGCTGTTGCGGAGCCAGGCACCTCCCATCCTGTACCTTCGCATTTCGGTTTTTTACTACCTAATTACCTCATTGACACTAGAGAATAAATCCACTTTAAATCGGGTTCCTGCCTCCTGGAGAATTCTGGGCTTTGTCGTTTAGTGAGGAGCCTTTAACAGCCTCACTAAACTACAAACCCCAGAATTCTGCAGGAGGCAGGAACCGGATTTAAAGGGGATTCATTCTCTAGTGTGATGAAGTAGTAAGTATAGTATCTTCCCTTTGCCCTTGTTGAAGGGACCCCTCCGTTGAGAACCAGCAGCAGGTGCAGAAAGGTCTCCAAAAAGGGCAACCTGTGATGTCCTTCCTTCAGATGTGTCACCTGAAGACCACCTACCCATCTTAGGCTGGATCTACACTGTAGAACAAATGCTGAAAGATGTCCATCTAACCTCTTTTGGAGATGGAGGGAAGAATTCTGGAGGGGGGTTCTAGGAGTCATAGAGTCATGGGCTCTGAACATTTGGAAGGAATGCAAAGACATGCAGGAAGAGACAAATAAAGCACTACTGAAGGATGCCCATCTAACCCAGTGGTTCTCAACCTGTGGGTCCTTAGATATCTTGACCTTCAACTCCCAGAAATCCAAACAGCTGGTAAACTGGCTGGGATTTCTGGGAGTTGAAGGTCAAAACACCTGGGGACCCACAGGTTGAGAACCACTGATCTAACCTCTTGTTGAAGACAGAGTTTCTATTCCACCATCAAATAGCTTTCTGGGAGCTTTTTCCTTGTCATTTGAATCTGTAGCTTTATGTGCTCGGCCACATCTACGCTATAGGGCAGATGTGAACAAACTTGGGCCTTCCAAGTGTTTTGGGCTTCTACCCAAGGTTGCCCTTGCCAGCTATAGAATGAATGCAGCTGGACACCACTTTAACGGTCCTTGGTTCAATGGTATGGGATCCCGGGATGTGTAGTTTGGTGAATCACCAGCAGAGAAGGCTATATAATGCTACAATTCCCATCGTTCCATAGCATTGATCCATAGCTGTTAAAAGTAGTGTCAAACTGCATTCTTCCTATAATGTGTATGCAACCTAGGATATAAACCAACAGATTCAGATTGCAAGCAGAGAGATCCCTAAATGCTATGGGAAGAGCAATTTGACAGTGGGATAGGCTGCCTAAAAGATGGTGAATGCCCCATCTCCAAAAAGAGGTTAGTTGGACATCTTCCTGGAGGGCTTCATTGGTCACTTCCTGCATGTCAGAATGGGGTTGGTCTAGATTGCCTTTGCGTTCCCTCCCAATGCTAACAGCCCATGATTCTATGATTCCCAGAATCCCCCAATTCGGACCATGCTAGCCATGGAATGCTGGGAATTATATTCCAAAAAGTAGGCAGATGGGATACCTGGAGGGTGGTGACTAATGGCTGAGTCCACTCTATGGGAATCTGAGCTGTCCGAGGTGCTGAACTTACAAGGAAAGATGGGTCTGCACTTGAAACTGGGCTGGCAACACCAACCATGTCAGGCCAGGGAATTCTGGGAACCATCTTCCAAAAAAGCAAAACAAAAGAAAACAAAGCCCAACTTTTGGACTTCTACTTTTGACTCACTGAAGATCATGGCGGCCATTGAATTCCATTTGAAGGCTGTTGATGTTTAGTTTGGATTCCATGAAGACGCATGTGGACAATTTCAACAGAAAGGAAGAAACCATGAGAATGAATACAATCTGGCTTCAAAATTGTAACAGTAAATAAAGAACAATACTCAAACACGGGGGAACTCCAGACAAGAAACAATCAGGGACAGCTAATCACCTCTCAACAAAGGGTTCCCCCAGGCAGTAAGAAGCTACACCTCAAAACTGCCAGGCTATCAAATGTTAATCAAGGTGGCCAATGGAAACATTCACACCTCCCTCCAAGAGACAAGAGTTCTTTCTTTCCCCTTCCCTGGACATCCTTCCACAGGTCTATAAACCCCATTTTCATAACTTCCAACAGACCTCACAACCTCTGCAGGTGAAACGTCAGGAGAACATGGTCACACAGCCCAAAAAACTGTCAACAACCTAAGTAAACTTTATTCCTATCCTGCCTTATCTCCCCCTGGGGACTCGGGGCGGTTCACCACATGATAGGGAAACACTCAGTGCCGTAAAAGCACCACAACAGACTTGACAGTTGCAATAAATAAAAACAAACACTCAATGATAACAAACCAGTCTCATGAAATCAAAGGACACATAATTAAGAGTAACAGTTAAAACCCATGTCCACATTTTATTCCTAACTAGCTTGGGGACCCGGCGGTGCCCGGGTTATTTGAGGAAGGCATTGTGTGCCATAGTTCGTCATTGGTGTGGGCCACAGTGCTCTAAGGAAGTGAGTCATCCATGGTCCATCCTTCCTCAAACTGCACCAGGATGTAGGGTGCACCTTGGGGGGAGGGGGGGGTCTGTGTGCCAAGTTTGGTCTTGTTCTGTCATTGTTGGGGGCCTAGTCAGGAAAATCAAGTTAAGGAAGCCTTGTTGTCAATTTTGGGCCTGGTCTGTGATTTATAGGGGCTGCAGTGTTGTTTGGGAAGTGAATGAGGTGAAGGTACTGCAAATCATTCATGGCCCATCCTGCCCTAAACCACACCAGGTTGTGAAGTGGGCCATTGGTCCCTTGTTTGCCATGTTTGGTCCTGATCCGTCATTGCTGTGGGCCGCAGTGGCTGACTGCCTGAGGCCTTTTGCTTTCCCTCTGAGTCACCTTAGAAGTGTATTGGGTGAAGATACTGAACATTCCATTTCCAACAGAAAAAACTGTCAACTGGCTAACTTCAACTCCAGCCATTTATGCCTGCCTCAGGCCCTTTCCTTTCCTCTCTGTGCTGTGTTGGAATGTTGGGAGGCTGGCCAGTCACAGCCATTTATGAAAAAAGCCCACAGTTGCAGCCAATCGAAACGCTGGGACATATTCGCTCGGTCGCACCACCCACCCACTGCCCGCAAACACTGACTTTTATTATAGACTAGCTTGGGGACCCGGCCCTGCCCGGGTCATTTGAGAAGTGCAGCAGGATGTAGAGTGGGTCATGGGGGCTCTGTGTGCCAAGTTTAGTCTTGATCCATCATTATTGGGAGTTGCAGTGGTATCATGAAATTACTGAAGGTAGTGCAAGTCCCATCATCTCTGTGTGTCCCATCCCCCAAAGTGTAGTAGGATGTAGATTGGGTCATGGGGCTCTGTGTGCTAAGTTTGGTCTGTATTGGTGAATGGATGAGGGATGCATTGTTTTTTGGAAGTGAGTGAAGGTACTTCAAGTCCCATCATCCGTGGTCCGTCTCACAGTAAACTGCACCAGGCTGTAGAGTGGGTCATGAGGGCTCTGTGTGCCAGATTTGGTGTTGATCAGTCATTGGATTAGGTTTGTAGCAGGATTTGGAAGTGAAGGAAGGTACTGCAAGTCCCATCATCCATGTTCTGTCCCCCTCCAAACTTCAGTAGGATGTAGAGTGGGTCATTGGGGCTCTGTGTGCCAAGTGTGGACTTTCTCGGTGTTTGTTGGGGGCCACAGTGGTCTGTGGGAACAGAGGGGTGTAAAAGTACTACAAATCCCATTATCCATTGTCAGTCCTCCCCCAAACCTCACCAGGACGTGAAGGCAGTCATGGGGGTTATGTATGGCAAGTTTGGTCTTGATCAGTGATTGGATGAGGGTTGCAGCGGACTTTGGAAGTGAGTAGAGGCACTTCAAGTCCCATCATCCATGGCCCACCTTCCTTCGAACTGCACCAGGACGTAGAGTGGGTCATGGAGGCTGTGTGTGCTGAGTGTGGTCTGTATTGGTCCTTTTTGGTGGCCTCAGTGGTCTGTGGGAACCAAAGTCTTGGAAAGTACTACAAATCCCATAATACATGGGTCATGTCATAGGGGGGGTTATGTGTACCAAGTTTGGTGCAGGTCCATCACCCGCGCTGGTCGCTGTGGCCTGTGAAAGTGGCTGCCACATATCTGCCCTGGCCTGTGAAAGTGGCTGCCACATATCCGCCCTGGCCTGTGAAAGTATACCGTGTAAAACAGAAAGGAGTTAAAAATGGAAAAGGCCTGCATGGAATGGATTCTGGGTTGCTGGCTTTTTTTCCCCTCAGTGGGAAGATATCCTGTTGTTTGAATGTGAAGAGGCCTGGATTCTGGGTTGCTGGCTTTTTTCCCCTCAGTGGGAAGAAATCCTGTTGTTTGAATGTAAAGGCCTGATTCTGGGTTGCTGGCTTTTTCCCTCAGTGGGAAGAAATCCTGTTGTTTGAATGTAGAGGCCTGGATTCTGGGTTGCTGGCTTTTTTCCCCTCAGTGGGAAGAAATCCTGTTGTTTGAATGTAGAGGCCTGGATTCTGGGTTGCTGGCTTTTTTCCCTCAGTGGGAAGAAATCCTGTTGTTTGAATGTAGAGGCCTGATTCTGGGTTGCTGGCTTTTTCCCCTCAGTGGGAAGAAATCCTGTTGTTTGAATGTAAAGGCCTGGATTCTGGGTTGCTGGCTTTTTCCCCTCAGTGGGAAGAAATCCTGTTGTTTGAATGTAAAGGCCTGGATTCTGGGTTGCTGGCTTTTTCCCCTCAGTGGGAAGAAATCCTGTTGTTTGAATGTAAAGGCCTGATTCTGGGTTGCTGGCTTTCCCCCCAGTCAGTGTTGTTTGAAGAAAGGCCTGGATTCTGTTGTTTGGGAAGAAATCCTGTTGTTTGAATGTAAAGGCCTGATTCTGGCTTTTTTTCCCTCAGTGCTGGCTGGGTTGCTTTTTCCCCTCAGTGGGAAGAAATCCTGTTGTTTGAATGTAAAGGCCTGGATTCTGGGTTGCTGGCTTTTTGTAAAGGCCTGATTCCCTCACTGGGAACACATCCTGTTGTTTGAATGTAGAGGGGTGGATTCTGGGGTGCTGTCTTTTTTTTCCCCTCAGTGGGAAGAAATCCTGTTGTTTGAATGTAGAGGCCTGGATTCTGGGTTGCTGGCTTTTTTCCCCTCAGTGGGAAGAAATCCTGTTGTTTGAATGTAGAGGCCTGGATTCTGGGTTGCTGGCTTTTTCCCCCTCAGTGGGAAGAAATCCTGTTGTTTGAATGTAAAGGCCTGGATTCTGGGTTGCTGGCTAATCAGTGGCTATCAATGCCCTCTGTCTGGTGCCTTAGAATTTTGGAGTGGCGAGGCTGTCCAATCAAAGGACTTTATGCAAATAGCTGCCACATATCCGCCCTTCCGCCCTCCGCATACACACACACATACACACATACACACATACACACATACAAACATTCCGTTTTATAAAGGTATACAGATACAGATATAGATAGATTACAAGACACCGTATCTTTAAACATTCCCATCTCCATACGCTTGAGGACAAAGGAAGGTTTTTATTTCCTTCCTGAAAGAGGAAGCCAATGGTGCCTGGCAGGAAGAAGGGGGTTGGACTGGGTGGCCTTGGGGGTCTCTTCCGACCCTCGGCTTCTATGATTCTGCAGCATAGATGCACCCTCCAGCACAGTTTTGGTGGTGTGCGTATATGCATCATATATACCTTACATACCCTATATGTGTATCATGCCCACAGGGCTTGGGAGTTGAAGTCCAAAACACCCAGAGGGCCTAAGTTTTCCCAGGCCTGGTATATAACTTATATATTCCGAATCACACACCCCAGAATCCAATAGCATTGCACTATGGCAGCTAAAGTAGTATCAAACTGTATGAATTCTATAGTGGAGAAGGACCCCAAGCTTCAGAAGCAGGGCAGGTGGGTCGCAGGTTAGAAAAATGAAATCTGGAATACGGTGGAGTCTCCATCTTTGGAGGTTGGGTGGCCATCTGTCAGGGGTGTTTTGATGGTGCCTTCCTGCCTGGCAGAAAGAAGGGGGTTGGACAGAATGGCCTTTGAGTTCTCTGCTAACTCTAGGATACTATGATTCTGCAGCAGAGGGGCACCCTCCAGATCAGTTTTGGTGGTGTGTGTAGATGCACCCTATACCTTATATACACTATATACGTACCAGGCCTGGCCCTGGGACTTGAAGTCCAAAACACCCGGAGGGCCAAAGTTTGCCCAGGTCTGGGGTCTCCATCTTTGGAGTTTGGATGGCCATTTGTCAGGGGTGCTTTGAAGGTGCCTTCCTGCCTGGCAGAAAGAAGGGGTTGGACTGGCTGGCCTTTGGGGTCTCTTCCACTATAATAAGCATTCTCTCCTGACGTTTCACCTGCAGAGGTTGTGGGGTCTGTTGGAAGCTAGGAAAATGGGACTTATATACCTGTGGAATGATGCCCAGGGTAGGAGAAAAAACCCTTGTCTGTAGGAGCTATTTATTTATTTATTTACACCATTTTTACCCCGCCCCTCTCAACCCCCGAGGGGGGAGTCAGAGCGGCTAACAAAGGCAGCAATTCGATGCCACAATCAAACTACAATTTATTTATTTATTTATTTATTTCCGGCATTTTACCCCGCTCAATTCGATGCCAACACAGTAAAACACATAAAACACAGTATAAAACCCCCCAAAACATTACACATTAAAATACAATTACATCAACATATCATACACATTCATTTAAGTTTTTTAAAAAGTGATGCCTTGTGCTAGTGTGCAAACGCCTGGTTTAAAACCATAAATACATATAAAATACATATAAAATTTAAAAAGCCATAGCAAACAATAATCCTTAAAAACAATACTGGGTCCACAAATCCGTTGATAAGCCATAAAACCATGTCATAACATTTTGCCAATCCAACTCCAATTAAATGCTGCTTAGATTATTTTGCAAAAGCTGTGGTGTGACTGTTTCAATGGGCCGCCTTGATTACCATTTGATGGCCTGTCAGTTGACCTTTACTACCCCCACATGTTAGATCAGGCCTGGGCCAACTTGGACCTCAACGCCTACCATTCCTAACAGCTGGTAGGGTGTTAGGAATTGTGGGAGTTGAAGTCCAAAACACCTGGAGGGATGAAGTTGGCCTATGCCTGTGTTAGATATTCAGCCACTGGCAAATTTCTGAGGAAATTGGACTGATAGCATAAACCACAAAATTAGGGTTAGCACCGAGGGCATGTGCAGGGTGCTAATTGGGTGCCAATGAATATGCGCATATTAAAAACGGTGCCTCTCTCTCTCTTTCTCCCGGGCCTCCTCCACCTCCTCCTTGGTGAGCAGCCACCCTGCCTGCAAGGAAGCCCTGACCTCGAGGGGAAGAGGTGGCTTTTGCATATCTGAGATAAGATCCTGGAGAGTGAGCGCATCTCTGTGTGTTCTTCCTGCGAAACTCTCCCTCCCGGCCTGTGCGCACAGGCCCGGCGGCAAAGCCTCCCAATGCCTCTTGCGTGAGAGTGGCCTACCTGGCGTGGCGGTGGCATGGGGAGGCCGCGCAGACCCCCTGGGTGGGTTTCCCTGCCAACGCCACCTGGGAAAGGGTTGCATGTTGCAGGAGGCATTGCACAAGGGCCTCCATGCCGACAAGCCTTTGCAACCCTTGGGGAGGAGGAAAGGGCCTGGAGGCGAGGGAAACATGCTGGAGGGGGCATCTACAGCACCATCCAAGAGAGCCAAGGAACATCAGCAGCAGGGAGCTTGGAGGAAAAGGCAGTATTTCTCCACTGCAGGCTGCCTTTGACCTCGGCCCCTGGAGACTGGCTCCTTACAGACTCAGGCCCTGCCTGCCTGGCTGAAGCAAGGCCCAGCAGAAACATTCTATATGGGTGCACTAAACCAGGATCCGCGTGTTTCAACTGGGTGACATGGAGAGGCAACATGCAGGAGGGATGGCTACCGGGCGGGGAGTTCCTATCGGGGTGGTGACTGGGAGGGGAAGATGCGGGAAAGGGAGACCCAAAGTATGTATTCGGCCTAGAATTTGTGATGGATCTAAATTACCAATTCGATCTAGAAACGAGCGTTCTAAATTTCCAATCCGGCCAAAAAATTGTGCAAGAACTTTAATAAATTTAAATCGGGCTCCTGACAAAGTTAAGCTGAGTACCCAGGAAGGCGGTCCCTCCCGGTTGAAAGTGGTGCTGTTTATCGCCAGGTCAGTCGATGGAAAAACATCAACAATACAAGATCTAATTCTTGAAGAACAAGCTGACCGGGCTTGTATAACGGAGACCTGGCTGGACGAGGCTGGGGGTTAATCTCTCTCAGCTCTGCCGACCGGGTTATTCGTACAGCTCCATGCGAGACCGGGAGGGCGGGGGAGGGGAGTCGCAGTGGTCTATAAGGATTCCATCCCTTGACCAGGTGCCCCATCCCGCAATCAACCACGTTCGAATGTGTCGGCCTAAGGGTTGGTGATCGGGACAGGATAGGGATTCTGCTAGTGTACCGACCACCCCGCTGCACTACAGTCTCCTTACCTGAGCTATCCGGAGTGGTCTCAGGCTTGGCCGTGGAGTCCCAACGGCTCATTGTGCTGGGAGACTTCAACGTCCATGCCGAGACCCTCTATCAGGAGCAGCTCAGGACTTCATGGCCGCCATGGCAGCCATGGGCCTGTCCCAGCTAATATCAGGTCCCACCCATAGTGCAGGACACACGTTAGATCTGGTTTTTGCCAGGGATGGGATGAAGGTGGCGGAGTGGAGGAATTGACCATCATTCCTTTGCCATGGCCCGACCACCACCTGATCAGGTTTAGACTTACTGTGCCTTTCCACCTCTGCAGGGGTGGTGGACCCATTAGAATGGTCCGCCCCAGGAGACTTATGGATCCGAATGGATTCCTGACGGTTCTTGGGGATTTCCCCGCCTCCTCAGTAAGCGACCCTGTTGAGGCTCTTGTGTCTCTCTGGGACAGGGAGATGACAAGGGCTATTGACACGATCGCTCCAGAACGCCCCCCTCTCGAGTAACCGAGCTAAACCAGCTCCTTGGTTTACTGAGGAGCTGGCAGCAATGAAGCGAAAAAAGAGGAGGCTAGAGTGCGTGTGGCGTCGGAAGCGGAGCAGATCAGCTCGTGCGCCTGGTCCCCTTTTTGAGGACTTATGGCGCAGCAACAAAGCCGCACAAAAACATCTATCGCGGCCAAGGTGGCCGCCGCGAAGAACCGTCCAGCGGAACTGTTCAGTCGTCAGGGTCTTTTAAATCCGCCACAGTGCGAGATCCCTGACGGCTCGGTGGTACGCTGTGAAGAATTTGCTAAGGCCTTCGCGGATAAAGTGGCGCTGATCCGTTCCGATTTTGATACCACTTTAACGGCAGTCTCTGAGGATGTGACACGAGCATCTGCTTGTCCGGTTTTAATGGATTCGTTTCAATTGGTTCAGCTCGAGGATGTGGACAAGATCCTTGGAGAGGCGAGGCCCACTACATGCATCCTAGACCCCTGCCCATCCTGGCTGATCAAGGGAAGCCAGAGGGTTTGGCAGAGTGGGTAAAGGTGGTGGTTAATGCCTCCTTACAGGAGGGCAAAACTCCAGCCAGCTTAAAGCAAGCTGTGATAAAACCGCTGTTGAAAAAAACCATCACTGGATCCCACTCAATTAGTGAACTATCGGCCAGTTTCCAATCTCCCTATTTGGGCAAAGTCATGGAACGTGTGGTGGCTTCGCAACTCCAGGGGTTCTTGGTAGACACTGATTATCTTGATCCGGCACAGTCTGGCTTTAGGCCGGGACATGGCACTGAAACAGCCTTGGTCACCTTGGTAGATGATCTACGCCGGGAACTCGACAGGGGGAGTGTGTCCTTGTTGGTTCTGCTGGACCTCTCAGCGGCTTTCAATACCGTTGACCACGGTATCCTTCTGGGTCACCTTGCAGACCTGGGGCTTGGGGGTACTGCTCTGCAGTGGCTCCAATCCTTCCTGGAAGGTCGTACCCAGAAGGTGTCATTGGGTGGCACCTGTTCGGCTCCACAGCCGTTGTCCTGTGGAGTCCCTCAGGGTTCAGTTCTGTCCCCGATGTTGTTTAACATCTACATGAAACCGCTGGGAGAGATCATTCGGAGTTTCGGAGTAAGGTGTTATCTGTACGCAGATGACGTCCAGATCTGTCACTCCTTCCCACCTGTCACCAAGGAGGCTATCCAGACCTTGAACTGGTGCCTGGCCGCTGTGTCGGACTGGATGAGGGCTAGCAAATTGAAACTAAATCCAGACAAGACCGAGGTCCTCCTAGTCAGTCGAAAGGCTGAACAGGGCATAGGGTTACAGCCTGTGTTGGATGGGGTTACACTCCCCCTGAAGACGCAGGTTCGCAGCTTGGGAGTGATCCTGGATTCATCGCTGAGTCTGGAACCCCAGGTCTCAGCGGTGGCCGGGGGAGCTTTTGCACAGTTAAGACTCGTGCGCCAGCTGCGCCCGTACCTTGGGAAGTCTGGTCTGGCTACGGTCGTCCACGCTCTGGTCACATCCCGAATAGATTACTGCAACGCACTCTACGTGGGGCTGCCTTTGAAGACAGTTCGGAAATTGCAATTAGTCCAGCGGGCGGCAGCCAGATTGCTAACGGGAGCTACATACAGGGAGCATACCACCCCCCTGTTGTGCCAGCTCCACTGGCTGCCTGTCCAATTCCGGGCTCAATTCAAAGTGCTGGTTTTGACCTTTAAAGCTCTATACGGTTCTGGCCCAGCGTACTTGTCCGAACGCATCAGCCGCTATGTCCCACCTCGTAACCTAAGATCATCCGGGGAGGCCCTGCTCTCGCTCCGCCACGTCTCAGATGAGGCTGGTGGGGACGAGGATAGGGCCTTCTCGGTGGTGGCTCCCCGCCTGTGGAATGCGCTTCCTATTGATGTACGATCCACCACATCCCTCCTGGCCTTCAGGAAAAAGTAAAATCCTGGCTGTGGGACCAGGCATTCGTACACCAGCACAAGGCAGCCTTTTAGATTGGTTTTTAATGGAAGTGGGTGATTATGGCCAATGTTTTTATGGACTGAACATTGTTTTAATCCAGAGTGAATGTGTATGGTGCTAATGTAGTTGTATTTTAATGTATTTTTAATGTATTTTAATTGTTGAAGGGTTTTGGGGTTTATATTGTTATTATGTGGGTATCGAATTGTGCCGTACTGTAAGCCGCTCTGAGTCCCCCCTCCCTCGGGGGTTGAGAAGAGCGGGGTAAAATCCTGAAATAAATAAAATAAATAAATCTACGCTGCAGAATCATAGGGTTATTTATTATTTATTTATTTAAAACTTTTATATCCCAATCATCTCACCTCCGCAGAGGGACTCAGACTGACTTACAGCAAGGATTCCATGTTACTAATACAAATATCCTATAACAATAAAAGATTAAAATACATTTAGATAAATACATACAAATAAAATCGCCAAAATAGAATCAAGTTCAACTCAGTCCGCATATGTGGTCGCTCACTTTGGTCCATAACCAGTCTCAGCCCTTATTCTGGGAATGCTTCATTCCAAAGCCAGGATGTCACTGATCTAACATGTGGGGGTAGTCAAGGTCAAGGTTTTCCTCTGGCATTAAGTCCAGTCGTGCCCAACTCTGGGGGTTGGTGCTCATCTCCATTTTTAAGCTGAAGGGCCAGCGTTGTCCGTAGACACCTCCAAGGTCCTGCAAGGAGCACTATTACCTTCCCACCAGAGCAGTACCTATTGATCTACTCACATTTGCATGTTTTTGGACTGCTAGGTTGGCAGAAGCTGTGGCTAACAGCGGGAGCTCACCCTGCTCCCCAGATTCAAAACTACAACCTTTCAGTTAGCAAGTTTAGCACCTCAGCTGTTCAACCCACTGCATCACCAGGGGCTCCAACATGTGGGAGTAGCAGATACTACTTAGCCCTGTTGTGAAAGGGATTTAGGGGACTTAGTGGGCTGAAGCTCAACATGAGTCAATGGGGCGCTGCTGCAGCTAAAAAGGTCGATGTGATTCCAGGCTGCATCAATAGGAGATGAGTTTCCAAAGTAAGCAAAGTCAGAATCCCACTTTTTTCCACTTTGGTCAGACCTTCCCACCCAGAATAATGCAGCGTCCACTTCCGGAACCAGAGTTCAAGAAGGATAGGGACAAGGTGGAAGGTATCCAGAGAAGGGTGTGCAGTCTGGCACAAGCTCTGGAGGTGACCCATTCCTCTGAATGGCAGTATCTTGCAGCTTCATCGTACTAGAGAAGGGGTTCTCAAACTGTGCTCCGTGGAGCCTTTGGGGTTCCCTGAGTGATCGTGATTGTGATTGTGAGGGTGGGAGAGGAGAAAAAACCAATGAAAAAAGTGAGGGGCTCTGTGGAGCTGTGCTGTTCCCTGGCTCCTCTTTCCTCCTCCTGAGAAATGCAGGAAAATTAAAACAGCAGCAGTAGCAACAGCAACACCCTCCCAGGGCCCTGACCCTTTCTCCCCACCTCCCTCACCACCCAGACCCCCCACCCACCCACCCCACCCCACTTTCTTTGCTTCCAAAATCCTGGATGGCCTGATGGCCCCAAGGGTAGCTCCTGTTGTTGTGGTTGCTGTTGTTGTAGTAGTAGTTATTGTTATTATTATATATTATTACAGTTGTATGGCCATCTGTTGGGGGTGCTTTGACAGTGCTTTAACTGCATGGCAAAAGGGGGTTGCTCCTATTATTGTTACAGATTGTTGTTGTTACAGATTGGTGGTCATCTGTTGGAGGTGCTTTGATTGTGTTTTTGCTGCACGGCAGAAGGGGGTTAGACTGGTTGTCCTCTGAGGTTGCTCATCATCATCATCATGGCAAATTGCTGGATGGCCATCTGTTGGTAATGCTTTGGTTGTGCTTTTGCTGCATGGCAGAAGGGGGTTGGACTGGATGTCCTATGGCCCCCTCTACACTGCCATATATTCCATTTTATCAAAGGAGATAATCCACATCATGTGTTTTGAACTGGATTATATGAGTCTACACTGCCATATAATCCAGTTCAGAGCAGGTGATGTGGCTTTTATATGGCAGTGTAGAAGGGGCTGATGCCTCACTCTCTCAGCCTCAAAGGAAGCAATGGTCACAAATCCCCTCTAAAGAAACCTTGCCAAGAACACCCTCCGGTTGCTCAAAAGTGGCTGGAGAATAATCACGTATGACACATTTTTCAAGATGTTCTTATAGTTGGCTTTTGGTAACCAGAGTTACACTGTGGGTTCCTGTGACAAGGAAGATTCTTATAATGATGCTAGATACCCGATTTTGCCATGATGGTGTGTTTCCTTCAGAAATCCTCCAGATTTAGCCGTCCTTCCTGAGTAACAAATGCAAAATGGGGCGGGTGGGTTTGGAAATGGGTTGGAAAAGCCGCAAAACAAAGGCCGTAGAGTCAGCAACACAAGATGGCCAACCTGGTTCAAGCCCTGGCCGAATGTGCATTTTGCAACAACAAGGAGTGATGAATCGTGGATGGTTCCTGGTGGAGAGAGGGAGGTACGTTGTCTGGATCTTATTTTCTTTTCCTCTCGTTGGAAGGGCATCAGAGAGAGAGAACAAACACGAGCCTGATAAATGGACCATCAAGAGAAACCATTCGGCCAGATAGGAAGATTAACGGAAGGGCGGCCGGCGAGGTAATGAGACCCGTCTTGGGTTTCCAGGCCTGGAAAAGTCATCTAAACAAATAAGAGTCTTGGGAGGGGAAGGGCGAGGGAGGAATTAGACGTACAGATGGAGCCAAGGGAGCCAAGCGTGCCCGCGGCCGAAGCCACAGGTGGAACTGGTTGGAACTCCAGGTGTTAGGAGCAGGCCAACTGGCACCCCATTGGAGGACGATTCTCCCACAGGCACAGCGTTGGAGGGAACCATAGGCTTGGAAGGGGCCCCAAGGGCCATCCAGTCCAACCTCCTCCTGCCATGCAGCAGGACACAGCCAAAGCCCTCCCGACAGAGGGCCATCTATCCTCTGTTTGGAAACCTCCAAAGATGGAGACTCCGCCATATTTGTATTGCTAACCTGTGATTCACCTGCCTTGTTTCTGAGGTTTGGGGTCTTTCTCCGGGGATTCTTGGGTGATACTGATTGTCTCGATCCATTGCAATCTGGTTTTAGGCCTAGTCTCCTTGGTGGATGACCTCCACAGAGATCTAGACAGGGGGAATGTGTCCTTATTGGTTCTCCTGGATATCTCAGTGGCTTTTGATACCATCAACCATGGTGTCCTTCTGGAGCGGCTCTCCGGAATGGGCCTTGGGAGCATGGCTTTGCAGTGGCTCTGCTCCTTCCTGGACTAGAACCTGGAACAACTTCAGTACCGGATAACTTCAGCCGGTGTCTTGGAGAGGTGACAAGATGGCTACGTGCCCACAAATTGAAAGTAAATCCAGCAAAAGCTGAAATCTCGTGGCCTGGCCACCCATCAGAATTGGTCGGTCTTTTGAAGGGGAACTGTTAGCCCCATCCCCCACTGTGAAGAGTCTCGGTGTTATCCTGGATTCCCAAATGACGATGGAAGCCCAGATTGCCTCCACTCAGGCATGTAGCCAGGGGGGGGGCTAAGGGTCTTCAGCCCCCCCCCCCGAAATTCTCAGGGTGGTCCGCGAAAAGGCCTTACTGGTACATTATTTAAACTGTTATGTTTATTCATATCATGATCTGATCACCATGCTCATTATATCCCACATTAGTGGGGTTATTGGGATAACAATACAAAAGGTTTGCTAGGGTAGACCCTCTTCCACCCAGTCTCAGCCCCAGAAACAAACTCCCCCCCCCCCCCCCCCGAAACAAAATCCTGGCTACGGCCCTGCCTCCACTAGTCAAAGGGCCTTCTTTCATCTATGCCAAGCAAGGCAGTTGGCGCCTTATTTACCAACAGAGGCGCTGGCTACAATAATCCATGCCACGTTTACGTCGAGGCTGGATTACTGCAATGCTTTGTATGTGAGCTTACCTCGGGCAGCAATTCGTAAGATCCAAATTGTGCAAAATGCAGCCGCTAGACTCCTCTCAAAAACACCAATGAGGTGCCATATAATGCCGTCTCTGCAGCCTACATTGGCTGCCAGTTGAACACAGAGTCCTCTACAAGACCCTTGGTCCTAGCATTCAAGGCCTTTCGAGGTCAGGGTCCTTCATATCTAAGAGACCGTTTAATGCCACTCTGCCACCAGAGACTGCCACGGTCAGCTCATGAGAATCTTCTCTATGTCCCTGGCCCCAGAGAGGTTCGTTTGGAGTCCACAAGACAGAGGTCCTTCTCCATTGTAGCCCCAATCTTGTGGAACTCCCTCCCGCCAGACCAAAGAGCCACTCCTGACCTACATACATTTTTAGGGGCACTCAAGACACGGCTCTTCAGAAGAGCCTATGATTGTGAAGTAACAAGCTGTGACTGTGTAACCTGTTTATTTTAACTGTGTAAGTCGCCCAGAGCACCTTGGTGGAGGGCGACTCATAAGTTGAGTTTCGTTGAGTTGAGTTGAGGATTGTACCCAGTTGGTGAAGGTGGGGGATTCCTGCTCGGACCCCTGGCCATTGACCTGTGGGGTCCCACAAGGTTCCATTCCACCTCCCATGCTTTTCAACATCTACATGAAACCTCTGGGTGACATCATCCAGAGTTTTGGAGTTCATTGTCATATGTATGCAGATGACACTCAACTCTACTACTCCTTTCCACCGAATTCCAAGGAACTCCCCCAGACCATGAACTAGTGCCTGGTAGCCATGACGGACTGGATGAGGGCTGACAAGCTGAAGCTTAATCCTGACAAGACAGAAGTCCTCCTGGTCAGTTACAAGGCCGATTGGGGCATAGGGTGGCAACCTGTGCTGGACAGGGTCCCACTCCCCCTGAGGACACAGGTCTGCACTATGGGGGTCCTCCTGGACTCGGGACTGACACTTGATGCTCAGGTGTTGGTTGTGGCCAGGAGGGCCTTTGCACAGTTAAAGCTTGTGCGCCAGCTGCAACCATCCCTCAAGAAGCCGGACATGGCCAGGATGGTCCATGCCTTGGTTACATCCAAATTGGACTATTGCGATACACTCTATGTGGGACTACCTTTGAAGACGGCCCAGAAATTGGAATTGGTACAAAGGTTGGCGACCAGGCTTCTAACTGGAGCTAATTATAGGGAGCACACCATGTCCCTACTAATTTCCCGGTCTCAATTCAAGGAGCAGGTTATGACCTACGAAGCCCTCAGAACCTCGGGAAGGCACCTTGAGCAATCCTGGATCCGTTGGCCTTCACCAAGGAGGAAACTGTACTGGAAGAAAGGGGAGTGACAGAAACTCCACCAAAGGTGCAAACTGTCCTCTTTGTGTCATAATAAGTGATGGAGGGAAATTCCCAGGAAGTTCAGCCAGAAGGAGACGAAGGTTCACAGGAGAAAGCAAAGGGTGAACGTCAGGCCACCAAAGGGGAAAGCAGGAGGCAAGCTCACCTGGAGTGCAATGGAAAGGTATGGCTCAGGAAGCTTGGGTCCTAGTGTTGGTTGATATTTAAACTGTGGGCATGCACAAAGCGCCAATCTGCGGCAACTCCTTGAAACATTAAAAGTTTTCTCTGGAAAGGAAAGCAGTTCCTTCTTCTTAAAATGAGACAATGGCACCTCGGTTTCCTTGGTGGTCCTCTGGGCTTGGAGAAGGTGCTTCTTTTTGGACTGCCACTCCCAAGATCCCCCAAAAACCATAGGGATTATGGGAATGAGAGTCCAAAAAGACCTCTTTGCCCATACCCTGATGATGATGATGATGATTATTATTATTATTAACACAACAAGACGAGTCCACAGCAAACAAGATCACTCTGGTGGTTTTTGTATTGGATCACATGTCGGACACTTCCCAAGTGTCTAGGACTTTGTGATGTATCAGCAAGTAATGTGTGCATATCTGGGTAGGGTGGCCTTTTGCAGCTGACAGGTGAGGATTTTGTCAGCGCCAATTGTGTTTAAGTGCAGGCCAAGGTCTTGAGGCACTGCACGCAGTGTGCCGATCACCACTGGGACCCCCTTGACTGGCTTGTGCCGGAGTCTGCAGTTCGATCTTTAAATCCTCATATTGTGTCAGCTTTTCCAGTTGTTTCTCTTCAATCATGCTGTCGCCTAGGATTGCAACATCGATGATCCATAGTTGATTTTTTAACCCAATCATGAGGTCAAGAGTCTTGTGCTCCAAAACTCTGTCTGTCTGAATCCGGAAGTCCCAGAGGAGTTTGACGTGTTCATTTTCTGTAACTTTTTCCAGCTTGAGATCCCACCAGTTCTTTGTCGCAGGCAGATGGTGTTTGTGGCACAAGTTCCAATGAACCATCTGAGCAACGGTGTTATGTCTCTGTTGGTAGTCCGTCTGTGCGATCTTCTTGCAGCAGCTGAGGATGGGATCTGTTGTTTCACCTGCTTCCTTGCAGAGTCTACACTTGGGATCTGTCTTTGACTATTCAATTCTGGCTTTGATGTCCTTGGTTCTAGTGGCTTGTTCTTGGGCTGCCAGAATCAGGCCCTCCTTTGACTCCTTTGTCTCCTTTTTCCAAGTTCCATTTGTGAGCCACAGCCATGGTTTTGCATGGTCAATTTGGCTCTCAATGTTTCCCAGGAACTGTCCAGGGAGAGCCTTCTTTCTTTGCCCAGTTTTCTCTTCTGCTCTGGATTGTGTTTTTGCGGTATGCTCTCTTTGTCTTTTGCACTTTTGCTTACTACTATTGACTTCCCTCAATGTTGGTTCTTGACTTATTATTATTATGTTTTTATGCCTGGCTTTTTCTCTCCATGAGGAGAATCAAAGCTACTCAAAGTTGCAAAGCATTTGGACCAAGATCAGACCTTTGTTTGCCTTCAAGTCACTTCTGTTGGCTCCATGAATCTCCTAGAGTTTCCTTGGGCCAGGAATCCTCAGAAGTTGTGTTGCCTGTTCTCTCCTCTATCCATCCATCTATCTATCTATCTATCTACCTGCCATTGCTTTGCCAATTCCTCTTTCTAGGTTTCCAGGCCACCTCAGCTATTTGGAGATGTCTGTGCAGATCTCCTCTGCTGGACCTTCCTCATTTCCAATGGAAGAGAATGCCATTGTGGAGTGGGTTCTGTAAATGACAAGGAGCCATGGCTGGCGCACTCAAGCGCACATGCATGATGCGCCTGACGCAGTGCCTTCTGACAGTGAAAAGACCCCGCCTGGCGCAGGAAGCTTGAAAAGCCCTTAACCTCAGACATTCGGAAATGTCAGGGCCATTAGGTGTCATTAGGAGCATTACTGAGGAGGGATTGAGGCAAATGACAGGGGAAGAGCGGACTACACAAGTGCACAGGAATGTTGGCTCTGGCACATGATCGTGGGCAGAGATCTCTCCGAGAAAGGAGGAAGCACCCACTTCAGCGACGCCTCTTCCCATGCATCATTCCAGCATCGTGGTAGGAACAAACAGTAATTTCCGGAGCTTAGAGCTCAGTCCCATTGCTCCTGTCCCAAGGGTAGAGAGGAGGAGTCTCAGAGCAAGAGCATCACCTTTAAAATTGTCCATAGAGATAGAGAGAGAGATAGGGGCAAGACCTCCCTAAGAGTTCTTCAAGCTGTAGCTAGAGATAGCTTTCGATATATAATCAATCCATCTATCTATTACCTATCAAGCATCGAAATATAATTTTTTTAGCTGGCTGGCTGGGTATCTACCTATTTGTTATGGAATCCTAGAGTTTGGAAGTACCCCAAAGGGCCATCCAGTCCACCCCTGTTCTGCCACAAAGGAAGACACAATCCAAGCCCTCCAGACAGATGGCCATCCAGCCTCTGCTTAAAACCCTCTAGAGAAAGAAGAGAGTCCACCATAGACAGACAGACAGATAAGTCATCCCCATGATCCCTTAGGGAAGTCTTGTCAGATAGATCAGTCTTTCTCAACCGCTGTGCCTCGGCACACTAGTGTGCCGTGAGCGATCAGCTGGTGTGCCGCAAGAAAACCTCTTCCCCCTGCCTTTCTTCCCCCTCCGAGGTTTTCCTGCGGCACACCAGCAGATTGCAGAACAATGGATGGGGAACACAACCCTCTCTAGGACCTAGACCTAGAGAGGCAGCGGAGGCTCAGGAGGGCAGGGGCCGGGCGACGCTCTCCTCCTCCAGAAGTGAGCCCACAGGAGGAGGAGGAGGTGCGAACCAGGAAAATGGCTCCCCGCAGGGCTCAGGACCTGCCTGGGAGCCGAGTTTGTCCGGCTTGGCTCGCGTCTTCTGCGGAACCTGGCGGAAGAGGCGAGCCGCCCAAACCCGACTCCCAGGCACGGCCTGTTCCCCAGGCTCTCCCTCCGCTTGTGAAGGAGAGCTGGGGAAACGGAGCCAATCTCGCGGCTTGCCTTCTCCCAAACCGCTGTTTGGGAGAAGGCAGGACCCGAGAGGCGCCTGCTCCATTTGCCCGAGCCTCCCTCCACATGCGAGAGAGGCATGGGGAAACGGAGCCAATTTCGGGGCTTGCCTTCTCCCAAACCGCTGTTTGGGAGAAGGCAAGGCCCCAGAGGCGCCTGCTCCATTTGCCCGAGCCTCCCTCCACATGCGAGAGAGGCTAGGGGAAACGGAGTCAATTTCGGGGCTTGCCTTCTCCCAAACCGCTGTTTGGGAGAAGGCAGGACCCGAGAGGCGCCTGCTCCGTTTGCCCAAGCCTCCCTCCACATGTGAGAGAGGCATGGGGAAACGGAGCCAATTTCGGGGCTTGCCTTCTCCCAAACCGCTGTTTGGAAGAAGGCAAGGCCCCAGAGGCGCCTTCTCCATTTGCCCGAGCCTCCCTCCGCATGCGGGAACGGCTCAGGCAAACAGAGCAGGCGCCCCTGAGGCCTTGCCTTCTCCCAAACAGCGGTTTGCGCTGCGGTTCCCTCCGGCTCCCTGTCAATTTTCCCCAAACTCCATCTGTGTTCACTTTTGGGCACATTGAGTAGTCATGCCAAGTTTGGTCCTGATCCAACATTGTTTGAGTCTAGAGTGCTTTCTGGATGTAGGTGAACTACAACTCCAAAACTCAAGGTCAGTTAACTATATGTATTACTGTGTTAGAGTGTCATTTCGTTTCATTTTAGTTGGTGGTGTGCCCCGGGATTTTTTAAATGTCAAAAATGTGCCTCGGCTCAAAAAAGGTTGAGAAACACTGAGATAGATGGATGGATGGATGGATGGAGATAGAAAGAGAGAGAGAGATTTTGTGAAGTGGACAACACCTGGAGGACCTTCGTGCTGCCTAAAGAGGACATTTTAATCAAATTCATGAACAGTCGAACCCACAAAGGTTGAACTGGAGCTGTAAACCTGAGACAATGTTCAGCAAGTTCAAATTGTATCATATGGTCAATGCAGAACCAGCCCATCCCAAAGCAACGGAGGGGCTTGCAGACTAAGCCCAAGGCAGGGATCAAAGCCAGGGAGGTCTTTGAGATATTCCTTCCAAAGGGAGACCTGCAGCAGCCTAACCTTCTCTCGGGCTCACCTGGCTCAGGTGCATCGATGTGCAAAGACATACATGGGCGGCATCGCAACGAAGATCTTTTCCTGGCCTCAGGCAGGTTATTCCCTCGCAGCCCCAATTTATCCTCGACAGAAGAAGAGAAATCTCCCTCAAGCACCATCCCAACTGGCTTTACATCTGGAATCCCTTAATTTTTTTAACCCAGTTTTAACCCAGTTTGGATGGGGATGTCTTCCCTCTGCGTCAGAACTGGGGCAACAGCTGCATCCAAACTGGGTTAAACAAGGCTCTTGCCCCAGGTCTGATGTGAGCCTTGTTTGACCCAGTTTGGACGCAGCTGTCACCCCAGTTCTGATGCGGAGGGAAGACATCCCCATCCAAACTGAGTTAAACAGCCAATGAGAAGAAAGCACCTCGGGAGGGGCGGGAACCTAATGCCGATTCCTTTCCAAAAATGGTGGCGGTGGCTTTGAAATGGCAAATTCACTTCCGGGTTGCTTACATCGCTTCGAAACCGCTTCAAAAATGAATTTAATCTGAATTCATTCCGATTTTACGAGCATTCTGGTGAACCTACCCAGGCCTAACAGAGATGAAAAGGATCCAAGATCTGGAGACCATGAATAATCCTTTTGAGGACCATCTTAAAGAGCTGGGTCAGTGCACCTTGCAGAAGGGAAGGCTGAGAGGAGACACTAGAGCCATGCATCCATATGTGAAAGCATGCCATAAGGAAGAGGTAATAGGCTTCCTTTCTGCCGTCCTGGAAACTAGGACTCAATGGAGTCATGGGTTCAAATGAGAGGAAAGGATCTCGCACCTGAACAGGAGAAAGAACTTCCTGACTGCAAGAAGAGCAGTTCAGCAGTGGAACTCTCTGCCTCGGAGTCTGGTGGAAGTGCTTTACTTGGAGACTTTTAAACAGAGCCTGGGTGGCCATCTGTCGGGGGTGCTTTGGCTGTGCTTTTCCTGCATGGCAGAGGGTTTTCAGTCCAAAGGAGTCCAGAAGAGAAGGAGTTTCGTCTCAAAGGCTTCGATGGAGAGAGGCAAATTCAGGACAGGAATGGAGATGGCCCAAAGCAAATGCCTTCTCAACCAGACCCGACCCGTTTGTGTTGCGAGCGAAGGCCCGTCCCCTTTGCCAGGACCTTGGCGCACTCCCGGCGCTCCTTCCTGTCTCACATTAAGCTCAACTCCCAGAGGTTTTCCCAGAAGAATGCCAAGGTAACTGAGATGAATATCTCTTACGGGAATGGTAACCACACCAGAAAACCAGAGCCTCATTCCAGGCATGCCGAGCGGCTTCCAAATTCCCTTCGCCGTGGATTTTAATTTTTTCTTTGTTCACGTTATGTAATTTGATGGTTGGTCCACAATGACAAATTTCAGATGCAAATTCGACTTGGGTTGGAAGGGATCGGCTTTGCAGCAGCGGGAGACGCAGCGGCCCTTGTGAGAAGGATCAACTTACGGCTGTTTTGAGGAGCAGCAGGTTTGAGGCTTGGGTTTCTTCCAAAGGCAAGGAAGGCCAAGGCGACAGCCGTCCAAGGGCAGGGTTTTCTCCCATTAGTCTTCCATTGCATCCTATGCAATCCTGGGCTTGTTTTGCAGGGAGGCAGTGGAACCATTTGGTCGAAACCACCAAGGTAAAGGGTAAAGGTTTCCCCCTGACATGAAGCCTAGTTGTGTCCAACTCTGGGGTTTGTGCTTATCTCCAAGAGCCGGCATTATCTGTAGACACCTCCAAGATTATGTGGCCTGCATGGAACACCCTTACCTTCCTGCAGAAGTGGTACCTATTGACCTACTCACATTTGCAAGATTTCGAACTGCTAAGTTGGCAGAAGCTGGGCCTAACAGTGGGTACTCACCCCACTCCCTGGATTCGAGCTGCCGACCTTTCAGTCAGCAAGCTCAGCAGCTCAGCGGTTTAACCTGTTGCACCACCAGGGGGCCCTTTGAAACCCCCAAACATCCCCCCATGACAATGGGATCCTGGGAATTGTAGTTTTTTGGCGATGCATTCCTACTCTTTAGCAGAGAAGGCCAAAAGAACTTACAAAACTGCAGCATCCAGGATTACGCAGCATTGAGCCACAGGGATCCAAGATGTGCCACAGTGAATTCATGTTACAGTGTGGATGCACCCTTTGGCAGAGAAGGCTCCAGACTATGATTTATTTATTTATTCTCACCCCCGGACGGGGACTCAAGGCAGCTTCACAACAGGCTTTCACTCAATGCTAACAACAATCATAAATGATAATAGCAGTTAAAACAATGCTTTAAAATTACTAAAACATTGTTTAAATCACTCAGGTTTGAAATCATAGCCCAGGTCAGTCCATTGCCATAACCAGGTTTTGAGTTTCATTGTAAAGAACACCCCCCCCCCCCGGGTGGCGCAGTGGGTTAAACCACTGAGCTGTTGAACTTGTTGAACGAAAAGTCGCAGGTTCGAATCTGGGGAGCAGTGTGAGCTCCTGTGTTATGCCCCAGCTTCTTCCAACCTAGCAGTTCTAAAACATGCAACTGTGAGTAGATCAATAGGTACCACTCTGGCAGGAAGGTAAAGGCGCTCCATGCAGTCATGCCAGCCACATGACCTTGGAGGTGTCTACAGACAATCTTCAGCTTAGAAATGAGAATGGGCACCACTCCCCAGAGTCAGACACAACTGGACTTAATGTCCGGGGAAAACCTTTACCTTAACCTTTACTTTTACCTCTAAAGGACAAGAGGGAGAGGCCACCACAGAGAAGGCCCTGTCTCTCATCTCCACCAGTCATGCTTGCAAGGATGGTGGGACCAAGAGCAGGTCGATCTTAAGCTTCGCAATGGTTCAGAGCAGGCAGGTAAGCTGGGCCAGAACTGTTCAGAACTTCATAGGCTAAAGCCAGCACTTTGAATTGTGCTTGGTAGCAGACCGGCAGCCAGTGAAGCTGACACAACAGAACGGTTGCATGCTCTCTGTATGCCACTCCATTGAGCATACGCCATTGGCGGGGTATAAATAAAGATGATGATGATGATGATGTCCACTACTCTGCATTTCCAAACACTTGCTCAAAAAGCCATGTTTTGAGTTTTTTCTGAAATGTTAGGAGGGACAAAGCTGATCTGATCTCCCTAGGGAGGGCATTCCATAGCCAAGCGGCCACCACCGAGAAGGCCCTGTCTCTCGTTCCCACCAGACGTACTTGCGACGCAGTCGGGACCTAGAGCAGGGCGTCCCCAGATGATTTTAAATTCCTTCATGGTTCTTAAGAGGAAATGCTTACAGACAGGTAAGTTGGGCCAGAATCATGTTGGGCTTTATAGGTGAAAGCCAGCACTTTGAATTGTGCCCGGAAGCAAACCGGCATCCAGTGGAGCTGGCGCAACAGAGGAGTTGTGTGCTCCCTGAGAGCCGCTCCTGTTAGTATCCTGGCTGCCATCCGTTGCACCAGTTAAAGCTTCTGAGCAGTCTTCACAGGCAGCCCCACATAGAGAGCATTGCAGTAGTCTATACGGGATGTAACCAGAGTGTGGGCCACTGTGGCCTGACTTGGCATTTGCACATTTAAAGCTTGTCTGCAAGCTGCAGTCGTACCTTGGGAAGTACGAGCGCAGCTTGCAGACAAGCTTTAAATGTGCAAATGCTTCCCTGGCCACCGCCAAAACCTGGGGATCTAGGCTCAGAGACGAGTCCAGGAGAACTCCCAAGCTGCAAACCTGCGCCTTCAGGGGGAGTGTAACCCCATCCAACACAGGCTGTAACCCTTTGCCCTGTTCAGCCTTACAACTGACCAGGAAGATCTCTGTCTTGTCTGGATTCAATTTTAATTTGTTGGCCCTCATCCAGATCGTCACAGCGGCCAAGCACTGGTTCAGTACCTGAACAGCCTCCTTGGTAGCAGGTGGGAAAGAGTGATAGAGTTGGACGTCATCTGCGTACAGATGACACCGAACCCCAAAACTCCGAATGATCTCCCCCAGCGGCTTCATGTATATGTTGAACAACATGAGAGACAGTATTGAACCCTGAGGAACCCCACAAAATATTTATTTATTTATTTGTTTGTTTGTTCCTTCTTGTATTCCGCTCCTCCCAGCAGGCTCGGGGCGGATAACACCATAAAACTCGGCTAACATGTAGCATCATGTCGCCGTACAATAAAACAACATAAAAACAACATTGGTCCCGGAATTAAAATTATGTCATGCCATAGCATTCCTGAGCCAGGGTGCTGGTTTGAAGATGAGTACATTCGGCTTATTCGCCTAGCCGAAGGCCAGTCTGAACAGGGCGGTCTTACAGGCCCTACGGAACGGAATGAGCTCCGTGGCGGCTCGAACATCGTCTGGGAGAGAGTTCCAGAGTACCGGAGCCGCCACGGAAAAGGCCCTTTGCCTGGTCGCGGACAAGTGACAGGTGCGGACCGATGGAATCAGGAGAAAGTTGGACTCCCCTGAACGTAGTGATCTCGGGGGTACATATGGAGCAAGGCGGTCCCTCAGGTACGCAGGCCCTAGGCCGTGTAAAGCCTTAAAGGTTAACACCAACACCTTGAAGGCAATTCGGTACTCAACAGGTAGCCAGTGCAGCTGCCGAAGGATGGGCGTAATATGCTCCCTTACCGAGGTTCCCGTCAGCAAGCGAGCTGCGGCATTCTGCACTAGCTTGAGTTTCCGAATTGTCGCCAAGGGAAGGCCAACGTAGAGGGCGTTACAGTAGTCTAATCTCGAGATCACCGTCGCTTGGATCACCGTGGCCAGGTTGTGGGGTTGAACAGGAGTCTCCCAGTAACACCTTCTGGGTCTGATCCTTCAGAAAAGATCGCACCTCAAAGGCCCATTCCGGCAAAGCATTCTAGAAGGATACCGTGGTCAATGGTATCTAAGGCAGCTGAGCGGTCCAGCAGAGCCAACAGGGACACACTCCCCCTGTCGAGCTCCCAGCATAGGTCATCAACTAAGGAGACCAAGACTGTCTCGGTTCCATGTCCCGGTCTAAAGCCAGACTGCGTCGGATCCAGATAATCCATGTCTTCCAAGAATACCAGGACTTTGCCCAAAAAGGGGCAATTGGAAACAGGCTGATAGTTGACGAATGGAGTGGGATCCAGTGATGGTTTCTTCAACAGTGGTTTTATTACAGCTTGTTTTAAGCTCACTGGAATGTTGCCTTCCTGAAGGGAGGCACTGACCACCACCTTCACCCACTCGGCCAAACCCCCTCTTGCTTCCCTCAAAAGTTAGGATGGGCAGGGGTCTAGGATGTATGTGGTTGCCCTTATCCCTCCGAGTATCTTGTCCACACCCTCAGGTTTCTCCAATTGAATCCATCAAAATCAGACAAGCAGATGCTCGTGTTACATCCTCAGAGACTGCCGTTAACATGGTATCCAGGTCAGAATGGATCAAAGCGACTTTGTCCGCAAAAAAAGGAAAGAAAACAGGAAATGCTTCACAGCAGGTTGCTGGGTTGTCAGGGCTCTTATCCAAGGAGGTGGGATTTAATAGGCTTTTGACAACTCGAAACAGCTCTGCCAGACTGTTCCTTGCGGACGCAATATTGGCTGCAAAGGATGGTTTCTGTGCAGCTTTTATTGCTGCGGCATATAACCTTAAAAGGGCATCTAGCTATGCTTGATTTGACTCATTCGGATCCAAACACCACATGCCTTCTAGTCTCCTCTTCCTTTGCTTCATCGCTGCCAGCTCCTCGTTGAACCAAGGGGCTTATTTAGCTCGGCTACTTGAGAGGGGACGTTCCAGAGTAAGTGAAGTAAGTGAACAGAGCAATCCTGTCTATTGCCCTGGTCATCTCCCCATTCCATTGCAATAAATCTATATGGGATGTAACAAGAGCGTAGATCACCGTGGCCAAGTCGGACCTCCCAAGATACGGGCGCAGCTGGTACACAAGTTTTAATTGTGCAAAAGCTCCCCTAGCCACCAATGAGACCTGGGGTTCCAGGCTCAGCGATGAGTCCAGGATCACTCCCAAGCTGCGAATCTGTGTCTATGTGAAACTACAACTCCCAGAATTCCATTGCCTTGAGCCACAGCCAGGAAAGGGTATCAAATGGTATTCACTCACACTGCAGTTTGGCAGTGAACACAGCATTGCCCGGTCATGAATCAAAGAACTCGAAAGGCATTGCAGACTAATCCAAGCAGAGAAGTCAGCCATAGCAGAGCATTGATGAACCAACTGGCACACAGAATATTATTGGAGGACACAGAAATGCTGGGCCACTCTCACAACCGCCATGTCAAGCTGCACGGAGAAGCCATTGAAATACACATTAAGCAGGTGGGCAATTTCAATAGAAACAGAAACCATGAAAATGAACAAAATCTAGTTACCAGTATTAATAAACACCAGAATTAAGACAGTAAATTATGAACACCACTCAGAACTCCAGACAGCCAACAACCAAGTGCCAGTTTTTTATCCTGACAGAAGCAAATTGAGAATATACGACCATCTCCCAAATAGAGGATTCCCCCAGGCAACAGAGGCCAGGCTACCTCTATGCAGATACCCTCACAGATTGACTTTGCAGCTTCATGGTTACTAAATTTTTATACAGGCTCAACCAACAAAGTGTAGGGTTGCTGTGAGTTTTTTTGGACAGTATGGCCATGTTCTAGTAGCATTCTCTCCTGACGTTTGCCTGCATCTGTGGCTAATGGCATCTTCAGAAGTTTGTTCAGAGGTCTGTGGGAATGAGACAAAGGATTCCATAACTTTGAGCCATGGCACTTCAAGTGGTGCCAGACTGCATTCATTCTCCGTTGTGCCCCAAGGAGCCGGGGACCCGTTTCAGGACCTTGGAGACCTCCTTTGGGTGGATTTATTTGCCAGCCCATTGGCCTCCATCTTCCAGAAATGCTTGTGTTTCAGATGAATGGGTTACCCAAAAAAAATTTGAAATGGCTGAAAAGGACAAAGTAACTCTAATTCTGCAACAAGATAATACACAAAAACTGCAAGAAGAATGGAAGCTTTTTATGGATTTTACAAAAAAAACAAACCCAGAGGAAAATGATTTGTAAACTAAATGTATTATGCATGTGTATAAATGTATAAATGCTTTGAGTCCCCCCAGGGGTGAGAAAGGCGGTATATCAATACTGTAAATAAATAAATACATAAACCATATAACTTGTATATCTAAGAACAATAGAAAGTTTTGGAAATTTTATTTATTTATTTATTTACAGTATTTATATTCCGCCCTTCTCACCGCGCAGGGGACTCAGGGCAGATTACAATGTACACATACATGGCAAACATTCAATGCCATAGACACACAACACATATAGACAGACACTCAGCGGCTATTTAACATTCCAGCTTCTGGCCACCAGGGGAGCTGTCGCTTCCTCATTCTTTGCATACTTCCTGGAGATTTTTATGGCCTCATAAATCAGATGCAACTGTCTTTTGGGCTGCAAAGGTTGACAGCAAGCTACACAATTTTAATCGGGAGCTCACTCCTACCCGGGCTGGCTTCGAACCCATGACCTTTTGGTCAGTCGTGATCTTAATGCAGCTGACTCCCAGCCAGCTGCACCACAGTCCCGGTGGAAAAAATACTGCCTGTATTTTGAACCCGGAACATGGAGAGGGTTTGCGATGCGCTTTTGCCCAGAGGTAGTTGGCAACGCACTCTGACTTCAGCAGCCGATGGATCTCTTGGCAGGCGCATTGCCCTCCCCTTCATTTCCGCTCCTTATGCCTCTTTCCCTTGTTTGAAAAACAGGGATAAACAGGACAATTGAAGTTGAGAGATCAAGTTCAAGGATCTCTTCTTTGGAGTGAGAGAGTGAGTCCTCCAACTGGAGAGCTCTCCTCCTTCCTTCCTTGGCACTCACTCCCTCGCCTCCTCTGGGTAACTGGCTTGGGGAAGAGTGTCTGTTGACCTTTGGGGAGAGGGAAGGGGACTAATTAAATATTACAGGGGTACAGATGATTATTAACCCCTGGCAAAAAATTAAAAACATGAAACGAAACACAGAAGACAGTCTTCCAAGCCCAGCAGTTCACGCAGCAGGAGGAATGGAAGCAACGCCGGGAGTTTTCAAAGGAAAGAAGAAGAAGAGCCATGTGCAAAAATGCAAACCATAAACTCATTTGGAGCCTGCAAAGTGCAACTTGGAATCATAGCAGAAGAGCTGGAAGGGATCCTAAAGGCCATCTAGTCCATTCCTAAAGCACTCCAACTTCTATTTTAAAGCTCCCCAAAGCAGTGCTCCTCAACCTTCCTCCTGCCGCGACCCCTTGATACAGTTCATCATGTTGAGCTGACCCAACAAGAAAATTATTTCCGTTGCTACTTCACAACTGGAATTTTGCTACTGTTCTGAATCGTAATGTGAATATCTGTTCAGCAGTGGAACTCTCTGCCACAGAGTATGGTGGAGGCTCCTTCTTTGGAAGCTTTTAAACAGAGGCTGGATGGCAGAATAGGGTTGGACTGGATGGCCCACCAGGTCTCTTCCAACTCTAGGAGTCTATGATTATATGATATGTAGGTTGTATGTTCATTCACTGGACTAAATTTGGCGCAAATACCCGATACGCCCACATTTAAATACTGGTGGTGTTGGAGGGAGATTGATTTTGTCATTTGGGAGTTGTAGTAGCTGGGATTTATAGTTGTAGTTCACCTCTATCCAGAGAGCACTGTGGACTGAAACAATGATGGATCTGGACCAGACTTGGCATGAATACTCAACATGCCCAAATGTGAACACTGGTGGAGTTTGGGGGAAATAGACCTTGACATTTGGGAGCATTAGTTGCTGGGATGTATAGTTCACCTACAATCAAAGAGCACTCTGAACTCGACCAATGATGGAATTGAGCCAAGCTTGGCCCCCAGAACTCCCATGGCCAACAGAAAATACTGGAAGTCTTTGGTGGGCATTGACCTTGAGTTTGGGAGTTGTAGTTCACCTCCATCCAGAGAGCACTGTGGACTCAAACAATAATGGATCTGGACCAGACTTGGCATGAATACTCAACATGCCCAAATGTGAACACTGGTGAAGTTTGGGGAAAATAGACCTTGACATTTGGGAGCTGTAGTTGCTGGGATTTATAGTTCACCTACAATCAAAGAGCACTCTCAACTCCACCAATGATGGAATTGAGCCAAGCTTGGCGCCCAGAACTCCCATGACCAACAGAAAATACTGGAAGGCTTTGATGGGCATTGACCTTGAGTTTGGGAGTTGTAGTTCACCTCCACCCAGAGAGCAGTGTGGACTCAAACAATGATGGATCTGGACCAGACTTGGCATGAATACTCAACATGCCCAAATGTGAACACTGGTGGAGTTTGGGGAAAATAGACCTTGACATTTGGGAGCTGTAGTTGCTGGGATTTATAGTTCACCTACAATCAAAGAGCACTCTCAACTCCACCAATGATGGAATTGAACCAAGCTTGGTGCCCAGAACTCCCATGACCAACAGAAAATACTGGAAGGCTTTGATGGGCATTGACCTTGAGTTTGGGAGTTGTAGTTCACCTCCACCCAGAGAGCAGTGTGGACTCAAACAATGATGGATCTGGACCAGACTTGGCATGAATACTCAACATGCCCAAATGTGAACACTGGTGGAGTTTGAGGAAAATAGACCTTGACATTTGGGAGTTGCAATGGTTGGGATTTATAGTTCACCTACAATCAGAGGATACTGAACCCCACCAATGATAGAACGGGGCCAAACTTCCCCCACAGAACCCGCATTGAAGAAACTTGCTGGTACGAGACTCCCTCCAGCCTTGCACACTCTCCCTGACCTGCACATGTGCAGCAGAGCATGCCTGCTCTCCCCTCCCTGCTTGGAGCCTCAGAAACAGCCCTCCCCTTGGCTGAGAAGGACAGGTGGGGGATTCTGCAGCCTTCTCTTCCAAAGAGATTCCTAAGATAATCAGAAATATATGTTTTCTGGTGGTCTTTGGTGACCCTTCTGATGCCCCTTCATGCCCCCCCCCCCCCCCCGCAGGGGTCCCAGCTGCCCCAAAAGTAGGAGAAATCTTAAAGTCAAGACTGTCTTCTGAAAACTCAGGTAAAATCTCTTTCCTTGTAATATGAATCCGGCAGTTCAGATCAATCCTGTCCTCTGGACCAGAAGAAAACAGCCTTGCTCCATCTTTCACACGTAGCACTTCCAAAATAACAAGAAGGGACACTCAAAACGCATGGCCTGCTGCTGGGTGGAAAATCAATCAATGGGTCTCTATGAGTACGTCTTGATTTCATTTCGTCTAACGATTCCTCTGTAAAATTAGCACACTGTCCACATTCAGATATCACACAAAGCACACTTTTTTTTGGTTCCTTTATGAAGGACCTGGACTTAGAAAAACAGGATTTTTGGCACCTCTTTCATGGTAGAATGAAAGCAGTGTGACCTCACATTAACGGCCATATCTCCTGGGAGTTGTAGTTTTGCAAGGTCCTTAGCCTCATCTGGGTGCATCTACAATGTGGACTGAATGCCGTGTGACATCACTGATATCAGAGTGGGGCCCCCAGGGGAGGAATACCTCTGTTGGCATAAGTAATCAGACTTCGGAGCACTGACCACCTGATTTACTTTGTCCCCTGGTGATCCCCATTATTCACCAAGTGACTTCCATGCCTTCGAAAAGCAGGGATGTCACAATCTGCCTCACCTCCTTTGTCTTCATTTCCTTTGGACCGAAACCCATGGCAAGATACATTTAAAGATACTAGGCATGGGTTCGAACCCAAAAATAGAGAATTGAAAATCTAATGGGGGGGGGGGTTTGATTAGTAATAGAAAGACTTACAAAAAAAATTCCAAAAATTTCTAAAATGTAACTTAATTACTAATGAAATTCGTTAGTAGTTCTAAAGTAGGCAAAGCAGGGAAACAGGACGGACACTGTTTTAAGCACAGGCAAATCAAGGGGCAACATTTCCCTTGGTTTCCTTGCAGGGAGATATAATGCATTAATATATTATTATTAATATTATTAAAGGACAGGGTTTCCTTGCAGGGAGATATAATGCATTAATATATTATTATTAATATTATTAATAATATTATTAAAGGACAGGGTTTCTTTGCAGGGAGATATAATGCATTAATATATTATTATTGATATTATTAAATGAAATAGTTGTGCCCACCTCTGGTGCAGGCCTTGCTCATCTGTAGATTTCTCCTCACTCCAGCTTTTTTCCCATTCAGTTTTACCATAGCAGTCTAGGACCTCCGTTTGAACTCTATGGCTTTTCTTGATTCTGAACTCTTCCTTCTCCTCTCCGTGCTCTTTTCACTCCTGCTGCCCTTCTCTCAGCAGTTTTTATGTCCTTCTGCTCTGTCCTTCTATCTAAACCCCCTTCCTGGGTGTTTAAATCGCTTTTTTCGTCAGTCCTCCAGCCCCTCTAGGAGTCCCGGTCTGGATCTCTCTATGGTTCCGGCTCCTTTTTCACTTCCTGGAAGAGGCCTTTCACTCTAATTAGGCTCCAAGCATGGAAAGGCCCCGATTTGACTGTGAGTTATGTCTGCAAAGCTATTTTGGAGGGGGAAATTTTCCTGTTGGGTGGGCATCCGAAATATTTACTAATCTAACGAAATTTTGGGCCCAGAGAGTGCGGAAATGAAAGTCCACTTCCGGGATTGGCCCTGCGAATCGTATAAACTTGAAAGTCCCATACATACGAATCCCTTCCGATTTCTTTTCATTTTCATAACTTTTTTCTCATGCCTAAAAGATACATATCAAGGATTAAGGACTCCTGGGTCTGGGCATCCTCGCCCGACCAAGATGTTTATTCCTTCACTCAGGACAATACCAGACCAGCTTGAAGGCCCCTCCAGGCAGGCCCGGATTAACAACTTTTTGCGCCCTAGGCCACACTTTGGAATTACGCCCCCTTTAAGACAACCTCTACCGCAACCTCCCCCTCCCCCACATCCTTTCATCCGCTCGTCCCCCTTAGGGCCCGCATCCAGCTCTCCCGGTGTGGCCCCACTAGGTCCACCACAGCAGTTTCCCTCTCGGCAGGCACTATGAATGCAGGCATGGGGGGAGGAGTCTCCTCCCCGATGCCGGGGCTTGAGGCATTTGGCTCCTACCAGTATCGGGATTGCGCATGTGTTGTAGTCAGCAGCTGTACCGATGCTGCGCTTCTCCCCGATACCGGGGCTTGTCGCATTGGGCTTCTCTCCTGTACTGGGGTTTGCGCATGTGCCATAGCCGGCAGTTGCACTTCTCTCTCCAGTAAGGAGGACTCTCCTCCTTGTGTTGGAGGATGAATACCAGCTTTCATGGCATGTGCAGACTGCGCAATGGAGTTTCCTGTACTTGCACTGAAGGAGCCAGCAAGTGGATGCTGTTGGCATCGAGGGAGTTAATTGTTCCTCCTGTCGACGTCAACACCAGTGTCGAGAGCCCCTGCACATATGCAGTTTGCGCAACAATAGCAGAGGCAGGAGCTGGTATTCAGGAAGGGGCAGGGGCGCCGCCGAAAAGGAGGACCTTCGGTATCCTTCTTTCCTCATCTCCATGCGCGTTGCGTTTTTATTTGTTTCAACATTTTTATTTTTATTTTTTTGGTCTGTGATCTGTGCCCCCCCCCTCCTCGGCCTGCACCCCTAGGCCATGGTCTAGGTTGGCCTTATGGGTAATCCTGGCCTGCCTCCAGGGAATCGCTGTCCCCTTGGACAAATATTTGAACCATTAAATCCATTCATCTTTCCTTCCTGGTTCATTGTTCATTGCTCGGACGGCCTCCTTCACTCTCATTGGACGAGAGCTCGAGGCCTGATTGGCTGAGGCGTGGCCAAGCTGGCAGCGCCTCCCTCCCAGCTGATGACTCCATCCAATCAGCTGGAAGCTAGCAGAGGGGGGGGGGTGGGAAATTTGAACTTTGCCAGTTCTGTTTATCTATACAATGTACTGTATTGCATGTATGCTTTATGTCAGCTTTCCTTGGCAAACGATTGCGACTAGGCACCCTTTCCAGCTGGAACGAAAACAAACAACTCGGTGGCATTTCTTCAGCTTGGTGGCATCTTTATTGGGGCAATTCAGGGAGATTGGGATTGGCCGCTTCCTATCTCGCCAGGACTAAAAAAATCCTCTTTGGTGGGTCTGGCTGGTCTCTGCCTTCACGGCAAGACCCCCAAATTCTGCTCGATAACACCACTTGAGTTGCCATGGCTCAATGCTCTGGAATCCTGGAATTTTTCCCAAGGTCTTTCTTCTTTCCTATTTGTATCTGCGCTGTGGAATCAATACAGCATGATGCCACCCTAACCACTACCATGGCTCAGTGCTATGGGATCCTGGGAATTGTAATTTGGTAGAGCACCAGCCCTCTTTGGCAGAGAAGGCACAAGACCGTGTCAAACTACAGCTCCTAGGATTCCATACCATTGTGCCATGGTGGTTCAAGTGGGGTGGGGTCACATCCTGGGAGTTGCAGTTTTACAAGGCCTTTCACCTTCCCTAGATGCATCTACACTGTGGAATCAATGCAGTGTAATACTACTTAAGAACATAAGAACATAAGAAGAGCCATGCTGAATCGGACCTCAGCCCATCTAGTCCAGCATCACAGTGCAGTACGGGGGATCTCGAGCAGAAGGGAGGGCAAAACCCTGACCTGCTCCCGACCCCCACAACCAGTACCCAGGAAATCCTGCGAGGTGGCACTTGGGCTGCCATGGTGTACTGTGGGATCCTGGAAGTTGTAGTTTGGTGAGGCACAAGACCTTGTAAAACTACAGCTCCCTGGATTTGCTAGCATTGCACCATGGCAGTTCAAGTAGAGTCACGTCCTGGGACTCCTGGGAGTTGTAGTTTTACAAGGCCTTTCGCCTTCCCTGCCAACTTCAACTGCTGTGAACTGAGTTCAATGTGCAAAGAAACGACTCCATCGGCAGGAGGTTGGAGCAAAAGCAAAGGTCTGCTGCAGCGCGCATGCTCTCCTTCCCGGCTCCCTTTCGCCCTCTTGGGCCACTCTCTGCCGTTTCCCAGCCTTCACTTGTGAAATGCTGGAGGTTCTCCTTCTCCACTTGGTGAGCTTTTTTGGGAGCTGCTGGAGCCCAACCTGGAAGTCCAGGAATGTTGCCCTTGGCCAGGGAGGCCCTTTGGACACATGGGGCCGGTGCATGCATGCGGGCCTTCCTCCCATCTCCATCCCCAGCCAAAGCCAGGCCGGGAGAGAGGTGAGCCATGAGCCATAAATCAGGCCTCCTCGGTATGCCTGGCACTGGCCCCGGCCAAGGAGAACGTGCCGTGAATCCTGAAGCAGCGAGAGGCAGGAAGTTCAAGGCCCCTGGAAGCCAAAGCGTTGGCAGAGAAAGGGAAGGAGGAGATCGAAAACCATCCGGATCCCTTTTAGGGCTTTGGAATCCCTACTGCATTTCCATGAGAGGGGGGGGGGGGAGGAAGCGCATCTCAAGGCGCAAGCCACTGATGCCCATTGGGTGCATCTCAATCAGGCATAGGCCAACTTCGGCCCTCCATCCAGGTGTTTTGGACTTCAACTTCCACAATTCCTAACCGCCGGTAGGCTATTTGGGATTGTGGGAGTTGAAGTCCAAAACACCTGGAGGGCCGATGGTTTGCAATGTCTCCGTTTTGAGTCTCAAGCTCCTCATGTATTTGTTCATTCAAAACAGCCTGGTGTGTTCCATTGACACCATGAAGTACACCAAATAAGCTCCACGATGCCTTTGCTGTTTCGGCACCTTCTCTTTTGCGCCAGCCTCCAATACCTGCCATCATAGGCTATCACTCACAGCCAGGGCCGGCCCCGCCCATTCCGCGGCCTACGCGGTCGCGTAGGGCGATGGACCTGGGAGGCGTCGTGGTGGGAGGGCACCTCCCACGCCGGCCGCCCCACCCCGCCGCTGCGCCCGCAGCCAGCCGCGCCACTGCCGCCGGCGTGCGCGGCGCCGGCTGGACACCCTCGCAGACGGCCAGGCAGGGACGCCACTGCGCATGCGCGGCCGGCCGGGATGTCGCCGCGCGTGGCGCCACCGCGTGAACGCACTTCGGGGCCGCGGGACGCCAGCGTGCATGCGCGAGGCCGTCCAGGAGCTGCGTGGGGCGCAAAAATAAGGTTTGCCTACCCCCCCAGGAGAGGTGAGGCCGCCCCTGCTCACAGCTGAGCCTGGCTGCCCTTCCAAGTGCAGAGTCTTGGTGGTGGGTCCCTTGGCAACAGTAGAGAGAGAGAGAGAGACCTCTTTTAGATCTGCATGTTCTTCCACAGTTAGGGTTTCCAGATGGAAAGCAGTCCTGACCAGGGTTGGGGTGATGCGCCTGCTTCCTCTTGACACGTGTCTCCCTTTCAACCTCCATTCATGCCTCTTTGAATTCCACAGCACTCTTGGTCACAGCTGACCTCCACTTAGACACTCAAGGGCCAAGGCTTCCCAGTTCCTTCTCAGTGCCTATGCCAAAGTTTTTAAGGTTGGCTTTAAGCCCATCTTTGAATCTCTTCTCCTGTCTGTCAACATGCCATTTTCCATTCTTGAGCTGAGCATATAGGAACTGCTTTGGGAGACGGTGATCTTTGGGCATTTGGACAATGGGGCATTCAGTCCAGCAGAGTTCATGGTGTTGGAGCATCAGCTTCAATGATGGTGACCTTTGCTTCTTCTTCCAGCATGCTGACTTGTCTGCCTGTCTTTTTCCCAAGAGATTTTCAGGATTTTTTGGAGGCATCACTGATGGAACCATTCCCGGAGTTGAGTGTGACGTCTATAGACAGTCCACATTTCACAGGCATATAGCAGGGTTGGGAGGAGAATATTTATGTATTTATTTATTTACTGTACTTATGCCCCACCCTTCTCACCCCGCAGGGGGACTCAGGGCGGCTTATAAACTATGGCAATAATTCAATTCCAGATTCAGATAATAACAATATCAATAGAACACAATATTATAAAACTGTGAAAAACACAAATCAATTAAAATAGTCTTTCAAATGATTAAAACATATTACAACGTTTCAAACATATCAAACTTACATTGCATTGAAGCACGATTATGGGCTTGGCCGACTTACCGGCTGAGCAGGTTGCGGGGCGACGGTTGTCCTCACTGCCATCTTGGGGGGAAGGAAGGGGCTTCTTCCCCCCAGAAGCCCCTGGGTGGCAGGAAGGTTTCCCGCCACCAACGCCGGCGGGCCAATGGCAGGGCTGGCTCCGCCCCGCCCTATGTCGTCAGCCGGCTGGCCCTCTCTTCCACCAGGGCAGCTCTTTTAAGGCTGCCCTGGGCTTCCCCACCATCACTCGGGGCCTATGGGGTTTTTTCCTCCCACCCACCCTACTTCTTTCATTGCTTGTTTGTTGTTCCATGTTGTTTTTATTTATATTCATCATTGCACTTGTTATGGTTATGTGGTCATTATTGTTCTCTGTCGCAACTCCGTGTTTGGCGTGTGACATGGTCCCTGGATCAGGCTGGCTTATCGCCCCTTGGTTGTAAGGGGGGATAATGCCCTGGCCCCCTGGGTTTCCGTGAACAGGTGTTGGGCCAGTGGCACCCAGGCTCCCAAGCGCCTTCGGACAATTGTGGGCTGTCCGACCCCTGATCCAGGATCCATGCGTGGCCGCCAATCCTTGTTCCTGTTTTCAATAAATGAGTTGTGGCCATTTTCATCCAACCAGGGGTGTTTGTGTTATTGGTTCATGGTGCGAGGTGTATCACCCTTGCCCACGCAACAGATCTTAAAGTCCAGTGTCTTAAACAACCAAAACCCTAATAAATAAGAGCTCAACACCCTCAAAACCCAAGGTCACCCCCACCTAAAATTAGTCCAATCCACCCCATACTCAATCGTCCTTAAAGAATGCCAAAGGCACTGATGAAAGATTCCCAAAAAGTCATCCAGCTGGTCCCGTCTATTTAGCCCAGACCAGTCCATTTGGTCGGGGGGTGCAGGCAAGGAGGTGGCTTGCTAATAAAAGTTCAAACATGGAGTGATGGTAAGCCACAGCATCTCCTCCAAGGGCAACAAGGACAAGTTTTAAAGTGGCCAGCAGCACAGTGGAGAGTTGTAGAAGACCTTTGAGGAGTAGCTTAAAGAACTGGGCCTGTTTGGCCTGCAGAAAAGAAGGCTGAGAGGAGACATGATGGCCATGTATCAATATGTGAGCTTCATAAACAAGCACCATGGTCTCCCTCCAGATGTCCTGGTCTTCAAACACACTCTGCTTCATTCCAGATGTGCTGCACTCGCAGAGCTCAGGCGGTGTTGTGTTTCAGTGTCAATGTTGACTTTTGTGGAGAGGTGGCTGCCAAGGGAGCGGGAATGGTCCACATATTCTAATTTTACACCATTGAGCTGTATTTCTGGCATTGCCATACAGAGGGATTGGTTGCTGCCTGCTGAAAGAGCACTTTGACTCAGTCCGCATTTGGGACCCATGTGTGCCAAGGTGGCCCTTCCTCCTTGGCTGTGTGAACCTATTTCTGAACTTCTCCTCCTTTTGTTTTCCCAGCAAACAGTGGAGCCGATAAACATTTGTGGACACGCCTTGCGATGTTGATGATGCCGAGATTGGGAAACGACCGCACCTTGGCCCAGCGTCCACACAGCTGTCATCAGAACATCTGTTGGTGCCTTTCTGACTTAATTGCCCCTTTTATCACCTCTCCTCTGGCAGATCCGATCTCTGCCTTCCTCTCTCAACCCAAGTGGGAAGCGCTCCAACTGGGAAGACTGGGGAACAGGGGGCAGTGGTGGGAATGCCCCAGAGTGAAACGCCTTTGCAGAGGCTCTCTGTTGGGACTTGACAAAAACCGACCGGAGCCCAAAAGTCCTCCCTGGCTGTTTGCCTTTGCAAGACAACACCTGATAGTATCGCAGCAGCTGGTGACAAGGCGGATAGATCTGGAAACATGGGCTGCGTGATACATGCACACAGGTATGTCGTTAAACCTTGCCGCAGAGGGAAACACAACACGTCTCTGGTTCCCAAAGTTCGGAATTAAGGAATTAACATCATCAACTCCCCCAGTTTATAATTTCATGGCAAATTGCAGGCCAAGCCCCAAATCTCCAAGGCTGGATGGGCTCCAGGTGAGCTGCTCCTCCTTTCCCATGACATGGAGAAGGAGGTCATCCCGGGCCCCGACAGGGACACTGGGGCTCCCAGGCATGGCAGGCACCTTAGCTATCACTGCTTGTTCAAGGCACCCACCCACAGCTTTTCTGCCCACCAGCCCTCCAGGCCAGGAAGATGTTCCAGGCGCAGATTTGAGATCAGTTCTGAAACCCAAAAGCCAGGAGGAACCCTTGTGTCTCAGTGAGGCATGGAAAGCTCAATGGGGATGGCACCGAGCTGGCTTCTCTTGGAAAGGAGTTCCAGAACTGAAGGGCTGCCAGAATCTGAGAATCAGAGAATCATAGAGTTGGAAAAGATCACATGGGCCATCTAGTCCAACCCTCTTGTACCATGCAGGAAAAAGCACTACCAAACTATCCTTGACAGATGGCCATCCAGCCTCTGTTTAAAAGCTTCCAACGAAGGTGCTTCTACTAGACTCCGAAGCAGAGAGTTCCACTGTTGAACAGCTCTCCTTACAGTCAGGAAGTTCTTCCTAATGTTCAGGTGGAATCTCCTCTTTTGTAATTTGAACCCAGGGCAGCAGAAGGCAAGACTCTCCATCTTCCTTAAGACATCTTTTCAGGTTATCATGTCTCGTCTCAACCTTCTATTCTGAGGCTAAACAGACCCAGCTCTTTAGGATGCT